>JBAMMX010000005.1:18748683-19348683 GCA_037126225.1 Dillenia turbinata | reverse complement strand
ATAAGTTGATCGAGTAAACTTTATATCCCTTTCATAAGTTAAAAAAAAGTAAATAACTTAGTAATGAAAATTTTATATTTTTTTCACTTGTTTAGTTTACATACATACATACATACATACATACATACATACATATATATTTATATGAGTAATGGATAATTTTATAAAAAAAGGAAAATAATTTAATAATGAAAATTTTATTAAAAAAAGGAAGTATTAAAGTGGAGAGTAATAAGTAATTTTGGATAAGTGTAAGAGTAAATGATTATTTGGGAATCAGACGTAGATTTTTAACAAAACCCACCAATTTACTTGGGTTTTGTGAATTCCTAGATTTTTTGGTATGAATCCAAAATATTCATTCACATAGTATTAATCCAAATATTATCTTTCAATTTCATTCTCATATCTTCTTATCAAACTCCCCCTTAATAGTGCTAAAATCCTTCTTTTCTCTTTCAATTTCCCTTTTTTTGTAAATATTGCAAAACTTAATATTTTGTCGCCAATTATATAACTATTTAGTATCTAATTCCTTCTTAATGGTGTTATCTAGAATAATGGTGCATGATGCACTGTCATTCTAATAAATTATCTTTGATTAAATAGACAGAGTAGGGAAAACTACTGTTATGTGTGAGATCTCACGTGTTTTATTTGATTAATTGAAAAGAAGAGTGGTATGTCAAATTTTCAAGTTCAATGATCATCTCCTCTCTCTCTCAATTTGCTAAGGTTTATTTTTTAGGCATTATGATAAATGGAGTAGCTGACTGGATACTAGCAATGAGATAGGAGGTGATGAGGATATTCCTCATTCTGCAGTTGGGGGTGCATGCTGAATGCAAGTTCCAGAGCCAATGCAACATAAAGTCATGATTGAGGCCGTAGAAAATCACATGCCTGAGGTGATCATTGTTGATGAGATTGACGCAGAAGCTGAAGCACTTGCTTGTCGTTCGATTGCAAAGAGAGTGGTCATGCTCATTGGCACTGCACCTGGGGAGCGGCTTGAGAATATGATAAAGATCCCTATTCTCTCTGATCTGGTATTTTTCTAATTTTAGAAGTAGCTCTCATTATTTTTCATTGCTTCTTCAATTGTATTATGTGGTTATCTGACATCTCTTATCAATTACTTTTAGTAATTAGTTAGAAACTGTAGTTAGGAGAAGCTGCATTATTTGGAGTGACTAAAACAGTACTTGCTTCCTTGAATTGCTGAGCACTGTATTGGAACTTAGAAAATCAAAATCTTCTTCTTTGATTGTTCAATTATTAAAAGCGACTCAAGATGACATGCACTATGACTTCTGTTTTAATAACCAACTTTGGAAGTCATACCCTTGTGGAAAATACTATATAGGATTTGGAGAATGTCAAGTTCTTAGTTTTATATGTTTTTTAATCAGCAGCTTATTTAGAATTTTATCATATTCATGGTTTTAGTAAACAAAATTGTATGCCAATTTAGTTAGTCCTTGTTTCCTTTTCTCATGGTTTTGTATGATCCTACATAATATTTTGCTGACCCATGTGTTGGTGTAGAATATGATTTTTATGGTCATGATTGACATTATAGTATTCACTGTTTCTTACACTTGCAAAATTCATGATTATAGGTGTTGTAGAAAGCCCGAACATATTTGCCTCTGACTCTAGAACTTGTGATATGGCCATCTAGATTATATAAGCTACTATTCTCTTGGATGTGTTTTCCATCCTAAGTTGATTTTAGTGTTCCACAAAGAAGCCCTTCCACACTTGGCTTATTATTCTGATAATTATTACACAACTGTCGCAATTACATAGGACATTGCCTGGATGACCTTCTAGGGTGAGATTCTATGTGCGGTTCCAAAGTCTAAACCTAATCATAGGAAATTGACATGAGAAAGTGCTTGAGCATGTTAATTATCATAAGATTCAGTGAAAACAATATTTTAATGGTTGTTGGACCAAATAGACCTAAACCTGACAAAATACAATTTTGTAATTGTTATTTCGAATTTCTATTAAAAAACCCAACAATATAAAAAAACATAAAAATCATTTTTACTTAAATTTCTGAACTATCTCTGCCAACTAAAGTAATTCTTGTGGAGCCTAATATAATATTTGAGGCTCTGAAAAATTTCAAGTTAGGGATTCCTTGAAAGGGTACCCACATTTAGTCAGAGGGAATCACGTCGTGGTTGATCACTATTTGGTTTCTATTTTTATCCAATGATGAAAAGAAATGAAAAGTTGAAAAAAGTAGACAGTTGTGCCTTCATTGCAAATGATGATTTCTTATGATTTTTTTTAACATTTTTTGCCTAATCGGCTCACCTTCTTTTCTAGTTTTAATAGATTTGGACCTAAGATTGATAGTTTATCTACCACCTGCAAAGAGAAGTGCATATTTTTCATGTGAAGAACTCACCACATCACGACATTGAGGTGCCACTAGAAAAAAAATGCCATTTACCAGCGGCCACCTCTACCAGCGGCCGGTAAAACCGCTGGCATCGATGGTTGTTTACCTATGGAAAAAGAAAAACCAACACATAAATTGCTCTCGCCTATGCCAGCAGCTTCACAACCGCTGGTATAGGTCATTTTAAAACCTAAAAATCGCGTTCTCTCCCTTTCCTCTCTCCTCTATCCCGTTCTCTCTTCGTCTCACCCTCTTCCTGTCTCTCAGGTTCGTCATACAAATCAAAAATCGACTTCAAATCGGGTTCTCAGGTTCGGCTTCACAAATCGCTCGCTGCTACTTCACAAATTGGGTTCTCCTATGACTTCTTTAGGGCTTTGTAGAGTTTGAGTTCTCCCGTTTCGCAGAGCAACTGAATTCAAGTTTCGTGGTTAATCTCCCTGTTCGTCTCCTCTTCTTCACTTCCTCTTGTTCGACTGAAGTCCGTTGTCCTGCGCTCAGGTAAACTCAAATCTCTCTCTCGATTCTATTGGGCAGAGCATCTGGAAACTTTCTTAAACCCATACTCCACATTTCTGCTTTCGCGAAGGAGTTGCGTTGCTTAGCTACTTGCTGTACACGGGCAGAAAACAAGATTTATTGGAGTACGTAACTTTAGTCTCTCTCTGGAATTGGTTTTTCTCTATTTGTGATAATTTTGATGAAATAGGTAAGAGATTTGGGTTTGAGTAATGGATTTGTTAAATTAAGCCAACACTTTTGTTTTCCGTGCTTCAACTGTTTGTTAATTTGTCTCTAAAGCAATTCGATTGGTAGAAACTAGTATTTTGGTGGGAAAAAAAAACTGTTTAGGTAGGAAGTAGCAGTAGAAGAGAAAAAAGGGGAAACCCTGTTCGAAAATCAAAGAAGAAAGCTTTTTGTCCTCAATTTGCCATGGTCTCTCACTGCTTCTGATATCAAGGATCTATTCAACCAATGTGGGACTGTTACTGATGTTGAGGTCTGCTTTTTGTATTTTCTGGGGTTTTTTTGGGTTTTTTGGGTTTTTTTTTTTTAAGATAATTGTTGTTTTAATGGAATTTGGATTGTGATTTCGTAGATTATAAAGCAAAAAGATGGGAAGAGCAGAGGACTTGCTTTTGTGACAATGAGTTCTGCGGAAGACGCTCAAGAACAATCAATAAGTTTGATTCTTCTGTGAGTTTCGCTTAACCTTATTAGCTTGTGCCACATTTGCATTTCGTTCTTGTTTTCTTGAATGGAAATTCCTAATATAGAACACTTGAATCTAAGTTTGATGCTGAGACATTGTGAAATCTGAAACCGAGTAGAACTGAGTGTGATTGATGTTTGTACCCACTAAATGATCCGTTTTTATTGAATTCATATAATTTGTAAGCGGGCTTAATGCCATACACTTAACTATCAACACACTGATTACATCATTTAAATAATCGACATGGTAGCACAATTATGGCAATGGTTGTGGGCTGTGGCCAGAATTTTGATATTTGCTGTATGGATATGAAGCAGTGTATGTGGAATGAAGTCCATGTGATTTTGATCCTTTTCAAAGATTTAACTTATTATTCTGAAATGAGTTGGGGAATTTTTGTAGCTGATGTATTAATAACTAAAAATCATTTTTTCTCTGTGCAAAATAATTTGTCATAACAAACTCAGAAGTGAGCCAATGAACATTTGAGCTTTAGGCCTCAGCTGCTAATATCGTCGTGTTTCATCTCATGTTGATCATTTGTGCAGTACCAGAAAGTAGAAGTCTCTGACAGGAACATGTGGAAATATGCAGGAAGTGTCAGGTAGGATCATAAGGGTAGAGTTTGCAAAGAGATTCAAAACACCTTCTCCCCCACCTCCAGAACGTCCAATTAGTGGAGAGACACGCCATAAGCTTTATGTCTCAAATCTTGCATGGAAAGCAATGTCTAACAATCTAAGAGAACTTTTTCGTACAAGTTTTAAGCCAGTATCTACTAGAGTTGTCTTTGATAGCCCTTCAGGTCGATCTGCTGGCTATGGTTTTGTCTCATTTGCCACAAAGGAGGAAGCAGAGGCTGCACTTTCTGCCTTAGATGGGAAGGTATTGCATACTAGTCTGTCATTTCTCTTGTTCTCTTTCTTTTCACTTTTGTTAGTGCATTCAGAAGATTTTCTTCTACTGGATCTGTATGGTTTCTTTGAATTGCTACAAGGATATAAGAATCCTTATTGAAAGGATGTTCTGTGTGATAGCCTAATTTGAACCTTTCTGAAAACTCTAGGAGGTGGTGGAACACGATATGTTAACTTTTAATTTAACTACTGATATAGCATTCTATAGAGTTAAAGGGAAAAGGCCTAAGATGTGGTGGACCCTACTTGAGCTAAGCCTAATTTGAAACTTTTAAAGAAGAAAAATGAGGTGCTAGAAGATGAAAAAATTGTGAATTGAATAAGCAAAGAAGCTGGCAACATTATTCTGCTAGGCTATTGATTCTCTTCCACACAAAGGGGAAGAGGAATTATTACTTGGATTCAATTTCTTAGAAAAATCTGATGTATCTCACTTCACAAATATTTTTTTATGGCTATTTCTTGTCATTGTTAATTCTGAATAGGCAAAAGGAAGAGCTCATGGGTTCCCAAACTTGGAGCAACAAATATTGACATACTATTAGAAAGTAGATATAAGTTGGGATATCGGAAATGTGCAGCTGATTAAAATATTTAGGTCATCATTGAGTCATTATTTTGCTGCTTTGAATTGTTTGTGTTGCCTTGGTAGTAAGGAACAAAGGAGTGATGGCTATTTCTCCTGTCCCTTTCCAATTAAGCAACTTTAAGATGAAATTTACCTATCATGATGCTTTGATTCGTTTTGGAGAGACTATACTCCCCTTTTTCAAAATTTGTTACTTTCGATTTGTGAATTGGGAAGAAAAACAAATATAATCCCATGGTATAGCTAATGTTTTGGAATTGAAAGATGCAAGAAATTGAGAATGATTCAGCACATACCCACTGTGGATATAGTATTTTAGGACACTTGTGTATTTAAGCAAGTACCTTTTTATCTTTTTTAACGTTGGTGTTGATATCCCATTTATCTAGTATTAGTCTTTTCCTAATTTTAATTTCATTTTCATTTGTTAAATTGCCAATTAAGTTTATTTCATTTTATGCTACCCTTCATTTTCCACCAAATGATTGAAAGGTAATAATTTTCTTTATTATTATTATTATTATTATTTTGACAAAAAATGTGCTTTATCTTTATGCAGTTGAATGTTGTGTGGGATGCCTTGGCCAGTACCCAAGGAACTTGACATTGGATATTACTGTTGCTTTGTGTCCTGTACGGCACCCATGAACACTTGGATCAAAGCCATCCTCAGTCTTCAAAAACTCGTAATGGAAGTGCAAATTTGCTGCTAATGTTATTCTTCTCATTCATCCTTTTTGTTTTTAAAATGTGCTGAGAGCTAAAGTGTTCTAATGGAAGAAATTTGTTGCTAATGTTTTTCTTCCCACTCAATTGGTTAAAAGTGTAGGCTCAGAGTTGTGGGTTAATAAATAGCAAAAGAGAAATGATATCAATCTGCAAAGGAAAAAGGATTTTATTTTTATTTAGACCCATCCATTTGGAGTTGTTCTAATACATTTTGGAGAATTTGTTGTTATTGTGATGATTTGTTTGTAACTTCATGTTTGGTCATTTTTGAATTTTTTGGGATCTCAAAATCCAATTTATGACATAGATACTCATCGACTGCTAAAAAATTTGGCTCTTTAATATATTTGTGTGGCTCATTGTTTGCACACTTTGGTCACAGGTGGGGTTTGATCAGTTGGAGGTAGTTTGATTAGAGTTGAAATCACATTTTTACCAAGATTTGACTAGGTTGTCGGAATTATTTTGACATTTTTGATAATTTGTAATGATTTAAATTCTGAATATGTCTTGGTTTTGTAATGACTTGGAGATTCTGAATATAACTTTGTTTTGTAATGATTTTGTATACAAATTCATGCTTTGGGCATGATTTTATTAAAAAGCATATTTATCAAAAATTTATACATTTTGTTCTTTTAAATATTAATTAAATAATATACAAGTATATAGTTATTCGAAAGTCAAAATATGGATTTATATAAAAAAATATTTAAATTTATGCCAGTGAACCTATGCCAATGGCCATGCTAGAGTAGGGATAGAAGAGAATTTATACCAGCGACCAATGCGTGTCGGCATATCTCTGGGCCTATGCCAGCGGCCAGGCTGGCTGCTAAAGCAAAGGTCTTTGTCTATACTAGCGGCCAGCTTGGCCATTGGCAAATGGAGACTTATAGGGATATAAGTGGTTTGGGTTAAACCGTTAACCCGAGTCGAATCGAACCGAAATTTTCGGTTCGATTCGATTTTTTTCTTTAAAAAAAAATTTCGGTTCAAACCGAATCAAACCGAAATTAAATCGGTTCGGTTTCGATTTTATTTTTTAAATTCGGTTCGGTTCGGTTTGAACCGAATTAGTATTATTTTAATATTTTTATATTAAAAAATCTAATTTAATTAATTTTTTTCTTGTATTTTTATGATATTGAAATGATAGATTAGGTTATATTATTTAAAAAAAATATTATTAATAAGAATATTTTTCTTTAAAATTATTTTTAATATGGTTTAAATAAAAAAATATTATTTTAAAATCTAAACCAATTTAAAACTATTTTTAAAATTAAACCCTAAATAGTTCTAAAAATATTATATTTGGACAAAAGAAAAGAAACCTCATGTTTTTTACGCATTAATGATAAATGATATCTCCTTATATCTAAAAAAAATGGCAAATGAAAAAAAAAATTTGGTTTAAACCAAACCAAACCAAATCGAACCGAATTTTTTCGGTTCGGTTTGATTTAAACCGAATTAAATTCGGTTTGGTTTTCGGTTTAAATTTTTTTAAAATTTCAGTTTTCGGTTTGGTTTGATTTTGCCACTAAACCGAGCCGTTTACACCCCTAGAGACCTATGCCAGCGGCAAGCCTGGCTGCTAGCATAGGTCCAATTCTTTGCCAACAGCCATAGCCACCAGTAAAACCCTTTAGTAGCGCTGATATAGTCGGTGGAAATTTTGACCGCCGGAGAAGATGTCAGAACCTTTACCAGCAGCTAATAAGGTCTTTATCAATGGTTTTTGGCTGCTGTTAAAGGTATTTTTTTTGTAGTGTCCTCTTGGGTTTATGATGTTTGTAGATTTCTTAATCTAATCTTTATTAGATAAAGAACTTGACATTATTTATATTGTTAGGACTTGGAAAATTTGTGGTTCCCTTTCTATTTTGCTTTGGCATTTGATTTTGTTTCCATATTGAGGTTTAAATACAAGGATGAGTTTTGGCGTAACGGTAGAGTTACTCCTTTAGTGACCTCGAGATTACAGGTATGGGGTGTGGAAACAATCTCTTTACAAATACAAGGGAGAGGCTGCGTACATATACGTCCAGCCTCCCCCTAACCCCACACTAAGCCGAGGAGCATGTGCACCATGTTAGCCCTTTATTGAGATTTAAATACATATAAATGTAATCATAGGATTTGTTTTTTGGTGGAATTGATGATTAAATGAATATAATTGATTTTACAGTTTGGTAATGATATAATTAATTTTCAGTTCTTTTGTCAATCTCTTTCTACCTCAGTTCTCCCTCTTTATACTGGTTTGTCTTTCCCTCTCCCTCTTCATCTGCCGTTATTTGCTTCTTTCCTCTGGTTCCTGCACCAGTAAATCCATTGGTTGCATAGCCACTTGCTTCTATTATCAGTTCAAAGTTTTTTATCGCTGTCAAGAAGCAAAAAATCTTTTGTTCAATTGAACAGACTGCTTGAGTTATTCCCGTTTGTTTAATTTGGCTTCCTCAGATCAAGGTGCTTTTTGTCCTTGTCATGGTGCCATAGATGAACTACTGGAAATTCAATATTTGCCTTCATATGTTTTTAACATGTTGTAACAAGTTCAAGTGGCCCTTGCCTTATAAATTTGTTCCGTCTCTATCTAGAGAGGTCCTTAACAATTTACATGAGAGCAGACTTGGTGCAGGGGAATCTACTTTACATGATTCTATTTAGTAAAAAAATGGATTTAGCTTATTTCAGCAAGAAAGAATGTCACTAAAAAATTTTTGTTAGGCGATTCTTTTCATGATACTAATATGCTTCGTGACTGTTAAGGCATCAAGTTGAATTCATATTTGATTTACAAAATGGACATGGTAATCTCAAAATATTTGCAAGGTGTATTTATCTAGCTCTGCTTCAAATGTTCTGCCAATCATCTTGTAATTACTTTTCTGAAATTCAGGTTGGAGGAACTGAAACTGTTACCTTAGAGGATGGGGAAGCCCGGGCTAGGAGTCAGAAAAGTGTTCTTGAGAGAGAAGGTCCACCAACTTTTGCTTTTGCGATTGAGATGTGGGAGAGACACTATTGGGTTGCACATCGGGTACGTTGATTAGCTTTTGTTATTAATATCTATCCAGTAATGTATTTATTATTTATATTATATTTTGGCGAATTCACCACTGTATACAGAAAGCTGGACCTTTGAAGTCCCAGCACACCATTAATGTGGAATTGTTGATTTAATTTTCACATTATGTAGTTAACATAATCTTTTATTCAGAAAATTATTACATTGAAAAACCTTAGAGCATCACAATTCAAGAGGAGACGGGATCCTCCTGCGAAACTCTAGAATAATAATAATAAAAAAAGAACAAGAACAGCAAGGACAAGAGAGGAGAAACAAAAATTTAGCAATTAGAGTTTGTGAAATGTGCTGAAAACCTTTAGGAAGACCTAGGAGTATTGCACCTGTGTAAACGCTTGTCTTACACAACCATTTTTGTGAAACCAGATATTTTCACATACAAAAAATTTGAAGTCTTCACTCCACACGCTATAGATCAAATCATTTGAAACTTATGCATGTTTTGTGCGTTTGCAGACAGAAAGGAGTGTGGATACGTTGCTTCATGGGAAGAATCCATTGGTTGAGGTAATAAGTGTAATTCTATTAGCAATACAAGCTTTCCAATAAAAAAAGTATGGTTGTCACGTTTTACGGAGCTCTTAGGTCGTGCTAATTTATCCATATTTTTGTGGGAATATGGAATAAATTAATAGTGTGTCTATTTTGGGAAAAATATAAATTTTTTATTTTTATTATTATTGTTATTTTTTTATGAAGATGTGTATTCAGGAGAATTGAATGCTGAATTTGCATGGTCAATAAGATTAGTTGGCAAGAGCTGTGTTGGAAATTAGATTTTTAGATGCTGCAGACAGACTTTACTGCTAATTGGGAAATTTTATGCAAGTTATGCAGGTGTAATATGGTCTATGGTTTTTTCGTTGAGCGATGAAATACATACAGATACATGCTCTGCTATGCTTGTTACATGCATATTGAGATCTCGAGTATTGATGATGATCAATTCAAAGTAATAATTGATAGATGGAAGACCAATGACGGAGATGGGATCTAGGTGAATCTCATCAAGTTTATGATATATGCTCCTAATTCTTGTACGGTGACTCTTTTCAAGTTGATATTTGCTTTTTATGTACTATAATAATCCTCCTGATTATTGCAATTTGCTTTCCATTATTTGTAGAATGTGACATGAAATGTATCATTCTTTTAACTTGGTTTTTGTACATGATATTTTTCATAAATGATATAAGAAGCTGGTTCTCATAATGGACTTCCACACCTCGCACTCGTACATCCCTAAGCATGTTAGAAAGTTTGTTTTGTTCCACAACTTCTCCTATTTGTTAGCGTTTATTTTGCGGATCTATACATGTATGTCAAAGAGGAAATCTTAATAAAATTGTTGACCTAACTGAAACATAATCTAATTTGTCAACTTCTTGAATCTTACTAGGAAGAAATCTTCATTGGTCCTTGGAAACTCCGGTGTTGCTACTTTTAAGTCCCTTGGTTTTACCCCTGATTCATTGCACACAAAATGGCAACCATAAGCAGACATCAACTCAGAGACAAAAATCAAAGGAAAAGAGGGAAAAAAAAGTTTCAAAGGGTAACAGATTGGTCTAGTTGGAAGAAAAAGAAAGATAAACAAAGAAGGAATTTGCATTATTTATTGGTTCATACTCTTTGCAGTGGCTAGGTTTTGCAGTTTGCCATTTTCACTCCATTTGCTATCTCTCCCGTGTTGTGTCATAATGTCCTATGCATGGGTTTTTGTATATGCTATGTTTTTGTTTGATATTTTTGCTCTTTAGGTATAAGTGATGAGTTTATTAAATTGTATGGGGTTAGTTTAGTAAGATTTAAAAATTCGAAAGGCATGCTTATTATTAGCCTTTAAATTTTTAATTTGCCGCCACATCATCTTTTCTTCTATAATTTTAATTCTCCCTTCTATATGAACTGCATTCTGGTGAGTTGCTTTCAATATCTACCATTGACACTTGTTTTCTATGGAGAGTGCACTTTGGTGCAATTAGTTTGGGTTTTGTTTATATCTTGATGTGCGGCCAGCATTATTGATAAAATCTAAGACTTATTTTAAGATCAAATAATTATGTTGTAACTTCTTACTAAAGGCCAGATTGTGCAGCAAATTCAGGTGTGTGCTTGTGATTGGACCTGATTGGATTAGATTGACTATGTTTTTGCACTGGATGCCGGGACACAAGCAGAGACACTTGAAAGTGTACTCTTATCAGATATCCGTGGAGAAGATCTTGACTACCTTTATTTCATTAGGATGTGGCTTCTTCACTCTCGTTCAATTGTCCAAAATGTCAGCCTGACAAGCATCATGTCGGTGTCTCGATGCAACATTTTATCCTCCAAAAAAAAAAAAAAAAAAAAAAAAGGAAAACCAACGATTATAACTCCTTAATTAGCCTGTGTTAGCTGTGATCCTCTTAATCTGATCGTTAGTTCGTTATATCCATTACCCCCTATTTTCGTGAACTTTCACTGGTTCAAGCATTGGAAGAGCCAATTAATTCATGGTTCCAACCATTGAGCAGTGCCTTCATTATTTTTTTCCCCTTCCTTGGATGGCTACAACTTAGGACCAGTTTAGTTGGGTGAAACTTAATCTTATGTTTATTTTGTAGGGTCTGGATTGGATCCAGTCTTGTGACCACTAGGAGGGCAATTTCCGAGTCGGACCAGCTTGGGTAACGTTGTCACAATTCTCACCAAAAAGAAAGAATTAGTGCTTAAGTCCTCAAGTGAAAAAGAAGAGGAAACGTAATATGGGTAGGCAGGATAGGCGTGTATCCTGAGTTGCAGTGAATTGAGAGAGTGTTGGGTGTTGATGAGAGGATGGTGGAGAAGAGGAACGAAGAAGAGATTGCTATGTGGTAAGAGAAAGAAAGAGAAAGAGAGAGAAAGGAAGAGAGAAGGAGAGAAAGAACAGTAGATTGGGAAAGAAGACAATTCATACAATTCTGTTTGTTGCTATCTTTCTTATAGGTACTTATACAACCCAGATTAGTTCCCCAATTGCCTTTAACAGTATTAACTACTGCAGTAAGGTCTAAGATGCTCAATTAACTTCTGGAACTAATTGTACACTAGTCGTTAGCTTTCCCAAGGGTTAGGTATTGTTACAATTTTTCCCCCTTAAAAAAAAATCCTTGTCCTCAAGGATTGAATGTTGGAAATTGAGCTTTGATAAAGCTTCCCATGTTAATTCTTCTGGGCTAAAGTTGATCCATTTAATCAACACTTGTATCACAGACCTGTTGTTTCTCCATGTGACTCTTCTTTTGAGTACTGTTTCGGGTTCAACTAGAACTTCTTTGTCTGAGCCTACCTGTGGTAATTGAGGCATTGCAGAGTTGCTAGGTCCCAGCTTCTTTTTAAGCAAAGGAACATGAAATACTGGATATATTTTAAAACCAGGTGGCAGCTGCAATTTGTAGGCAACTTTTCCTATTTTTGCAATTACTTTGAAGGGACCATAGAACTTGGCAATTATTTCATGCATCTAAGATTATATTCTAGGCATTGGTTCAACCTTTTACTTTGTTCATCTGTTTGGGGGTGGTAAGTACTGCTGAGATTGAGTTGAATCCCCATTGGCTTGAACAACTCTTGCCTGAATAGACTAGTAAAAACCTTGTCTCTGTCTGAAATAATGGCATCAAGAAGGCCATGTAGTTTAAATTTATTGCCTAGGAGCAATTGAGCTACCTTAGCAACAGAATAAAGGTGTTGAAGGGCCATGAAATGGCCAAACTTAGTGAGTCTGTCTATGACAACTAAGATAGTGTCATGGCCTTGAGAATCAGGGAGTCCCTCAATAAAGTCCATACTTACTTGTGTCCAAGCTTGGGTAGGAATGGGTAGTGGTTGTAACAATCCTAGATAATGTATGTTCTCATGTTTATTTCTTTGACTATGTCACATTCTTGCACCTATTTGCTCACTGTTTGCTTCATCATAGGCCAATAGATCACTGATTTAATTCTATATAATGTCCCCAGCTGCCCAAAGTGTCCACCTGTGGATGAATCATGCATTTGTTGCACTATACTTTCTCGAAGCTTAGTTCCTCCTCATATCATTATTTTCTTCTTGTACTTTAGAATACAATCTCTATATTGGAACTCAGGTTTGCATTCAGGTGCTAAGGCTAATTGAGCTATCAAATTTTGGCATTCCTCATCATGTCCATAGCTCTGCTGGACTTCCAATATCCACTTAGGTTGAACCACAGAGATGGATAAGATTGTGTGGTTTGCATACCCTTCTTCCTGAGACTCCCTTCTTGATAAAGCATCTGCTACCTAGTTCTTAGCTCCCTTTTTATATTGAATTTCATAATCTTTCCCCAACAATTTAGTCAACCATTTATACTGCAATGAATTTGTCAACTTTTGCTCCAGTAGATATTTAAGACTCTGATGGTCTATTATTATTATAAAATGATGCTCTATGAGATAGTGTTTCCATTTGAATACTGCCATAACTACTACAAGAAGCTCCTTCTCATAGATTGACAGCTCTTTACTTTTAGGACCTCGTGCTTTACTCAAATAGGCTATTGGTTATCCCTCCTACATTAGGACTACACCCTATCCTTGTGAGCAAGCATCTGTCTCCACCACAAATGGAATGGAAAAATCAGGCAACCGCATTACAGGTGCAGTAGTCATAGCTACCTTCAGCTGATTAAAAGCATTCTCTACTTTCTCAGACCATTGGAATCTGTCTTTTTTCAACAAGTCATTTAGAGGTCTAGTAATGAGTTCATAATTCTTCACAAATCTCCTGTAGTATCCTGTGAGACCCAAAATCCTCTGAGGGCCTTGACAAAAGTAGGAACTGCCCATGATGTTATGTAGTCAATTTTTTGAGAATCCATCCTCACTCCATTAGTAGTGATTGTATGGCCCAGATACTCTATCTGCTATTGTGCAAAAGTGCACTTGGACATTTAAGCAAAAAGTTGATGTTGCTTAAGAGTCTGAACGACTGATTTAAGATCTTGTGCATGAGTATTAATGTTAGGGCTGTAAACTAGAATATCATCAAAAAAGACCAAAACAAACTTCCTCAAATAGGGCTAAAATATATGATTCATCAGAGATTAAAAGGTGGTCGGAGTATTAGTTAATCCAGATGGCATAACTAAGAACTCAAAATAGTCATGGTGTGTTTGAAATGCAGTTTTCTCTACATCACTAGGTTTCACCCTAATCTGATAGTATCTTGTCCAAAGATCTATTTTGGAAAATACTTTGGACCCATGAAGTTCATCCAAGAGCTTGTATATGTTGAGAATTGGATACCTATCTTTGATGGTCAATAGGTTCAATTGTTTATAATCCACACAAAACCTCCATGTTCTATCTTTTTTTTTTTTTTTTTTTTTTTTTTTTGACTAGCATGACTAGTACTGTTTCTGATAATTCCATGTCTGAGCGTCTCCTCAATTTGTTTTTCTATTTCTGACTTTTGGGAGTGGGGATACCTGTAGGGTTTTAACTTAAAAGGTTGGGAGCATGTTTTTAAGGGTATGGAGTGATCATGAATTCGTTCTGGCGGAAGAGTAAAGGAATTGAAAATACTTCTCCAAATTTAATCAACACGGATTCAATTACTTGGGGTACTTCCCTACCTTTCTGATTAGGTTTCAATTCTAGATTCATGCAATTTTGGAACTGCTATTGTCTGAACTTCCTAGTGGTCTTTCCTCTAATCAATTTGATTAATGGTTGTTCCACCTTTCCCTCCATAACAACTTCATTTCCATTATCAAAAAACCTAGCCTGTAACTTCTTAAAATCAAAGGTGATTGGACTGTAATTACACATCCAATTCAACCTTAATATTACATCCTATCTACCTAGAATTATGACTCTTAAATCAAAAGAGAAGGTATACCTTTGGATGGCCCGTTTAACATTTCTTACTTTTGAAGTACTGGTAATCTTACTTCCATTTGCAATTTCAGATTGTAGCATCTCTACTAGTTCTATTAGTAGCTTGAGTTCTGTAGTTAATCTTTGGTGAATGAAGCGATTAGAACTTCCTGTATCTACTAAGATAGAGACTACCAACCCACATATTGTTCCCTACAGGGCTATCAACTGTCTATGCATGGAGTTAGACAATGTGCATAAGGATACCTTGATAGCTCTATCATCCTCAATTTGTTCTTTGTATGTTTCTTCCGCTTCTTCATCTGATAATTCACCTTCTTCTTTATCTTTCACAGCTAGTATGAAGTTTAAATGCCTGAGTTTACACCTATGTCTAGGATTGAATCTTTCCCCACATTTGTAGCACAGGTTGTTCTCTCTTCTGTATTGGGTTTCTTGAGGTATTATTCTTTTCCATTCAAAAGGACTGTTGCCTTGTTGGTTTCTGTTCAATCCAGAGGTAGAATGGAGTGTAGGGCCCAAGGCCCCAGAGTTCTTGCCTCCCGCATTCTCTTCCCTGATGTTCCATTGTTTCAGTATTCTTGTTTTCCCTTTTTTTGCTAATTCCAATGATTGCTCCTGTAATGCTGTTATTTCGAAGGCTTGGAAGAAAGATGTAGGCTTTATGATTCTTAATACTGGTTTAATCTCCTTCTTGACTCCACTTATAAAGCTTGAGATGAAATATGACTCAAGAAGTTGAGGATTCTTGTGAAGCATTATGGACGAAAGTTCTTCAAATTTCTCTTGGTACTCTACCATAGAACTATGCTGTTGTAGCTTATTAAATTTCTCTACTTCATCTGGCAGTTCCTTGATCTCTAATCTTTGACATAATAGACTGGAAAACTCTTTCCAATCTAGCTCTTTTAACTCTTTTAAGCCCATGATACCAGATTTCCACTTTTCCTTCTAAATACATCTCTATTGTCTCAACTTTTTGCTGGTTAGGTATCTGGTATGCAGTAAAAAATTTGTTACATTTCCTTATCCATGTGCGTGGATTGTCACCTGAGAAAATAAGGAGCTCAACTTTGGGTGGGTTTGGCACCATGATTTGTGGTTGCAGATCTCTTTTGCTGGGATAGCTCTCTCTATCTATTCGTATTCTTCCTTCACTCGGTATGGGCAGGATTGGAGAATTTAGATTTCTTTTTACGAGGTTTTCTTCATTTTTTTCCAATTGTGATTTCTTCAAGGGAGCACTGAAACGTGCTTCAAAATTTGCCAAAAAGATATCCATCTTTTGGTCTATTTTCTGGTTCTGTTCTTCAAATCGTCTGTCCATATAAAGTTTTAGTTCTTTTATTCTAGATTCTTGCTTATTGAGCTGATCTTTTAGAGTTTTTTGTCTAGTGCCTTCTGCCATTAAATCTCTGGTCCAAGAATCTAAAGCTATAATAACATATTTGTCATAATTCTCACCAAGAAGAAAGAATTAGTGCTTAAGTCCTCAAGTGAAAAAGAAGAGGAAACGTAATATAGGTAGGCAGTATAGGCATGTATTTTGAGCTACAGTGAATTTATAGAATGTTGGGTGTTGATTAGAGGATGGTGGAGAAGAGGAATGAAGAAGAGATTGCTATGTGATAAGAGAAAGAAAGAAAAAGAGAGAGAAAGAGAGAGAAAGGAAGAGAGAAGGAGAGAAAGTACAGTAGATTGGGAAAGAAGACAATTTATAAAATTATGTTTGTTGCTATCTTTCTTACAGGTATTTAGACAACCCAGATTAGTTCCCCAACTATCTTTAACAGCATTAACTACTACAGTTAGGTCTAAGATGCTCAACTAACTTCTAGAACTAACTGTACACCAGCCATTAGCTTTCCCAAGGGTTAGGTATTGTTACACATGTAGTTCATATGAACAGGAGTGGAGTAGAGGTTTACCTTTGGTGGCTCCCAATCCCAAACAACAAGCCAATACAATAGTTTGTCATCGAGTGAGATACTTCTTTTCAAGGTTCTCAATTTTGTCTTGTTTGACGTTTTTATTAATCCGATATATTTTGAAACCAAAGTGTTTTAGCTTTCTGTTATGAGTTTTATACATATAAAAATGTTGGTAAAATATGCTCACGAGGGGCATTTTATCACATGTTAAAAAATTTAATTTTTTTTAATTAAGGAATAATTGGTTGTGCAGTTAACCCATTATTTCCAAAAAGTTCCAAGAAATGTGCACATCTCTTTGTACATGGAAAGTGGTCTCTTTGAATTAGATTTTTTCTGAAGAGCAATTTGAATGAGTATAAAATTTCCTCAAATGGAGACTCATCGAAAAAATGAGATTTGTTAGAAAGAAACATATACATTTTCTCTAGAGAGAGAAACATTGAGGGCTTAGAGAAAAATTTCACATTGGGAATTTTTCTAATAACTGGATTTAGGGTTGTGGTATTGTGAAATTATGATGGTGGTTCGTGTTACATGATCATCATCCCGACCGTGCATTTGATTGAGGGATTACATGGATTGTGGTTTGCGTTAATTTATGGAGGCCCTACATATCGAGATATTTACCTATAATCCTATCTCTTTATTTTTCCGAAAGTTAATCATGTTTCTGTTGTATTTGTGCATCAAATGAATCTAACACTAGTGTCAGAGAAAAAGTTAGATTTATTTAAAATAATTTTTAGAATTTTTTGAGTATAAACGAATGAATTTCGTGAATCCGATAATTCCATGAGATTGTCCATAATCCAAGGATCACAAATATAATTTTTTCATAATTTTCGGACCACATTTAGACCATAAAAACCAAAGTAGAAGTTTTCGGCCATTAATGGTTCCTGAGACTTTTAACCTTAGATCTATCGTGTTAGATAACGAATTGATCAATAAAAATGGTTTAAATGTGCTCCTCATGTTGTGATCTATATTTTGATATACATTGCCGTTGCCAAAAATGGGTTTTGCAGCATGGCTGCGAAGGGCCAAAATTTTAGACATGATTTGCCGAGATTACGGCTTGAATCTCCCAAAAATCGAGTTGAGGATGACTTCGAGAAGTCCAATTTTATTTTCTGATCAAAATCAGGCAAAAAAGTGGACAAAAAAATGGATTTTCCAACAGTTGAGTCAAGGAGACCTAGTTGCAAACCCATCAGACGAAAAAGACCCAACTTGGGTCCACGACGCATATATGTCACGTGCGCTGAGGCGCATGACAAAGCAGGGCGCCAAAGTGTGGGGGTCACGCGCCATGAGGGCGCGTGAAGTTTGGTTATGGTCTGGGTTAGTTTCGACCCGCATCTCGATCTGGGAACCAACCAAGGACATGGGTCGCGCACGTGCAGGCACATGAACCATGCGCTGCGGTCTGGCGCATGTGCCAGCGTGTAGCTGGGGCGTGCAAATGTGTGGGACGTTGCTACCGGCACAAGGCAGCACGTGGGACCTACGACAGCGTATTAGATAGTTTCAGATTGGATTTTTCCAATTTTCTGAGAGTCTCATGCTGTTATTTGTGACTTTTTATGGGTTTTTGTATACCGAATCCAAACCGTAATGGTAAAATACGATTTTGGATTGTGATGTATGATATCCATTAATTCATTGTGCCAGCACGCAGCTGGGGCGTGCAAGTGTGTGGGACGCCGTTGCTGGCGCGAGGCGGTGCGTGGGACCTCTGGCAGCGTGTCAGATCGTTTTTTCAATTTTCTGAAGGTCCCATGCTATTATTTTTTTGTGGGTTTTTGTGTGTCAAATCCAAGTCTGAATGGTAAGATGCAATTTTGGGTTGTGGTGTATGGTATTCATTGACCCATACACTCGCTTTGGGTTTATACTCAAATCATTTACGAGTTGTTGATTCATAGGGTGTACAAAAGATGAGAATAAGTATCACTAAGTCACTTATGTCTCTATGACTATTTCAAAAACTGTCGTACTAAATCTTTGTAAGGGGGATAATCTAAATAGTGACAATTATGATATTTTACACTAGAAGATTCAATTTTTCCTCAAGGAGTAGGATCTGTCTGAGATTCTGAGGCATGAGATGGTGGACCTCGGGGAGGGTACCATGACTTAGAAGAGATGGGATCAGGAGGCATTTCATGCATGGAAGAAGATGGATGACCAAGTTAGGACAAATCCTTTATAAGCAGCATGCATGACAATGTGATTCTAGATTATGAGCTATATCTTACAGTTATGTCAGTTTTGCTTGCCCTAAAAGAGTATTATGGTGCTCTTTCAACTCCTAAGGTGAGAATGCTGACTTATAAGTTTATTACTCATAAGAAAATGACTGATCATATGATAAAACAATATTTGATGCAAATGTTGAGTATGATCGCCGGGCTAAGAAACGAGGGTGAGTATTTTGAATGAGTTTTAGGTATTGAGTGTGATCCAGTTTTTACTTGATTCATAGGAGACCACGAAAATCTATCTCACATATGACGAGATTCGTACTTTTGGAACTTGAGGAGGAGCGTCTGTAGGCGAGTAGGTCATACTCGGGTCATCCTTATATAACGGAGTCGAGCAAGGGCTCCCGTGACACTAAATGTAAATGAAAAAAGTATGAGAAGAAGACCCAACATTCAAGCAAGAATAAACCATCCGAGAAATCAGACATCAAAGTACAAAAGTCTAGGAAGAAGGAACTGGATAAAATCAAGGTAAAGTACTACATTTGTGATAGATTTGGTCATTTTACTCGTGAATGTGACGAGTAGAATGTATGTTCTTTTTCTTTACGTGGTTTGTGTTTTGTCCCATCTACTGTGATGCTCGTTGAGTCCTCTCCTTTATGGATTATGTAATACTGAAAACCCAGTGTCAGACATTTTTGTAAATGTTTCTATAATAAAATAGAAAAATTTCAATTTATAGTGATTTTCGATTTTGGGGTATTAAAAATTAAAAATTTTGGTATCTTTTAATTTCCGTGTCCGCGAATCGTAGTAAACCTCAATTCTATGAAATTCATATTTTAGTGAAATGTGGATATATATATATATAACAATTTAATTATCTATTTATAAATTTATTTATATATATATTAAAAAAAAAAGAAAGAAAAGAGGAGAAAGGAAGCGCAGCGTTTTGTACCAAAACGCTGCACTCCCTCTCCCCAAATTCGATTAGGGCAAATAGCCCTAATCTCTTTCCCTCCTTCATCTCTCTCACTCAGTCTCTCGAACTCTTTCCCTCGCCGTCGCTCACTCTCTCCGCTCTCCGCCGCTTCAACCACCATCATCCACCACCGCCATCACCTCTTCGTCTCTTTTTCTCTCTATCCCTCCCGCTGTTTTACTCTCTTCTTTGCAACTCTCTCTCTTCCATGAGTCTCTCTCCCTCTCTTCGCTTCCTCCGCCGCACAGCCACCGCTCCCTTTCGCCACCCATCACCGCCGCAGGCTATGGACCACTTCTCTCTCTCTACCTCACCCTCTGTTTCTCTCTATTTCTCTTCTCTTTCTCTTCTCCCACGCGCGCGACAAACAATCTCTTCCCCTCTCCTTTCGCGCGCGACTGTAGCTTTCTTCTCCCTTTGCTCGCTCACGAGTGCTACAACTCACTTCTGCAACCATCGCAGAAGCCCCAATCAACAGCCATTGTCAATCTTTCAAAACCCTAGGCCAAATCTGCAAACTCCATTCTCTACAGGTAAGGGCTGAGTTCAGAATCTTAGTTCTAGGGTTTCGATCTCGTTTGATGATTAGGCTAAATTACTAAACTTTACATTGGTTTAATAGTATTGTAGGGTTCGGACTAAATCGAACAGCGCACAGAAGCTGGTTCGGCGATCTGAAAACCCTAGGTGAGGGATTTCTGATCCTCTCAATAAATTGAGTAAATCTAGGATTAAATCTAGGGTAAAGAGATATGTATATGTTACATTAGTTTAGGATGCAATTTTCTGATATTTAATATGTAATTAGTGAAGTTAAGTATTGCATAATTTATAAAATTAGGTTGTTTAATACGGAAGAAGCATGCTAAGGAATGATAGAATCGAACTGAGTTAATTTGAATGATTTCTCTAGAGTTTAAATTGAAATATGCATGAAAAATGTTATATTTATGTGGAATTAGAAGAAAATTAGAAAAAATTTGGAAATATTGATACTTAAAGTTCATTAGAGATATAAATAATTTTCGGGTGATGAAATCAGCATTTAGAAATTGTGGATGTGAAATTAAGGGTAAATTAAGTTAGGGAAATGTGAAAACCCTTGTTATAGAGATTTTAATTGACGATAATTGCAATGTTTGATTAGGTTAATCGTTTGGGGACTTAAAAAGGGGTTTATTCGGATTTGATTGAAAATTTGAGAGTGAATACCCTCTCTAGAGGTGAGTGGATAGTTCATTGTATTCATGAATGAGTTACATATTTTAAAATCGTTTTATAAATGATTTTGAAAGGTTTTATATGTTTTATATAAATTGTTTTGTGTCTGTGGGCTGTCTGAACTGGATTGTGACATATCAATGCATCCATTGTATTTAAGAATGCTTCTGTGCTATATGTTATTTGATATTGCTCTATGAATTGATTTGACATGAGATGGATGATTATTTGATGGAAAATTATGGCACATTGTTGTGAAATGGATTGAGAAATGAAAGGGTGCTGGATTGTAAATGGCTATAGTCATTCCCACCATGGAGCGACCTGACGGGGTGGCGTGGTTTGGGGTTGGATGTGCGGGGAGTTAGACGTCCTTCCCTTTGCCGAAGTCATGCTATATCTGGTGCACCCCGGTGAGGTACGAGCCAACGCCATAGAAGGGGGTATGTTTTGAAACATTGGATGGAAAAACCTCTTGGCGGGCTTTCGTCTGGGTTTGGCTGCCCTAAGACGGAAGTGATTTCGATGGGACCCCAGGATTTTCTAAAAAGATGATTGATATAGATGCATATTTTGTAAATTGTGATTTATTGAAATGTTTTATGCATATGAACTGCTATTTATGAGTAATGCTTTGACTATCCCACATTCACCCTTTGTTTATGAATACAATTGCACTATTGCACTCCACTCACTGAGTATTCCCCTATACTCACCCCCTCTCCACCTTTTTCAGAGGAGACTTAGTTGGGAGACTACTCGACCGAGCTTGCGCAGTATTTTTGTGGATTGTATAGGTATTTGGCACATACAGGTTTTTTGGAGATTTATAGCTCTCAAACCATGGAAAGGGAAGTCTGTACATCCCATGCCGTATGGATTTTATTGATACTGGCCGAGTTGTTAGCAAGTATTAATAAAATCCGACGATTTTTGATTTGTACTTTATTATTTTGATTGCTCTATTTTTGAAAAAACTGTTTTATTCTGTACTGGGACATTTAAATTATAATTATTGGCTTTTGCTTTTTTCCTATAGTTTTGTGAAGTTCTGTACATCTCCTACCGTTAGGATTTTACTGACACTGGCTTATTTTCTTCGGGTAAGTGTTGGTAAAATCTGACGGCTATGTTTTGGGACTTTTTGTTGTTAAATGCTTTCTTGTGTTGAGAATTCTGAGTGGCTAGGATGACCACATCACATACGTGCATATACAGGTTCCCACTCCCCATTGTGTGCTGCTGTGTACTCGTGCATGTACAGGTTCCTCCTCCCCGATGTGTGCTGATGTATGATTGCATGTATAGGATCCCACTCCCCGATGTGTGCCAACGTGTGTGTTTGCATGTTCAGGGATGAGCCGGATGGGCTCCTTGCATATGTATTGTTTATATGATTTCATATTTTGAAGAGTCTTATGCTTTTGATGATTTATTGTAAATTTGATAGTCTTACGGAGTTCTGGTATATGGGGAGCTTCTGCCCATGTACCGAGACGATGCGGCGGTTGTCGCGTTGTCGATTCGAGGATTGGGGTGTGACAACTTTATTGGTATCAGAGCACAGATTTACGATTTTAAGAGTTTGATGATTTTGAAATGTTTTGAAATGTTTTCCAAATGTCCCAAATTTTTTCAAACGACTTTAAAATGTTGAGTTTCTTTTGATACAGAATGTACAGCACTTTCCATGGTTTTCCTAAAGAATTAGGAATATTATTTTTAGGGGGTTAAGTATTAGTCTTTGTTTAACCCTTGATTTAATTATAACTTCTTATTTTGTATAGATTGCAATGCCTCCGCGAAGGAAAATGAGGAATGTGAGTGAAATTCCTCCACAGGAGCACGAGGATGAGTCGTCCTCGCATACTCTTACTCCACCTACGTCCACACATCCGGCTCCTCCTACCGGGATTGCTCCTCCTCCTATTGCTGCTCTTCAGGAAGTGATGGAGTGGTGGAGTACTTTTGGAGCGCAGTATCGAGCTCTGCAGTCGACTATAGTTCTACCACCTGTTCCTCCTTCGGTGCCAGCTGCTGCACCCAGTGCCCAACTAGCACCCACTCCTCCGGTTGCTACTCCAAGCAGTCACTCCCCAATTCAGTTGTCCAAGCTGATTAAAGAAGCAAGACAGCTTGGTTGTGAAACCTTCTCGGCATCCTATGACCCTGCAGAAGCAAAGAAATGGATCAAGAAGGTTAAGAAAGTTTTGACAGACATGGGGATAGAGGACAGTTTGAAACTCCTAGTAGCAACGAGGTTGTTGGATGATGATGATAGCATATGGTGAGATGGATTAGAGGAAAGTGCAGTTTCACCTCTCACTTGGCACGACTTCTTTAGGGAATTCGATCAGAGGTTCTACACCCGCTTTGATCGAGACTTGAAGAAGCGAGAATTGTTTCGGCTTCGCCAAGGAAATATGACTGTGACAGAATATGAGGCCAAATTTAGAAGTCTATCTTCTTTTGTACCAGAGTTGATCACTTCTGAGGAGTACAGGCGTTTCAAGTTTGAAGATGGCTTGAATCTGAACATCCTAGAAAAGATGCCTGTCACAGATGAGTACATGTATCAGAACGTGCTGCAATTGGCCTTGAGGGCCGCGCAGATGGTGCTGGAAAGGGAAAAGGTTAAGGACCACCGCGGGAAGAAGAGGTCCGACGGGTTTACACCGGGCCAGAGCTCTAAGAAGGTTAGATCTACAGGTTCCCAAAGTGGTGGATTTATTACGGGATCGGTTGGATTTCCTCAAAACCAACCAATTCGTAGGCCGAATGCTCCTAGCGTTGGAAATGTTGGATCGGAGCAAGACCTAGAGGAAGCGGAGCGCAGACTTGCCCTAATTGTAAAGGGTATTACACAGGTCCGTGCATAGGACCTAAGAGGTGTTATCACTGTTGAAAGGAGGGACACATCCGTTATTCTTGTCCTGAGTTGACAGAAGAAAGTCAAGGGAGTTGGCAAGTTAGAGGTCCCTCTAACGGCTCCAAAACTGGTCCAGCTGGTTCGGCGACACCTTCTACTAGCTCCAACCCTAGGACGGGCACAGGAAGCAATGCAGTAGCTACCTCCTTTCAGCGACCTTAGCCGAGAGCTCAAGCTAGGGTTTTTGCTATGACGAATGAAGAAGCTCAGGTTAATCCCGACATAGTCACAGGTAATTTTCATTTAAATTTGAGTTTGGAATTTGAAAATATGATATCTATGGTTTACAACTATGATTTGATGATTTGTGATTATGAATTAAAGAGTATGATGATATAATTGTGTTTATGGTTTACATTCATAGGTATGATGAAAATTTTTGGAGTTGATGCTCATATACTCATTGATACTGGATCGAATAATTCATTTGTGAATTCGAGATTTGCAAGACACTCTGATAGGGATTTAGTTCCTCTTGATGAAGAGCTGTTGGTCATTACTCCCTTAGGAGAGCATTTGATTCGGAATTCTGTATATAAGTCTTGTGAGATAAAAGTTGGTGAAACAATCCTTGAAGTGGATTTGATTCCGTTGGATATGAAGGACTTTGACGCCATCCTAGGCATGGGATGGCTAAGTCTTCACCGAGTTTCAGTGAATTGCATCACTAAAGAAGTGGAATTCCGTAAGGTAGGACATCCATTACTTGTGTTCACTGGTGAACGACCGGTATTGTCGAACTGCATGATTTCAGCTCTTGAAGCACATAGATTAGTGCATAAGGGTTGCGAAGCGTATTTGGCTCATATCATTGATACTACGGCGGAAAGCCTTGATCTGAGCAATGTCCCTGTGGTGAATGAGTTTCCGAACGTCTTTCCGAAAGAGTTACCTGGGTTACCACCGATTTAGGAATTTGACTTCGCTATAGATCTTATTTCTGGTACGGCACCAGTTTCTATTCCTCCTTATCGACTGGCACCGGCGGAATTGAAAGAGTTGAAAGTCCAACTCCAAGAGTTGTTGGATAAGGGATTCATCCGACTGAGCACTTCACCTTGGGGTACTCCGGTTTTCTTTGTAAAGAAGAAAGATGGCACTCTTCGAATGTGTATCGATTACCGACAATTAAATAAGGTGACCATCAAGAACAAGTATCCCTTGCCGAGAATTGATGACTTGTTTGATCAACTCCAAGGGGCAAGTGTCTTTTCCAAGATCGATTTGAGGTCCGGTTATCACCAGTTGCGGATAAAGGAAGATGATGTCCTAAAGACTACGTTTAGGATGCGGTACGGGCATTATAAATTCTTGGTGATGCCTTTCGGTTTGGCAAATGCTCTAGCAGCTTTCATGGACTTTATGAATTGAGTTTTCCACTCCTATCTCGATAAGTTCGTCATTGTTTTCATTGACAACATTCTTGTGTATTCCAAAAATGATGAAGAGCATTCAGATCATCTTCGGATTGTGCTATAGACTCTCCGAGACAAGCATTTGTATGCTAAGTTCTCAAAATGTGAATTCTGGTTGAAGGAAATTGGCTTCTTGGGACATGTAGTATCGGGAGAAGGAATATTTGTTGATCCGAAGAAAGTTGAGGCAATTCTGAGATGGGAACAACCCAAGAACGTCACTGAGGTGAGGAGTTTGCTCGGATTGGTGAGTTACTATCGAAGATTTATAGAGGGTTTTTCCAAGATTACAGCTCCGTTGTCTGGTTTGACGCGGAAATGAATTAAGTTTGAATGGACAGATAAATGTGAGTAGAGTTTTCAAGAACTCAAAAAGAGACTCACGTCGGCTCCTATACTTGCTCTTTTTATCACCGGTGATGATTATGTTGTCTACAGCGATACTAGTAAACAATGGTTATGTTGTCTTCCCTCATAGGAAAGGCAACATCTTTTCAATACAATATTTGGTGGAATGGTACGAAGAAGATCAATATCTACCATGATCTAGGACGGAATTGTCAAAGGATTTTAGTAATTTAAACTTACAAATACCCTCATCTTAGCATTGGATGTGGTGTTTCATTGGTGGTGCAATTAATTATCTCACAATCTTATTTATAACATTTAGTCATAGAGACATCGAACGTGCTCGAGTTCATATCCCAAACCAATATATGCACAATTCCATTTCAAAATATTTTATTTGCCAATATAATCATGCAAACTTCAATTCAAGTTATCAATGGCAAAACTTGCAATATAATAGATATAAATATGACACATAATTTATTTTTAATAATTTAGATGGATAACTATATTAAATTTACAAATTGGGACATTCCATACACAAAATATTTTAAAACTCATTTTAAAAATCAAGTAATATTTTACTCATTTAAACCATAATATATAATTCACTCAATTTTTGGAAGGGTTAACACTTTCAATCTATAATCCAAAATTAAGTTAATCCCTTCTAAATTTCTAATTGTTTTAACCTAAGACAATAGACATAAATTTATCATTTAATCACAAACTAATGCTAGGAAAAATCAATATTTTCGACACAACCCAAACTTTAATTTTTCTAAAATTTACCAATTCATCAACTAGTTTTATCATATCACATCATTCAATTGCCCTTTCAAGATTTTCCCAAATTTTAACTTTATATATATTTTATATCTAAACTCTCAAACTTTATTATTTCAATCTCAACCTAAAGTTTAAATATAAGTAAAAGGTATTCAAATTTAAGATTGAAGAAGGAAAATTTCTTTACTTGAACTATCAATTTTGCCTTTTAGTCACGTCATCTTCAAATCTTATATTTTTCACTCTCTACAAAACCCCAAATCTCTTTATGCAAGAATAATTAGAACCCAAGTTTAAGGAGTATTATCTTTATTTTCTTCACAAATTTTGCCTCTTGTTGAGTCACTTCAAACTCTAGATTTTTCTCTGTCTAGAAAATTCACTTCTCTCACTAAACTCAACCTCCAATAGTTTTGTTAGGAGTTTTAGAAGTTTCAATATTTGAATTTTTACTTGAACTTGGTCGCTCTTGAAGAGAGCAAAGAGAGGGAGAGAGAGAGAGGGTGCCAAGAGGGAGAGAATGAGAGAGAAGGAAAAAAAAATGGAGGTGGGTGGGGGAGGCTTGGAGAAAGAATGAAAAGAAAGTGAGGGAACGGTGGTGGCGGGTGGGGTTCGGGCATTTTTTTTTTTTTTTTTTTTAATTAAATTTCAGTGTTACAAATCAACTTGAAAATTTTGACCAGAAACTAGTTGTCACAAATGATCCGTCATTCAAAATTGATTGTGCAAAATGGGAAATGAATAAATCCTTGCAATTATTATTATTATTTTTTTAGGTATGTCGATGTACAGATGAGATAATAAAAGGAAAAGCTAATCAAAAAGGAATTTTATGAACAAATATCTTATTTCATTTTTGCTATGCATGATAGTTACAATGATAAATCCTCAGGGTCGAGCGGTGAAAATATCCTAGTGCGAGTTGTTCGAACTATGACATGATTTATATGTATTTTTCTGATTCTCCAAGTGCAATCTTCAGAATTCGGTTGGAGTAGATACATGTATTGGTAAATAGTTTTCTCTGTCAAAAAATATAGCTGATGATTGAGAGAACCGAAGCTGATTGGTCTGTATTAGCGCAACTAGATTTTTTCTGGAGGCAAAAGGTTGGGCATGTGTGTGGATGGCCCATGAGATAAGTTTTTACGGATACCCATGGAATGTGTAGAATTTTTGGATTGTATACCAGGACACATTGGGTTCTGCCACTGCGCGTATGAATAAACACACCTCACGAATCAATTCTTTGTCCGAAGTGACCTAGAAACAGTGGACTCACTATTAGAAAAAGGGTTTTCAACGATGAAAATTATCGATGAAAAAAAATTCATCGCTACTTTTTACAGATTTGCAATGGATTAGCGACGAAAAAAACGACGGTTCCGTCGCTAATTTTGTCACTAAAACTTAAAAAATAATTTGTTTTTGTTAAATATATATTTTTTTTGTTTTTATTAAATATAATTTATATTTTTATTAAATATAATTGTGTCTTTTTATTAAATATAATTTTTTATTAAATATAATTTTTATTTTTATTAAATATAATTTTATTTTTCTAAATATAATTTTGTATTTTTATTAAATATAATTTTGTATTTTTATTAAATATAATTTTTTTATTAAATATAATTTTATATTTTTGTTAAATATAATTTTGTATTTTTATTAAATATAATTTTAATTTTTTTTGTTAAATATAATTTTTTAAATATAATTTTGTATTTTTATTAAATATAATTTTTTTTGTTTTTATTAAATATAATTTTGTATTTTTATTAAATATAATTTTGTGTTTTTATTAAATATAATTTTGTGTTTTTATTAAATATAATTTTTGTTTTTATTAAATATAATTTTATTTTTTTATTAAATATAATTTTGTATTTTTATTAAATATAATTTTTATTTTTATTAAATATATTTTGTATTTTTATTAGATATAATTTTTTGTTTTTTAAATATAATTTTATGTTTTTATTAAATAAAATTTTATATTTTTATTAAATAAGGATACTGTATTTTTAATATTGAGAGTTACAAATAAAATATAGAAATAAAAAAAAAATAAATTAATAACACAAATGTAATGGTGACATGGTGGTTAAAAATCTCAACTTCACTCTCTCACACCCAGATTCGAATTCGGGTGAGAGCTTATTTTCAGCACATTTAAGTGTGAGCGGGCTGGGGTTCGGACGGGGCGTACGCGGGTCGAGCGGGCGGCTTCGGGTATTTGGGTTTGCTCTTATTCATTTCAACAATGAAAATTTTTCGTCGGTAATTTGAAAACGTTAAAACAAAATTAACAACAGAATTTTTTATCATTGATCCTTCGTTAAAATTAGCGAAGTGACTTTTAGCGACGAAAAAATCCTTCACGGATATCAATTTTTCTAGCAGCGGCTCAGCCAAGTGATCTCGAAACAGTATTACCAAGGAAGCTTAAAGATAAATTTCTTTTATATACAAGATCCGGGTATTGGTCATTGTAGTGGTTGTTTAAATGGATACGACACATTTTATAACTCTAAAATATTATATTCAAGTTGAAGTAATAAAAAGTTACGCTCAAAACATTTAAGTTATGGAAGATTTTGATGAAGAAAAAATGGAAAAATAAATTTCACACATTTATTTTAGAATCTAATTAGCTTGACATCAAATATTTTTTTTTATAAAATTATAATTCAACTGATAATAAAAAAAACATTAAATATCATTTTTCACGTTTCAAAAAAGTTACATTTTTCATGTAACAAAATTGTCTCTAGACTGGAAGATCTATCGATGATTGATTTTACAATGTAGAAAGACAATTGAACCAGCCCACAAAATTTCTTGCTTTGCGAGGGAGAAGGAGAATATTAATTTTGCTAAATTTTCTAAAGAAAAGGAGAAAAGAACAAAATGCAAAAGCATCCCTCGCCCAACATATTTAGCTTTTTGGTACGGCACCTGAAGAACGCCTTTAATTTAGGGCTACTTCTCTCAGGTACTGACAATAGTTAATGTTCTGCCATAAGAGAGAGACTTTCCATCTAATGTATCCCATGATTCAGAGAAGCAATAAATTGCAACTTCATGAAAGGAAAATGATCTAATTTATTATTGACACTTTATGATATAAAGCAATTTATTTAAATTGCATGTTGGATTTTTGATTTTTAATTTTAATTTTAATTTTTGGTTAAATACAATTATATCTTCGGAAAAAAAGAGTGCACAAACCTGAGGTTTTGGGGCACAACTAAAAGAAGAGCTGTTGTCAAATGGAGTCCCTGAATTGCATAATGCTATTAAAAATGATCCAAAGTCACACTTATTTTTTCAAGTTTAATAATTTTATATGATTAATTTACGTCGATAGTGACATTTTTTCTTAATAAGATGCTCAGTATATGAAATTTTTAATTTTTAATTTTTAATTTTTTAATTTTTTTTATTATTTTTTTAATGTAACTGATGCTGACATGATCCGTAGGTTGTTGTAGTGAAAATGACCGTGCGTGGGTTTCTTTTAAGAATCATTTATTGCCTCATTGACAACCCTGCCAGGCTGCTGTGATGCCAACAATCTAGTTTTCCCGTTAAGAGTAAGTTTGGTTGACGAAAAGGTTATTTGTTTTTGTTTGATTGGGATGGATGGGAAGAAAATAAGTAATATTATTTTTTATTTAATTAGAGTGAAAAATAAAAAAAATTAATACTTAACTTACTAATTTACTCTAATAAAATAGTATTTTTAATATTTATTATTATATGATTTTTTTAATTTTTTAATTTAAAATATTTTTTTAAAAATATAATTTTTTCTAAAAATAGCTATTTAATATATTTTTCTTATTTTTTATAAATTATTTTTATTATTATTTTATATTAAATAAAATTAAAATATTAATGTTAAAAAAATAAAAAGAGTAAAAAAAATATAATTTGTCCATTTTTAAATTAAATTTTATTATTTTATATTAAATAAAATAATAATAGTAAAAAATAATAGATAATTTTGTAAATATTAAAAAGGAATAAGAGCAAAATCATCCATAATTTTCATTTCCTTCCATTTTTATCTATTTTAGGACGGAAATAATTTTTTAAGAGGAAAGAAAAGGGATTACACCCTATTTTTATTTTTCCTCCACTTTTACTTCTTTACTAAACAAGTAAAATCTCTCATTCCTTTTCACTTTTACTTTCCTTTCCCTTTTCCTTCCACTTTTTACCCTAACCAAACTAACCCTTGACAGTTTTGTGCATGTATACAAGAAAATTTACCCTTTTTTTCTGTGTGTAGAAAATGCTTTCTTCCAATCAAGATAGCTGGAGAAATCAATGGAAATTGAGTTAATAGCTAAGGGACTAATTTGATTCAGTAGTCTTGATACTTCAACTTTTCTAACATTTGTAAAAATAATAAAAAAAAAAAATAGAAGTAGTAGAATTGACATGAATAAGACTATTCGGAGTGATCTAAAAATGATACCGTCAAAACAATTTAAATCAAAATTTTCTTTAATATAATTTTTCACTTATTTACCTACCGCTAAGATAGCCATCCAAATAGCAATATCTCATACTCCATATTCCTAAGATTTTAAATTTGAATTTGATTAATGAAAATTACTTACTAAATTACGTTCAAAATATTTGAATAACGGAGAATTTAATAACTCGTTGATATTTCAGTATTGTGTTGATAGACTTACATAAAAGATAATTAATATGATTCAAACCATATAACTTCATGGTGGATGAGGCATTCATCTTATATCCGGCTACTCTTTTTTTATTAGGGGAAAAAAAAAATCTTCACACATTTATTTTACTATTAGATATTTTCTTTTTCATACACAAAAATTCAGCCGGGACAAGAAAATCTATCCAATGGTAGATTTTATATTTTCTGAAACTGCTTTCTAAGGTAGAAGGAGAATATTGATTTAGCTGGGAGAGGAATAAATTTTACATAAATTTAGCTAAAGAAAGAACGAAAGCAAAATTATACAATTAGAATCAAAGATAATTTGGATTTTTGGCAGTGTGTGTGAACGACCACTTTAATGTAGCAGCACTTCTCTCAGTACTTCACTTAATTGCAATACTTAAATCTCAGACATAAGAATAAGAGGAAAGACTTGCTTCAACAAGAAATGCTGGTAGAAAATAAGGAAGGTATGACACTAAAGACATGACTAGAACTGATGAAATGTGGCTGAATCTTAAATCAAAAACAAATCCATGTAATGCTGAATTACTAAGAGCTGCGAACATTTTGTCGGCAGTCGTGAACAGTGAATTTTACCGTCCCATAGAAACCCCCCCCCCCCACAAAAAAAAAAAAGAAACGTCTTATTTTAACAAAAAAAAAATGGTCTTACACCAACATAATGGATATCAGCATGGACAATATAGAGTGAAGTGGATATCAACATTGAGCACTTGGGAGTATAATGGTCTCTCCCACCAAATAAAAAAAAGGTAAAGGTGGTAAGAAATGCGGACTCTCAGAAGCTACCCATCTCCAAATATTCATTGATAAAGAAATGATTTATTGAATTTAGACTGGGTCAAAATTTTCACATGTTACTATTTACTCCCTGTTGATATATTTCACAATAAAATTGTTAAGATAATATGTTATATCAAAAATTAAGCATGAATCATAAATTCTTTGGCTTTTTTTTTTTTTTTGGAGGGGTTAAAATTGTTTTTTGGATTGACTCCCACCAGCTTGAACAATAATGACACAAACATTAATTCTCTTTGGTCAAAATGTAGGGGACAGTCCACTGCAAATAATCAAGAAAGAAACCTAGAATGAAAAAGAAACGACGTCGAGAAGAAAAATGAAAATGTTGTGGAGTTAGTGCCCTAGAAGTGTCAATTTTTAGTAACAGTCAATTGTTTGGAAGAGAGAGAGCGCCCTAGGCCCAGCTTGCACGGATGGGGACCAGAGAAAAAAAAAACAACGATTACTGATAAAAGACGATGACCTAAAAATCCGGGCCCCATCGCATGCACTCATCGATGGGGATCATGACTCAACCTTATATCCCGGTTCTCGCACTCATTTTGCGCATGTTGGAATATGGTTTGGGTCAGCCCATGTAGTTAGATCCAAACATCTTTAAATTCAAATTTAATTTTGAATTTTGAAATGCCATCCTAAAATACCCTCTCATTTTTAATCACTTATAATTTCTCCCTATTCTCTGTGACACGTGTGAAAATAAAAGGGCTCCTTATTGGGATCAAAAGGGGTTAAGGGTGAGAAAGAGAACAAAAAGAAGAGAGAGATCTTCTTCTAACATCAAAGAATAATAAGAGAGGTTGATCATTGAATCCACCAATGATAAGGTGATGCTGTATGAGATAAAACAATTTCTCTTTAAGAATTTTGAAATAAAGGATTTCATAGGCATACAGACATATCAAGATAAATCTTATAAAGTCTTGGGACTATCTCAAGAGACTTACATCAATAAAGTGCTTAAGAGATACAGAATGGAGAACTGTTTATTAAGTATAACTCTGATTGTCAAAGGGAATAGATTTAATTTGGACCAATGCCCTAAGATAGATTTGGAAAGGGAACAGATGGCTAACATCCTATGTGTTTCTATTGTTAGAAGTCTCATGTACACACAGGTTTATACGAGACCTGATATAGTGCATGCTATGGAGATGTTAGGTAGATATCAAAGTAACCCGGGATTGGAATATTGGAAAACTGTAAAGAAGGTATTGAAATATCTACAGGGCATCAAGAAACACATGCTTACATATAGAAGAACCGATGGTCTAGAAGTAGTCGGATATTCAGATTCGAATTTTACTGATGTGTTGATTTCCGGAGATCAATATCGAGTCACATCTTCATGATGGCTGGTCAACCTATATTGTAGAGAAGTGCTAAGTGGACATTGATTGTGACATCCACTATGGAAACTGAGTTCATCGAGTGTTTTGAGGCCATGTCACATGTGGTGTGGTTCAAGAGTTTTATATCCAGAAGAGTTTTAGATTTGTGCCTAAACTATTATGTATATTTTGTGATAATTCAACTATTGTATTTTTTTGTTAAGAGTAATAAGAGTGGGGGTCCAAGTAAACACATCGACATAATATACTTAACCATTAAGAAAAGAGTGTTGGAAAATAAAGTTATAATCCAACATATTAGCACTGATTATATGTTGGCTGATCTCTTAATCAAAAGCATGTCGCCAAGTAGATTTAAGGATCATATTGTAAATATGGATTTATTAGTTTATTTAAATAAAACTCAGAGTTGAATTTTTTCAATAAATTTGTGTACACATTTTTGTTTCAAGATAAATTCATTAAGTTGAATCCGAATAAATGTAGGGTTTATTTATAAAATAAATATTACCATAAGAATAGAAAATAGAATGCATTATGATGCACAGAAGATAATAATCACTTTTAGAGGACTTATCGTCGTGACTTGTGTACTATATTTTTATAAGAAATTGATTTGGTTTTGTTTTAATTCGGTTTGTTTGGTCAAGTGAGAGAATGTTAGAATTTTTTTTTAAAATTCTAATCCAATGAATTTAATGCGTTCAAAATTGAGTTAGTGGAAAAAATATAATTGAAAAAGATTAAATGTGATAAAAAATGGAAGGAATTTAAATTAGATTGCATTTGACCGCATTTTGGTAGTCCATTCAAATTTCCACACAATTAATCTTGTTTTTCTGTTTTGAATATTCGATTGTATCCTCATAATGTCCTGCAATAATTTAGAAGTGACAATTATAGGATTTTAATGACTATTGATAGTTGAAAGTCTATATAAACCCTCTCCTAGTTTATTGGGTCCTAATCCAAATTTTGCAACTCCACACTATCTATTGAGTGAAATTGAAAATTTAAAAGATTTGTTTACATCCTAAGGATCATTTTGGTGGTTTTGCAGTCAACGAAAATGAAGAAAAAAGTATGACTGGAGGTAACTCTAATTCTCATTTTTCACTTTTGCTCTATTTTGGGTTAATTTTTATATTATAAGCATGTATTAGATTTATTATACATTCTATCAGGATGCACAGAGTTGCCAAACTTGTTAAGATATACCACCTTGGAGTCCATATTATTCAATGGAGGATCCACTATACAGTTTGTCTCCATTTAACATACTACATGTACCATAGCTCCAAGGGAAACAACATAGAATAATGATATCGATATTTAAAACCAACTGTCGAGAGTATCTTTTCAAACCCAACTGATAAGATCGCTAAACAGATTGAAGAATGTGATAGGTACTAGAGGGTTAACTTACTTTACTTATCTAGACCTCATCATAAAGTAGAAAGGAGAAAACATGTATTTCCTTTTTTTTGTTATATCGCGATTTAAACTCGGTATCACTGAGTTAGGGGAGGGGGTTGTGACCACTAGATTATCCCCTCAGGGATAGGAGAAAAAATGTATTTCAATTGCATAACTACTCAAAGTCAATAGTTTTGTGCATATAAAAAGTGCATCTTAGTAGGATATGGAATCAAGTGAGCTGTAACTTAACAAACTCCCCATGTCACAAAACTTGGTAGCAAGAGAGAGACAGAGATGATGTGATCAATAGGCAGATAGAGATTATATTGATGTCCCCAAGGGGACAACCTAATGGTCACAAATTTCTCCTCTAATTTCATGATCTGGGATTCAAATCTCAGTGTAACAAAAAAAAAGATTATATTGATTGGGTTCTTGGTCAATTAGTTGGGCGAAAAGAACTACATAACTTGTTATACTTGAAAAATTATTATTTCAGCGACCCAAGTCATATAATAATCCCAGTACTTGCACTATATTATATAGTGGAAGAATATATCATAGTCTTGGAGTGGACTTTGGGAATATCTTGTTCTCAAAGTTTATGTTATATACTTCTTATTATAAAACTATATGGAGACAAGATGCCATGAGAAGGATTTTTTATTTTGAATTTTTTAGTAGGGTTTTTTATAGCGATATTTTTATACACTTGAATTATTTTATTTTATTTTATTTTAGGTTTTATTTTATGACTTTTAGGACTATTTTAGAGTTATTTCATGATTTTTCTTTGATTATTTTTTGTGGATTTTGTTTTAGGACTATTGGACTTGTTTAAGAATATTGGACTACACAGACAGCTGTTAATATTTTGGGCATAACTTTCTGCTCCGGTGTCCGATTGACCTTATTCTTGTTGGGTTGGAAAGAAGACTTTGAGTTCTACAAATCTTATGAAGACTGTTATAACTTCCAGCTCTGACTTTGCTAGAGTTAAATTTTTATAGAAAAGTTATGAGAAAAAGAATGGAAGAAGCTTACGTTGCGGAAGTTTAGGTGGGATATGAGTAGGAAATAGAGTGCTATTCTATGAGGTTGAGAAGAGGAAGTAGGGGAGAGAGAGAGAGAGAGAGAGAGAGAGACAAAAGTTTCATAACTGTAAAATCTTGCATTTCTCATTCCTCTCTATTTCTTTATACAAGTTGTTGAGCTAATGTGTAACTACCCTAACTCACTTCCACTACCTATCAACTACTTAACTCATATTACAACTACTTATTTGGTCAGTTGGAAATGAGTCTCCTAACGTTTGAAACTGTTGAAACTTGTTAGAAGCAGTCGTTGCATTTAAATCTTTTACTTATTATTACAATTTTCCCCTCCCTTTGAAAAGGAACCTTGCCCTCAAGGTTGAAAAATTGGAAATTCAGCTTTGGTGAAACTCATGTCCTCCCACGTAGACTCTTCTGGACTTAGGTTTATCATTCTGACTAACCATTGATTTACAGGCTTCTTGTCTCTCATGATGACTCTTCTTTTTAAGATTGCTTCAGGTTCTTCCATGATCTGTTTGTCAGCTCCCACCAAGGGTAGAGTAGGCATAGTAGTCTGAGTAGGACTTATCTTTTTTCTAAGAAGAGAAACATGAAACACATAATGGATCTTTGATCCTGGAGATAACTACGGTCGATAGGCTATTTTGCCTATCCTAGCTATCACTAGAAAAGGTCCATAATACTTTGAAGACAACTTGAGTTGTTTCCTTACTTCTACAGAATACTGCGTGTAAGGTTGCAATTTGAGGTAAACTAGATCTCCCATCTCAAATTCTCTCTCTGATCTGTTATGATCAACTTGAATTTTCATCCTGTTTTGAGCTTTGCTCATATGCTTACGCAAAATTTGAATCGTGGATTGCCTATTTTGAATAAAATTGGTTGCTACTGGTGTACTAGAATCCAGATAAGGCCCTGTTGGAATAGACCTAGGCTTGTAGCTATAAAGTGCTTCAGAAGGAGACATCTTGATACTTGAGTGGAAGCTAGAGTTTTACCACCATTCTACCAAACTGAGCCACTTATACCACAGTCGTGGCCTATCCGAAAGTCATACATCTAATATAACATTCTAAGCACTGGTTAAGCCTCTCACTCTGTCTATCCGTTTGAGGGTAGTATGCACTACTTATCTTGAGTTGAGTCCCAACCAACTTGAATAATTCCTGCCAAAATAGACTTGTGAATATTATGTCCCTATCGGTTACTATCGAATCTGGAAGTCCATGTAACGTATAGACAATCCACAAACAATTGGGCCACCTCTAATGCAGAGTAAGGGTATTTTAGAGCCAAGAAATGGCTAAATTTGGTTAATCTATTAATAACCACCATTATTGTGTCATACCCTTGTGATTCAGGCAATCCTTCCACAAAGCCCATGCTAATTTGGGACTAGGCCTGCATAGGGATGGGTAGAGGCTGTAACAATCCTGGATAAGGAAGGTTCTCATGTTTGTTTTTCTGACATACCTCACATTCCTTTACGAATCTAATCATAGCTTCTTTCATGTTTGGCCAATAAAAGACAGTTTTGATTCTCTACAATGTTCCTTTCTGACCTGAATGACCCCTATTATAGAGCTGTGCATCTGTTGGATCACCTTTGTTCTGAGTTGAGCTCCAGTGCCTATGTAGATCTTTCTCTTGTATCTGAGAGTCCCATCTTGTAATTGATACTTCTAATCCTCCCCAAGCTACAAAACCAGCTGTGCCTTGATTGTTTGACACTCTTCACCTCCATTATAACTTTGAATGACTTCATTCATCCAATGAGGTTGAACCATAGTGATTGCCATCAACACTCCTTCCTGTTGCCCTTCTGCAGGGAACTCTCTCCTGGATAATGCATTTGCTAGCTTATTTTCCACTCATTTTTTATACTGAATTTCATAGTCCAAACCAAGCAACTTGGTTAGCCATTTATGTTGTAGAGTATTGGTTAACTTCTGTTTCAAGAGGTACTTCAAACTTTGATGGTCTATCTTGATTATAAAATGATAGCCCACCAAGTAATGTTTCCATTTGGTGATAGCTATCACTACTGCCAACAATTCCTTCTCATAGATAGATAGTCCCTGGCCTCTAGGTCCTAGAGTTTTGCTTAGAAATGTAATCGGTTGACCTTCTTACATTAAAACAGCTCCCCATCCTTTGTCACAAGCATCTGTTTCTTCTACAAATGGTTTAGACAAATCTGGTAGACTTATGATAGGTGCTGAACTGATTACTGCTTGAAGATGTTTGAAAGCTCAACTGGTCTTTTCATTCCAAGTAAAATTTTCCTTCTTCAGCAGATCATTAAGGAACTTAGTCATTAGACCATAGTTTTAATAAATCTCCTATATTATCCTGTAAGGCCAATGAAGCTTCTTAATGCTTTTACATTAGCTGGTTCTGGCCAGTTTAGAATGCCACTCTACCTTCTGAGGATCCATCATGGCTCCTTTTTCTAATACTATATGCCCCAAATACTCTAATTGTGACTAAGCAAACATACATTTAGAGAGTTTGACATACAATTGATACCTCTAAAGGTTTAAAAGAACACATTTAAGGTTCTGCACATGAGTTGGCATATCTGAGCTGTACATCAGAATGTCATCAAAGAAGACAAGAACAAATTTTCTGAGATAGGGCTAGAATATTTGGTTCATCAAGGATTGGAATGTAGCTGGTGCATTGGTCAATCCAAAAGGCATAACTAGGAATTCAAAATGCCCATGGTGTGTTTGGAAAGCTGTTTTTGGTACATCCTTTGGTTTAACTCTGATTTGATAATATCCTGACTTTAAGTGAAATTTAAAAAGGAGTTTTGACCCATAAAGCTCATCTAGTAGTTCATCAATATTGGGAATGAGATACCTGTCTTTTACAGTAAAGCTATTGAGTTGCCTATAGTCCACACAAAATCTCCATGAATTGTCTTTCTTTCTAACCAAGAGCATTGGAGAAGCAAATGGGCTGTTGTTGTGTCTAACTATACCACTACTCAGCATCTCTGAACTTGTTTTTCAATTTTAGTTTTCTGTGAGTGCCGGTATCTATGAGGATGGAGTTTGAAGGGTTGAGCATTTGGCTTAAGGGGTATGGCATGATCATGTAATCTTTTGGGAGGTAATGCAGAAGGAATAGAGAATACATCATCAAATTGTTTCAGAAGTTTAGAAATATCCCGTTGTATTGGTTGTTGCTATCCTTCTTTTATCATAGTGAATGTGGCATAGCACTGTAGTTGCTGCTTTTTGATTTTTTTTTTTTATAGTTTTGCCTCTGATTAGCTTCATTTGAGAATTTTCCATCACCCCCATCAAAACTACCTCTCTTTCTTCATTGGCCAACTTAACTTGTAATAGTTTGAAATCGAAAGTAATAGGGCTGTAATTGAACATCCAATCAACTCCTAGTATACTTCACTTAACCCCTTTTACTTGTCTATAGCTACTTACCTTACTCCTATCAGCTAGTATAGCTTGTAAGGGCTCATCTTCCTCTTGGTTCATTTTAAGTTCTTTTGCTACTCTATGGTTAAGATAACTATTTGTGCTTCCTATGTCTACTAATATGACTATCAATAACCCTCTTAAAGTGCCTTGTAGTGTTATGGTCTTCATTTTCAATGAACTGGACAGGACATATAAGGGAATATCATACGTGTCACCTGTTATTTCTTCACTTGTTGCTACCGGTTCTGGTCCTGGATTATCCTCCTCTTCTGCAACTATAATCAGGTTCAGTCCCCTAAACTTACATTGGTGCCCTGGTAAATATTTCTCTCCACACTTATAGTAGAGATTATTGACTCTTTTATAATGCATTTCTTATGCTGAAATTCTAGTGGTTCTGTCCTCAAGTATTGCTCCACCAACTCCTTCCTTCTCTTTGGTAATGACACTCTTGTGAGCTATGCTACTGCCCACCTGGCTCCTTTGTCCTGTCTTTGTTTCATTTGGATCCCAGTTCTTGCCCGAACCCCTCTTTTGTTTTCAGTCAACTCTAATGACTGCTCTTATAGAGTTACTATTTCGAAAGCTTGAAGTAAAGAAGTGGGTTTAAGCATTTACAGTATAGGTTTTATTTCCTCTTTAACCCGACAAATGAACCTAGATATAAAGTAAGCTTCATTTAGAGCTGGGTTCTTTTGAAGCATAACAGACCAGAGTTCTTCAAACTTTTCTTGGTATTCTAGCATCAATCCTTCTTGTTACAGTTTATTGAATTCTTCTACCACATCTCTAACACATTTCTCTTCAAATCTGTAGCATAAGAGCTTAGCAAATTCATCCCAACAGATGTCTTTCTTAACCTGCTTCAAACCTTGAAACCATACCTCTGCCTTCCCATCCAAATACATCTCAACAGTATCCACCCATGTATAGCGGGGAATTTGATATACAACAAAGAACTTGCTGCATTTCCTCAACCACAACCGCGGATTATCCCCTGCAAACATGGGAAGCTCAATTCTAGGATGAATTGGCCCATACCCTTTTGAATTTGAGTCACTCTTGGTCAATGCTGATTCCATTTCCCCTTTGTTCCTTCCTTCATTAGGAGTACGCAGGATTGGCGTTCTCGCCATTCTTTCTGCTTCAAGGTCCTCATCTTTGTTATTCCTTATTGACATAGATTTAGTCACGCATATATACTGGCTAAGATTGTTTCCCATCTTTGGTTTTGTTCATTTAGGCTTTAACGAAACTCCTCCAGTTGTTTATTGACCTGAAGATGATGTTTCTTAGTTTCTTGAGCCCATTCTTGCATTTTGGTTTTATACTTTATGAATTGCTCATCTGCCACCTTCTGGTGAGTCCCATCTGCCACTGATACCTTGTAAGATCTAAGGATTGAAGGGCTTTGATACCAAGTTTGTTACAATTCTCAGCTCTGACTTTGCTAGAGTTAAACTTTTATAAAAAAGTTTTGAGAAAAAGAATGGAAGAAGCTTAGGTTGTGAAAGTTTAGGTAGGATACGAGTAGGAAATGGAGTGCTATTCTGTGAGGTTAAGAAGAGGAAGTAGAAGAGAGGGGGAGAGAGAGAGAGAGAGAGAAGTTTTTCAATTGTAGAATCTTACATTTCTCATTCCTCTCTACTTCTTTATACAAGTTGTTGAGCTAATGTGTAACTACCCTAACTAACTTCCACTACCTATCAACTACTTAACTCTTATTACAACTACTTATCTGATCAGTTGGAAATGAGTCTCCTGAAGTTTGAAACTGTTGAAGCTTGTTAGAAGTAGCCATTGCATTTAAATCTTTTACCGCTATTACAAAGACCTCAGAGGTTGAGTCAGATCAGAAAATATCCAAAATTTGAGTCGAAATTGCTGCAGTGCTAGAAATCAAGACCCATGAGTTTTAAAAACCCGAGCTCAAGTGAAATGTCAAGTTATTATGAAGACTTACGAATTTTTAGTCATTTAGGACTCTTAGGACTTAGATTAGAAGAATGAGACATCATTTTCAATTAGGGAAGAGGGGAAAAACCCTAGTAGTCTCTTCTTGGATGGATTCTTCTATCTAAGGATGTTTTATTTACCTTTTTTGCTTTCTTTATCATGTTTAGTTAGATTTCTTATTCTTAGAACTCGATGAATTCTATTCTTTGATTAATAATGTGGTTTGATTCGTTTTTTTCCCTTAAATTTTTATTGGCATGTTCTTTCTTTGATGAGATTTCATTGTTGGACTTAATGCTTCATTCGTAAAGGGCTCTACAATTTGATGATTTGTGATTACATGCATGAGATCGAGAGAAGATTACATGAAATCTAACCAATATAATAAAATTCATATAGGGTTATGAGATCGGTGGATGATTAACTTTGTGTGTAGAGATCTTAGGGAAAACCCTAGATTACAGATATTTTATAGATCTTAATGCAGTTTGGCCTAATCAAGATTGTATGACCATTAAGTTTTCGTTAGTTGAATTAGGGTTTCATTGCATGACCATTGGGTGAATCTAATTTAGAGAAATTTGTCATCATCAAGAATAAATCTTTGATAATAAATTTTAAGGAATTTGAAAGATTTCGATCATGTGAAAAAATTGAAGACAGATGAAATTAATATCTTTGGATTTTATAAAACTAGGGTTTTGATTCATCATTATTCTATTTTTGATATTTTTGTAATTTCGATATCTTTGCAATTTTGATTCATTCTGTTCAAATTAGATATGATATTTTATATTTGGTAATATATAATATTCATGTGGGAACAATACTTATTACGCACTATACACAACATTCGACTAGGGTATACTTACCCGAAATCGTGATACACCTAAATCGCATAACAAATTTTTGTCACCATTACTGGGGATATTCATACATATCAATAAAAATCATTTTATTTGAAATTGGACATTATTTATTATTTATTTGTTGTCTCTTTCTTGTTTTTGATAAATAGAGTATACAGATTTTAGAGTTTTTCATATATTTCTTATTTCTTCCATATAGAATTATGTTTTTTAGGGTTTTTTTTTTTGGCTATTTGAAAATAGATTAAGGACTTAAGGTAAGTGATTACTTATTTCGAAGGATTTCAGCCTGTACGGGCACCAACCTATTTTCATCAAATTCCATCATTTTCATAGGATTCTCTATTTTTCTTTGATTTTTTCGTTCTTTTTAAAATTTTCCGATTGTCTTCTTGGATGTCTTTTTGTATTATTTTGTTGTGTTTTTGTAATTTCTACATTTATCTTGATATTATAGATTTTCTTGAGTAGTTATGGCAATCGGTTTTGAACTTTGAATTTTGTACTTTTTTTGTATTCGTATAGTGCATGCTGCGATCCAAAAGGCTTGACCTATCTGATTTTGATCCTGAGATTGAAAGAACTTTACAAACCATTCGTAGCCAAGTTTGGAAAGTCAAGGAAGAAGAAGCAATGGCTCATGAAAATAGAGCAATGAAGGAGTATTTGATGCCTAAACTTCAAGACATTCAGACTAGCATTGCACGACCTACTGTGGAGGTAAACAATTTTGAACTGAAGCCGAATCTCATTGGAATGACGCAACCAGATCAATTCAGTGGTGAAGCTTTCGAATATCCAAATAGTCATTTAAAGAACTTCATAGAAATCAGTGACATAATCAAGTTAAATAGAGTCAGCGCAGATGTCATCAAGTTAAGATTATTTCCTTTCTCTCTTAAGAGAAAGGCGAAGGTATAACTAAACTCTTTTCCTACTAATCATTTTACAACTTGGGAAATTCTTTCTCAGACATTTTTAACTAAATATTTTCTACCAGATAAAACAGCTAAACTACGTAATGACATTACTTGCTTTAGGCAATCTGAGGGTGAGTCTCTATATAATACTTGAGAATGGTTTAAAGATTTGATTAGAAGGTGCCCATATAATGGTATTCTTGTTTGGTTGATTTTGTAAATTTTTTATTGTGTTCTTTTAAATTCTGTCAAAATTACCATAGATGTTGCAGCAGGGGGCGTTTTTATGAGCAAGTTCTATAATGATGCATGGTCATTATTGGGTAGTATGGCTTCTAATCAATATGATTGGTATAATAAGAGTGAAAATCTTAGTCAGAGGGCTGGTATGCATAAGTTGATGGTTTAAACATGCCTAATGTAAAAGTTGACTCATTGATTAATACTGTTAAATATAATCAACTTAATGCTCTATCTAACCAAACTTTATATTGTGATTCGTGTGGTGATTCTACTCATGCTTCTTCTGAGTGTCCGCAAGTATAGCAAGAAAACTATATGTCTAACTTTGGTAGACCGTGGAACAACCTGAACTCCAACACCTACAATCCCGGGTGGAGAAACTATCTGAACTTTTCATAGAGCAAAGGAGCACCACCACGACCAAGCAATCCACATAATTTTGTTTTGGGAAATCAACAAACAAGGTAGAGCAAGACGTCATGGGAGATAGCAATTGAACGCTTGGCAACTGTGACTAATGAAAGGTTTGAAAAACTTGAGAATAAAATTGATTAATTGACTAAGGCTTTTCACTCTCGTGTGCCAGGTAGACTGCCGAGTGATACGAAAAATAATCCCAAAGAGAAAGCAAACGCAGTTACATTGAAGAGTGGGAAGCAACTGTAGGAGGAATCGATTCAGTCAAAGGAAGAGAACAAACAAGAGGCCGAGAACAAGAAGCCTACTGAAGAGAAGACCAAGGCTTCTAAAACAAAATAGGGAAGTTCCTTACCTTTGAGAGAGTATAGATCTCATGTTCTTTTTCTTAGTCGTTTGTTGAGTGATAACATAGAAAAACAATTTGAGAAATTTCTTGAAATTTTTAAAAGACTGCATATTAATATTTCTCTTTTGGATGCTATCAGGCAGATGCCAGGCTAAGGGAAGTTTTTGGTGATGTAATAAAAAACAAGAGGAAACTGGATGAGATTTCAATGGTCAAGTTTACAGAGGAGTGTTTAGCAATTCTACAAAGGAAGCTACCTTCAAAACTTAAGGATCTAGGGAGTTTTTCTATCCCTTGCACTATTGGCTCTTCTGATTTTTCTAATGTTCTTTATGATTTGGGTGTAGGCATCAAACTTATGCCATACTTCGTGTTTTTAAAGTTAGGATTAAAAAATTGTCGATGTACCAATATTTCTTTGCAATTAGCTGATAGGAGTGTCAAGTATCCTAAAAGCATTATTGAGTATATTTTGGTTAAGATCGATAAATTCATCTTTCCTGTTGATTTTGTTGTTTTGGACATGGATGACAATGAGGGTATTTCTTTGATTTTGGGTCGACCATTTTTGAACATTGCACATGTATTGATTGATGTTTCTGGTAGAAAACTGACTTTGAAATTGAATAATAAGAAAATTGATTGATGTTTAATTCGATGAGAAATTTTGATAGACAAAAAGTTTTCAGAGTTGATTGCATTAAGAGGGTTGTCTAACATGATTTGAATGTCTTTATCCTGTTGATCCTCTTGAAAATTACATTGCTAGGTCATTGTATGTGAGGCATGAATTTCTAGATGATGAACACATTGATGCATGTGCTATTTTGGATGCAAATTTACCTCAAGTTCGAACACAATTTGAGCTAGGTTTAAATAAGGAGTTTATATTTGGCCAAAGACAATAAAGAAAGACGTTTATTGGGAGCAACCCAATATTTTTATAATTTTATGATTTTCTTTAATCTTTATTTTTGTTGATTTAATTTAGGTTTAACTTTTGATGGAATTTTTTATAGGTCAATAAGCAACCCTTTGAACGAGAGGAAGAGAAATTGCTGAAGAGGAGATTGAGAGTTCACCGACTTAATTAGAAGAGTCTTTCTGTTCTCTTCTCTTGATTTTAGATTGATTTACATTGCGGACAATGTTTGGATTAAGTGTGGGGGAATGTATTGCATTTTGATTTTTAAGTATTTTATTTATTTCATTTTGATTTTTAGGACATTTTTTTAGGAATTATGACATTTTTATTTAGAAATTTTGATTTTTACTGAATTTCTTGAGTTTTGAAAAATTTTTCCATGCTAACTAGATTTTCTCGGATTTTCTAGTTTTTGTTTGTTACTTGTCTTAAATTGGATTGCATGGCAAACGATATGTATTAGTAGTTAATTGGTATTTGAGTGGTTATTTATTTTTTTTTATGGTTGATTTGAAAGATAGACATGCAAAATTTAGTACTGAATTTACCTTAGTGAGAATTTGAGCGTTAAAGAGTAATTTTTTGCTTTCATCAGTTTTTTTGTTGAGCGTATATCACACATGATTTGATCATTTTATAACTTGTTTTGTTATGCATTTTGAGATCACATTCATGATTTTTATCATTTTGTTATGAATTTTACATTGTTCTTGATTTCAATGAGACTATATGAGATGTAATAGTTTATTTAGTGCTGGATACTGTGAAATATTGATTGTCTTGATTGTAATTTTAGTTTGAATTTATTATATACATGGTTAGAGATTTTGGAGGTTGAATTGGTTTTGGAGAAAATTTACTCTTGCTTGAGGACAAGCAAACATTCAAGTGTGGGAGTATCTATTGGTGATATTTTTATACACTTGAATTATTTTATTTTATTTTAGGTTTTATTTTATGACTTTTAGGACTGTTTTAGAGTTATTTCATAATTTTTTCATTGATTATTTTTTTTGGATCTTGTTTTAGGACTATTGGACTTGTTTAAGAATATTGGACTACACAAATAGTTATTAGTATTTTTAGTATAACTTTCTGTTCTGGTATTCGATTGGCCTAATTCTTGTTGGGTTGGAAAGATGTCTTCGAGCCCTACAAATTATATGTAGATTTCAGAGGCTGGGTCAGACTAGAAGATATCTGAAATTTGATTCGAAATTGTTGTAGTGCTAGAAATCAAGACCCATGAGTTCTAAAAGCCCAAATCCAAGTGAAATATTAAATTGTTACGAAGATCTACGAATTTTTAGTTATTTAGAACTCTTAAGATTTAAATTAGAAGAAGAAGACATCCTTTTTACTTAGGGGAGAGGAGAAAAACCCTAGCAACCTCTCTTTGGATGGATTCTTCTATCTAGAGATGTTTTATTTACTTTTCTTCCTTTTTTATATCATGTTTAGTTAAATTTCTTATTTTTAGAACTCGATGATTCTGTTTTTTAATTAATAATATGGTTTGATTCATACCCTTAAATCTTTATTGGTATGCTTTTTCTTTGATGAGATTTTATTGTTGGATTTAATGTTTTTTTCGTAAAGTGGCATATGATTTGATGATTTGCGATTACATGCATAAGATAGAGAGAAGATTGCATGAAATCTTACGAATACAATAAAATCCATATAGGGTTATGAGATCAACGGATGATTAACTCTGTGTATGGGGATCTTGGAGGAAACTCTAGATTACAGATTTTCATAAATCTTAATGCAGTTCGGCCTAATCAAAATTGCAAACCATTGGGTTTTTCTTAGTCGAATTAGAGTTTTATTGCATGACCATTGGGTGAATCTAATTTAGGAAAATCTGTAATCATCAAAAATAAATTTTTAGTTAATAAATTTTATGCGATTTGAAAGATTTCGACCATGTGAAAAAATTGAAGGCAGATGAAATCGATGCTTTAGAGTTTTATAAAACTATGGTTTTTATTCATCAATATTCTGTTTTTGATATTTTCATATATCTTTGTAATCTTGATTCGTTCTCTTTAACTTAGATAGGGTATTTTATATTTGGTAATACATAATATCCTTGCGGGAACGACACTTGCTTCGCACTATATACAACATTCAATTAGGGTATATTTGTTAAAAATCGTGATACACCTAAATCGCGTAACAGCTTTCTTCCGTGATATGGCATTTTTGGGTATAGAACAAGAAGAAAGTAACAAAGGCGAACTTAAAGAACGAATGAAACAACGTCTGTCGATGATTTAGTTGTAGAGAAACAAAGACTGTCCACATCCAAGTGTTGGGACAGTGGGTTGGACTTGGACATACGACAAGTCTTGACTTAACAAGCTTTTTGATGAGTCATGCAAACACAAACAACATACCAAAAGACAGTGTGGTGCCGAGAACCGAAATTTTAATACTAATCCATAGTTAAGTTTACTAGGAAAAGTAGTTTGAGGCTATTGATTTTTTTTTTCACTATTATTCAGAATCATATTTCGACTAATCTGATTTGAACGTCTATGAAGTCCTATTTAGAAGGTAGCTCTCCCAACGTAGTTTTTTTATTTCCAAATTTCGAATCCAATACTTGATTAAGAGATCTAATATCTTATCTCACTTGACGGACTGTCCGTGGGTGAGACTATTGAATTTATGTGGTAATCAATTAGAGAGGTTTGGCAAGTGTTTCGTGCTTAGCCTGCTAATGATTTTTCCCTTTAGCGAAAGCTTCACATGACTAACTAAATGTTATAGAAAAAGATAAATTTACCTTATTTTATCAATAACCATAACGAAGATAACATGCATGCAGCTTCAATGATCGATAAAATTATAAATTAACTGAATTGTTAGTTATGTTTCAACTCGTTTATTGAATTAATAAACAAGCCAAACTTCGGCATCAGGGTCAAGATAGTTAAGATGGGTGGCCTCATCATTTAAAGTTTGACACAACTCGTTCAATTAATTAAATAAGTAAAGATTAAATAAATTTTTAGACTAAATTCTAAAATTAGGTTTGATATGTTTAGTAAGTAAATGAAGTTAGACACCCACTAATTCGTTCGAACTAGCTCATTTGTATCTCTACCCATCAAACTCAATTGAGTTGAGTTGGGGTTGTGAGAGACGGCGAGTGAGCTTCATTAGCTTTAGCAACTCATGTTGGTTATTCTTTAATTAATTGATGCATCATATTGGCTTCACTAGCGATGAGAGGAAGAAAGCCAAAAGAATAATTTTTCAATTTGGTTTTAGCCTTGATACAAACAAGGCATTATATTGTACGCACGAGAGAGAGCCTTGACATACCCGGCAAAGTCTGTGAAACTACGTGAATGACTTGTGTTACCTTTTGGACAAAGTCAAACCGGTTATATTATCTTCGAAAAAGGTCATATTCCTCGTCCAATTTTTGAAAAGCACAATGTCTGCACAAGTTGAGCCAATGACTCTGCAAAATAGAGTTTTACGGCCGTATAAGGAGCCAAAGAAAGATGATGTAATATCACGAAAGGAAAATAAAACGATCAGAAGGAGTCAAAAATACTCATAGTTTCACAGTTGATTCCTGCGTGTTTGCACAGTTATCTTATCAATTGTATATATTTTTTGCTTTGTCTATTCAGTTGAAGCAGTCACATTGGTCACTATGAAAGAATGAGGACATTAAGGAAATACACTAAATGGCACTCCCTAGAAAAAGCCAAAATGCTACGACTAAAGGAAGCTTCATTTATTTTCTTTCTTAATTAACGTAAAGCTAAAATTGCCAAAAGCTCTCTCTCTACAACTTGTTTTGTTTATAACACCGAAAAATTTGTTATTAAAAATTTTTTATTTAATTTCGATTTTCATTGTAAAATACCAAAATTGTAATCAACTTTGAATTTCGGATATAATACTAAAAAATTCGATATTTGACTCTTTCAATTTATTTCCTCATATATTTACCAAGTGTTGGAGTTTTTTATTTGATTTTTTTTCCATAAAATTTATAAGGTGTTAAATACCTTGGTGGTGAATGTCTTTTTGGAGAACCTTGAGGTCATAGGATCAAAGTTGATATTAGATTTTTGTAGAAAAATGGAGTGTTGGGTTGTCCTACTCTTTGTTTGGGTTGGCTTGTGCGAGAGGGGTATGAGAGTATTGGGTTGTAAGTAGTAAGGTGACTTATCATGAGCTTGGGTTGGCTTGTGGTGCAAATTGGTTCCACGATAGGTTGACTTGTGAATGAATTACAAAGGGTTAAGTCAACTTGTAGAGAGGATGAGACGACTTGTGAATGAGTTGTGAGTGTATAGGATGTCGCAGGCATAGAATGGGTCGTCTCAAGCTTGAAAAAGGGAAGAGTGAGGTGCCTTATGAAGGGAATGAGACTCCTTGGTGGGTTTTAGAATAGAGATTCAGAGATGGGATTAAGCTAGGTTGTCTTGTGCTTTGGTTGGGTCGACCCATGCTATAGATTGTGAAAGGATGGGTCGTCTCATGCCTTCCTTGGGTCGCCCTATGCAACATGAGAGGATGAACCAAGTGTGTTTGGGGGTGATTGGGTCGCTCTGTCCAATAAGGGAGGATGACCCAAGAGTGTACAAGGAAAGGATTTTGAGCCATGTAATGGTTGGGTCAACCTACACAAGTGTTTAGGTTGACCTAGGAGGCCAACAAAGTGAGGTTCTAAGGCAATGACATGTTGGGTCACCCTGCCATTTACCTTGGGTCGACCAAAGGCTTAGAAATTGTAACGTTGGATCACATTGCTCACTAACAAGTCGCCTTACCCATGTTAAATTTGTACCATTGGGTCGCCCTATTCCTAACGAGGTCACCCTGCTTATGTGGAATTTGTACTCTGGGTTATCTTGTCCAAAGGGTGAATTGCCCTGCCCATTCGACATTCAATAAATTGAGATGCAAAATGACTAAATTGGACAACTAACCCCAACCCAAACACTTGAATCACCAAGGGCAAGATGGTAATTGTCCAATTCATTAATAATACGTTGGATTTGAGCATTAATTCTCCCTTTTCTTCCTCATTCATTTTCTCCTGACTCACATTCTCTCTCCTCTCACTCTCTCTCTCTCATTTTCTCTCCCACACACCCCTCTTTGTTTCTCTCTTTACAATCCATTATCCCTCCATTAAAATCACTATATTAGCCTCCCAAAAACCTCAATCCAACTTATGAGAAGGAAGATTCAAAGGAAAAAATTAGGGTTTCTCCATGAAAGAGAAAAATCCAGGGTTTCTGAAACCCAACACCCAAAGTCCAAATTAACCACAAAGTAAAGGTAAATTCCTTTTTCAAAACTTGGATTTGGCTCTCTTATTGCCAGATTGAAATTTATTATTGAAATTTGAGGAATTTTGCTGGAAATAAAAACCTAGCGTTTGCTCCATGTGAAGGGAAGCTAGGGATTTTGAAAACCTAATCTTCAAAACTTCATCCAACCCCAAATTTAAGGTAATTTCTCTTTCCTAATTTTTAATTCAGTTTTCTCATCATGAATTTTATTGGAATTAAAAATTGATGAAAATTGAGGGAAAATGGTAAATGAGAATTCATATTGATGTAAATTACATGCAAATGGTTGAACTAGGACATACATTCATGGAATGAAGGAATTAGGGTTGTGTTAAATTAGGAAAAATTCATGAACCCAAGAATTAGTTATGAATTAATATTAAATTTCTGGTTATTGATCTAGGATAATCAATTGGAACCCAAGGAGGGAATACATTGGATTTGATTTCGGAATTAGGAGTGAACACTCTCCCAAGATGTGAGTGATTTCTTACTTGTACTTAAATAAGAAAAATTGTTTTTATCAATAGTGCTTTTATTGAATTTTTTAAATGATTTTCAAATTCTCGGATTTATATGCTTTAGTATGTGTGAAATATCCCAAAAATAGAGTTTGAAATTTCTATGCATCTTGTATGATTTAAATGAAAGAATGTGCCATGTTGATTTGCCAATGATGGATACGTTGTCTTGTTGACTTGAAATGAGAAATTGATGATTTATGGCACATGAAATGGTTTTATAAATTTTGTGGAATGGTGCAAAAAGGGCTTGTGAGGGAATAGCCGATCCCCAAAAAATGACTAGTCATTTCCTACAATAGTGCGACTCAACGGGGTGACATGATGGGCTGATTGTTAATAGACATGGTGTGTAGCCAAGCACGACGGTACTACCATGATCGAATAACATACCGCTTAATAGGTATGAGACAGTTGGTTGCACCATTAACGAAAACCATAACTAATGTCAAGGAAGGGAGCATTTTTAAATGTTAATCACTAAAACTCTTAGCGGTCTCACCCTAGGTCGTGATAGACCTTCTTTGAGAACATTGATTGTAGGTTGTCCCGTGTTTGAAAATTTAAATTAGTGGATATAAAATTGAATTATGATGATTGTAAATTATAATGGTTTGAAAAATAATGATTTGAAATTATTTATATTGAATGAATTTGAGAACCCTCTGATGGTTTGAAACAACTATGCATTTAATATATTTACCACACAAATTCTTATTTTTGTACAACTTGTATATCACTCACTAGGTATAATTTTATACTCACCTTCCCCTTCCATTTTACAGAGAAAGCCTAGTTGAGACTTGTGGCTGCCTAAAGTGAATTGAAGAAACTTGTTTTATGGATGTCACTGGGTAATAGTTCACTTTTCGTCAAGGTACTCGGTGGATTCAAATGAGAGATAACTTTTATAATTATTTTTGAAAACTTATTTTGTACTCTGTTTATTTGCTTTTTGACTTAAATTCAGTTTTGTAAATTTAAAATGAGGACCTTCCCTTCTTATTTTCTCAAATTTTCTTTGGTAATTGTCATGGTGAAAATTTGAGACGGGTTCCTTGAGTAGGGATTCGTTTTAAAATTTGTGAATTGATTGGATTTAAACTGCCAGGTTAGCTCAATGCATGCATGCTCTAAGCAGGGATGGATCAAGCTGGTCCTTTGATTGTGCGATGAGTTCATGCTGATTTATTTTGATAGATAAATTACTTTTTTAAAAAATGGATGGATATTAATAAATGCCTAGCGGTATCTCGGTGTATGGGTTGGATTTACCCGTATTCCGAGATAACGCGACGGTTGTCACGTGTTTGATCCAAGGGTTAGGGCATAATAATTCATTGGTATCAAAACCAGGTTTTTGATTTGAAAATGTATTAAAACGTTTAAAATGTTTTCTAAGTATTTTATGTTTTAAAAGTTTTCAATTATTTTCAAACAGTTTTTAAATATTTTGATATTCAAAATGTTGGCAATGAATTTAAAAGCCTCTCATGGGTCCTAGAGAAATTAGGAATATTATTTTTAGGGTGTTAAGCACTTTGCTGAGTTCGTATTTCACTTATTAAATGTAGATCTTCTTTTGTAGGAATTATACCTCCTAGATTAAGAATGAGGAACTCGAGTGAGATTCCTTTTACTCATCCTTCCCATCTTAAGGTTGCATCATCTTCACATGTACCTTCTCCGACATCAACACACTTGGCTTCTCCAATTGGAATTCCTGCTCCTCCTTTAGTCACCCTTCAGTAGATGATAGAGTGGTGGGATATTTACGGAGCTTGGTTACAAGCTCCACATCAAATCTCAAATCATGTGCTGGATCCTTTTTCTAGATCTTCTTGGGATGAATTCCTTTGGGAATCTAACGAGAAGTATTACCCCCGCTCCTACGAAGACCAAAAGCGGGAGGAATTTTTCGGGTTAGTGAAAGAAAAAAAAATGGTGAACGAATATGAGGCAAAATTTAGGAAGTTGTCTAGATATGTCCCAAAGTTCCTCAACTTCAAAGAAGTTGTGTGTACTAAGTTTAGAGCTGGTCTGAATATGAATATATGGGAGAAGATGCTTATGACCTCGACCCGTACTTATAAAGTTGTTTTAGAATTGGCATTGAGGGCTAAGAAAATGGTGGTTGAATGGAGGAAAGTTTGAGAGAGACATGACAAGAAAAGGAAGGCCGAATTTATTTCCGTCCAAGGTTTCAAGAAAAATAAGAGCATAGGTCCCCATAGTGGTATCTCTACTTCCAGATCTATTGGCACTCCACAAGACCAACAAGCACCTCAGTTTGGTACTCTCATATCTAGTACTACATCTAGTAGTAGATCGATAAGAAGCAAGAAGGAGCGATGCAAGAACTGCAGGAAATACCATTATGAGATTTGTCATGCACACAAAAGATGCTATCGATATAGGCAGGAAGGACATTTTCACAATGCTTGCCCTAAGTTAGGTTTAGGCCGACAAGGGGATCAGTCGACTTGAGGCCACTCGAGTGGTTTACAGAGTGGTTAATCAAACATGCCTACACTATCGGTGAGTACTGCTCCACGAATGGAGACTAGGAACAATACGGTAGCTACTCCAACCCAACGTCCACAAACAAGGACGAAAACAAGGATAAATGCGATGATGAGTAAAGATGCTCAACATAACCCAGATGTAGTCATAGATAAATTTCCTAGAACTTAAACTTGATGATTTAGAAATTCGAATACAAACATGGTGTAGTCATGAATGCATGATTTAGAATTGTGGTATATTGAAGATATTACATGATACTGAAGTGATTTGGGAATGACTTTGATGTCTAATAATTTTTTGTGGCATTGAGAACTATAAGTTTTGGTTGAGTTTAGTTCAATTGAAGTTTAATTCTTATTCCCCTTTTATAAGCATGTGAGTCAACTTGTTTATATCTATATGTGAATAGTGTGGGCCACTTCAAAAATTAATACAGGGCCCATGGTAACAAACTTAAGAAGACTACTGTAGAAATATCACAATGTAATGGTTATGTAGAGATGATGAATAGGACTATATGTGAACGAGTTCTTTGGATCCTCTTTATGAAAAGCTACCAAATATCTTTGGGTAAGCAGTGATGACAGTGGTGGAACTGATCAACTTTTCCCCTTTAACTACTTTGAGGAGTGATCTCCAAGATAGAGTTTGGATATAGAAAGATGTTTCCTACAAGCACTTGAGAGTGTTTGGTTCTAGGGCATTTGTGGATGTCTCAAAAGAATCCAACTTGATGATGAGACTAACGATGCTATGGGCATGATGGGCATGATAACAACATCGGGAACAGATAGTGGAAATATGAGTATTAAGGAAACACTTATAAGCAAAGACGTAGTATTCTTTGAGGATCAGATTTGAAATGATTTTGAGGAACATTAAAAGCTAGAATGTCGAATTACTTATTCACATAGTTTTTGATTCCTCTCCAACTCTAGTACTAGTTGATAAGGATTAAGGGGTAGATGTAACAAGATGAGATGAGATACCTTCATATGAATACAAGATACTTACTAAATAGAGGGAGAGCTAGAGACTTTTGAAAAAGGCAATATAGCAAATGAGATGCAATACTTGCATGGGAATCGCACCAATGAGTTGATAGAATTGTCTAAGGGCAGACGAGCACGTAGCAATAAATATGTACTTAGATTGACTTCTGGTATTGAATCTATCTCTATTGAAGCTGCATTAGTTAGAGAAAATTTATTAGCATGGGGGAAGATGAGCATTCTGTAAATGGAATTTTGTTAATTCTAACATTTTATCAGTACATTCACGATAGAGAGCTTGCCATTTCCAGCATATGAGTTGTCACACTACCATTGGTAAACTCTTATTTCTGTTTGCTGCAACAAAAGCCTAAATTCAAAGTGATGACGATCACCATGATAATTAGAATCTGATTAAGGCCTAGTAATATTGAACCAAACTTTTTATTTCATATTTGTTTTGAGTTAGCCACCTTTATTTCATTTGGAAATCAACTATATTCATATTTGGAAGGATATGTGGTTTGGATTACCCCTCTTGCCATAGCTTCCCAAGGCCATCCATTACCAAGCCTCACAAAAGCACATAGTTCTAGCTTTGTGATTTATTCCGAACTGTCCAGAAAATGGCCAGAAGTGGAAATACTGGCTTGGCCAACCACTTTTCAATGCATCTATTCATTAATTTATATCAAAGGATATGGTAAAAAGATGGCCTATTGGCTTAAGTTGCAGTCAGAGTTACCAAGAATTCACGATGTCTTCCACAACTCAATGTTAAAGAAATACTTATCGGATCTCTCACATATGTTAGAAACTCCTCTAGTAGAGTTGAATAAGAAAATTGAGGAGTAGACAAATCCCCACGGTCAAAATGTTATGGAGAAGCAATCAAGTTGAAGAAGGAACTTGAGAGACCGAAAAGTCACTGTGGAAATAACACCCGCAACTTTTTGATGTATAAACATTATTTTAAATTTTGAAAATGAAATTTTTTTAGGGAGTTAAGTGTTGTAACACAAAAAAATTCAGCATTAAAAGAATTTTATTTAATTTCAATTTTCATTGTAAAAAACTAGGAGAAATCAAATTGTAATCAATTTTGAATTTCGGACGTAATACCAAAAAATTCGATGTTTGACTCTTTCAATTTATTTCATCATATATTTACCAAGTGTTAGAGTTTTTAATTTAATTTTTTTTCCATAAAATTTATAAGGTGTTAGGTAGCTTGGTGGTAAATGTCTTTTTGGAGAACCTTGAGGTCATAGGATCAAAGTTAATTGGATGCAATACGTTAGATTTTTTTAGAAAAATGGAGTGTTGGGTTGTCCTACTCCATGCTTGGGTTGGCTTGTGTGAGAGGGGTATGAGAGTTTTAGGTTGGCTTGTGAGATGTTGGGTTGACTCATGAATATGGAGATTATGATTAATAAGGTAACTTGTCATGGGCATGGGTTGGCTTGTGGTGCAAATTGGGAAGGATGAGATGCCTCACTTCCATGATGGGTTGACTTGTGAATGAATTACAAAGGGTTAAGTCACCTTGTAGAGAGGATGAGACGACTTGTGAATTAGTTGTGAGTGTATAGGATGTCTCATGCATAGAATGGGTCGTCTCAAGCTTGAAAAAGGGAAGAATGAGGCACCTTATGAAGGGAATGAGATGCCTTGGTGGGTTTTAGAATAGAGATTCAAAGATGGGATTAAGCTGGGTCGTCTTGTGCCTTGGTTGGGTCAACCCATGCTATAGATTGTGAAAGTATGGGTCGTCTCACACCTTCCTTGGGTCGCCATGTGCAACATGAGAGGACGACCTAAGTGTGTTTGGGTTGCCCTGTCTAGTAAGGGAAGACTACCCAAGAGTGTGCAGAGAAAGGATTCTGAGCCTTGTAATGGTTGGGCTGAACTGCACAAGTGTTTGGGTCTACCCAGGAGGCCAACAGAGTGAGGTTCTAAGGAGGTCACATGTTGGGTCACCCTGCTCTTTAGCTTAGGTCAACCCAAGGCTTAGAAATTGTAATGTTGGGTCGCCTCACTCACTAACGGGTCATCCTGCCAATGTTAAATTTGTACCATTGGGTCGCCTTATTCCAAAGGAGGTCACCCTGCCTATATGGAATTTGTATTTTGGGTCATCTTGTCTAAAGGGTGAGTCACCCTAGCTATTTGACATTCAATAAATTGAGATGCAAAATGACCAAATTGGACAACTAACCCCAACCCAAACCCTTGAATCACCAAGGGCAAGATGGTATTTTCCAATTCATTAATAATATGTTGGAATTGAGCATTAATTCTCCCTTTTCTTCCTCATTCATTTTCTTTTGACTCTGATTCTCTCTCTCTCTCTTTCTCTCTACGATTCTCTCCCACACACCCCTGCTTGTTTCTCTCTTTAAAATCCATTATCCAACCATTAAAATCACTATATTGGCCTCCCAAAAACCTCAACCCAGCTTGTAAGAAGGAAGACTCAAAGGAAAAACTTAGGGTTTCTCCACGGAAGCGAAAAATCTAGAGTTTCTGAAGCCCAACGCCCAAAGTCCAAATTAACCACAAAATAAAGGTAAATTCATTTTCCAAAACTTGGATTTGGCTCTCTTATTGCTAGATTGAAATTTATTATTGAGATTTGAGAAATTTTGTTGGAAATTAAAAACCTAGCATTTGCTCCATGTGAAGGGAAGCTAGGGTTTTTGAAAACCCAACTTCAAAACTTCGTCCAACCCCAAATTTAAGGTAATTTCGCTTTCCTAATTTTTAATTTAGTTTTCTCATCATGAATTTTATTGGAGATCAAAACCCTAGTATTAAAAATTGATGAAAATTAAGGGAAAATGGTAGATGAAAATTCATATTGATGTAAATTACATGCAAATGGTAGAACTAGGATATACATTCATGGAATGAAGGAATTAGGGTTGTGTTAAATTAGGAAAAATTCTTGAACCCAAGAATTAGTTATGAATTAATATTAAATTTGTGATTATTGATTTAAGATAATCAATTGGAGCCCAAGGAGGGAATACATTGGGTTCGATTTCAACATTGAGAGTGAACACCCTCCCAAGATGTGAGTGATTTCTTGTTTATACTGAAATAAGAAAATTTGCTTTTATCAGTAATACTTTCATTGAATTTTCTAAATGATTTTCAAATTCTCAGATTTTTATGCTTTAGTGTGTATGGAATATCCTAAAATTAGAGTTTGAAATTTCTATACATCATATCTGATTTGAATGAAAGAATGTGCCATGTTGATTTGCTAATGATGGATCCGTTGTCTTGTTGACTTCAAATGAGAAATTGATGATTTATGGTACATGAAATGCTTTTATAAATTTTGTGGAATGGTGCAAAAAGGGCTTGTGGGGGAATTGACAATCTCCAAAAAATGACTAGTCATTTCCCATCATGGTGCGACTTGACAGGGTGACGTGGTGGGGTTATTATTGTTAATAGACATGATATGTAGTCGAGCATGACGGTACTACCATGATCGAATAACATACTGCCTAAAGGGTATGGGACAGTTGGTTGCACCACCAACAAAAACCATAACCAATGCCAAGGAAAAGAACATTTTTAAACGTTAATCACTAAAACCCTTAGTGGTTTCACCCTAGATCGTGGTAAACCTTTGTTGGGAATATTGACTGTAGGTTGCCCCGTGTTTGAAAATACAAAGTAGTGGATGCATATGACACTATAAAAAAACATGGGTTCAGTGACATAAATTTAGAAAGATTCGTCGTTAATCAATTTAATGACGAATTTAGCAATGAAAAAATTTCCTTCGCTAATAACGCGTCGCAAAAAATTGACGAATTCCAAAATTCGTCGCTAAATTTTATATTTTATATTTTTATTTGTAGAGCCCACCCACCCGCCCGCTGGCCCCCACTGGCCCGACCCTGGCCCCCTGCTGCTTGCCGTGGGTGACGTGGTGGGGTTATTATTGTTAATAGACATGATATGTAGTTGAGCATGACGGTACTACCATGATCGAATAACATACTGCCTAAAGGGTATGAGACAGTTGGTTGCACCACCAACAAAAACCATAACCAATGCCAAGGAAAAGAGCATTTTTAAACGTTAATCACTAAAACCGTTAGTGGTTTCACCCTAGATCGTGGTAAACCTTTGTTGGGAATATTGACTGTAGGTTGCCCTGTGTTTGAAAATGTCACGCCCCGAACCGGGAATCGTGAACAGTCGCCCGTTGCCCTGGATGTCGGCTGTATTTCTACAAAAATCGGACAGAGCCTCCCCATAAATCGGAGGTCTCCCAATGTACAATTAACCTGTATAAACCTGTATAATTTAAAATCATTCTAAAAATAAATCAAATGGCCATCCCGGCCTAAAAACAATCCACCAATCACCCAACCGACATCCAGACAACGCAAGGCTAATACATCACCAACAGTCCTAACCACAGACCTCTACTGTCATGCCCAACTAGAGCATGAACAGCCGCCACACCCAGCGGACCTAAATTTATACAATTATTTTACAAATTCCCAAGTCAATACTTTAAATGTTTACAAATGGTTACAAATGCCTCAATGCAAGCGAAATATGAGAGTTTCGCAAACAAAAGTCTAAAAATTATACAGTCATCCCATAATATGTACACGGTCAACTACGGACCTCAACAAAACCACGCAGGGTCGACAATAAAATATGAAATTCATATTTTCAATTAGAACTTAAATCTCACCGTCGATAATCACCCAAATCCACCATCAAGCTATCATACCTTCCAGAGCCAAATGCGTCGCTCTAGCACCATAATCCTGTCCGGGGGAGGGAAAAGGAGGGGTGAGTATTCAGGAAAGAATACTCAGTGAGTGAGTGGGTCAATGTAATCGTGTAATATGGGGTGTGAAACTGGAGTGTCAAAGTATAAGTATACAATTCATATTTCAAATCATCATGCTTTTCATTTCAACTATATATCATTTACACGCATCAACAAACCAAATATGCATCCAAAATACTTTCATCAAAATCATAGAGCCGCACCGTAAAACTCCCGGGCAGAGGTCTACCACGACCTATGACAGGCGCACCGGGGGTGTTATATGCGATTTTATTTAAAGTGCTCTCTACCCCGGCGTTGGCGACGGACCTCGTCCAGGTGCTAGACTTGACTAGCAGCCAAGTCCTCCCCCTTTCGGGTTCAACCTGCCTAGTTCCGTGTAGTAAATATCATCTCATCTCGACATCTCGTGGGATACCCCAGGCCTAGGCATATCCGGACGCCACCAAAGCGCCTCTCACGGTGTCCTTCGTAGCTACGGAACAATACATATCACAGCCATCAAGGCCAATATCAATATCATCAATCCATATCACAGCCCTCAAGGCCAAAATCAATATCATATCACAACATGTGCCGTAAATCAGGTTTACAAACCAAATGCAACATATAGCATAAAATGGCACATTTTACATTTCAATCACATGGATGCATATTTCATAATTCAACCACATTTTCAGACACTCCATCGGTTCACAAAAATCATTTTCAAAGCCGTACCAAAACATTTTAAGCACGCGGTAAATCATGCTCATTTATCAAACGTTGTAAAACGAGTTTGCATATTAAACGAAAACATTTCAATAAAACCCACTCACAGTATACGGGAGGGTCAATCACTCCCTACAATGCACAAGTGTCGAAATCGTGCTCCCATCGATCAGTCTCCAATCAAGTCACTACAATTATAACACATCATATATTTCTCACACCTCAACCTCAATTGTATCTATGTACATTTACAACATCACACTGTTCAATCCATATACACTTGCATATACTTACAATTCAATCAATTAAAATTTTACTCGATCCTCGATTGACCTTCCTAATACAAAATCATAATTATGTCATCAATTTCCATTTTCTCTAATTTTTTTACAAGTCTCAATTCTTCAATTCATGAATACACTCTAATGTCATCAATTGCATTTCATTTATAATTCAGTAACACATTCAAAACCAAGTTTAATTCAACTCCAAAACCACTCAAAGTCGGAAACATGCGTAAATTAATAAATTGTCTACAAAATAGAAAATCATACACTTTTCGTTTCTCATCCGATTTCTTCAAACCTTATGTCATTTTAAAGGTATTGAAACCTATTTTCATAATATAGAGAGTGTATTTGACTTACCTATATGCAATACCAACTACAATGTAAAACATGCATCAATCCTTAGGCTCAAATCCCAAATTTCAACTAGTTTTCATACATTCGTCAAATTAAACTCTAAAAGCAACCATTCAAATCAAATCAACATGATTCTCTCCTCCGGAACATTCCAATTCATATAAAATTTCTATAATTGACCTGAATAATTACTTATAATGTCACACAAAGCATTAAAATCAAATCTAACGTACTTCCAACACATATACAACACTTTTGATCCTAATTTACCCTAATTGCATCCAAATAATTCAAATGAGTTAGAAATCCCTCACCTAGGGTTCACTGCGATCCAAAAACCCTAACGTCCGTACGACATTCGATTCATTCCAAAACCTGCAATGTCTCCAAATTGAAGCAAATTTTAGCAATTAGACTTAATCACTATGGAACTCAAACCCTAGAATTAAGATCTAACTCAACCCTTACCTATGCAGTGAAAGGGTTGCAGTGGGCTCTCGAAGGAGCGCAGAAGGCACACGAGCGTGCGAGCAAGGATGGAGCTGTAGCCGCGCGCGCTGAGAGCAGGGCAATCGCGCGCGGGGTCACGCGCGCTTTGGCTGTCTTGCGCTGCAGAGGCGCGCGCAGAGGAGTCGCGCGCAGGGTCACGCGCTGTTGCGCGCAGTCGCGAGCGCGCAGAGGCGCGGTCTCGCGCTGGGAGTGGCGCGCAGTCGCGCTGGGAACAGGGCTGGCGCTGCCGGGAGGGCAACGGCGCGGTCGCGCTGGGAGCGCGCGCAGGCGCGAGAAATCGCGCGCCGCAGCAGAGGGAGACAAGCGGCGACCCGTGGTGGTCGCGGTGGCGGCGATGGCAACGGCGGCGGCCAGGCGGAGGCGCGAGGAAGGCATGGCCGCAGGAGAGGGAGAGGCGGCGAGGGAGAGAAAGAGGGGAGAGAGAGAAAAGAATGAAGAAATTAGGGCTTAGCCCTAATTTTGACTTTTCTTTTTTTTTTTTTTTTTTTTTTTTATAAATAAATCTTTTTGTAAATAAATTTAACAAAAAATTTAATTGAGTAATGTATAAATAAATAAATGAATAAATGAATAAATAAATCATCTATATAATTTTTTTTTTATACTCACTTTATTTTACAAATCGGAAATACGGATATTTTAAATATCCCAAAAATTTCAAATTACATACCTCAAAATCGAAAATCAATATAATTTAAAATTTTCTCTCTATATGTAAATGAAGAAATATTTTATTTAATTTCGTGAACAGGATACTTGTACGGACACCGCAGTGTCGGTGTTACATTTTCTAACCCCCTAAAAATAAGTTTCGTCCTCGAAACTTCAAATGCAGTTTATACATAAAAATGGAGGGTGTTGCTTCACATTGTTCCTTAAATCTCCCAATTTCTTTGTCAAGTAAAATCTGGTTATTAAACTAGCAACATTTTACTTCCATAAAATTGGATCCATTGTTTTCATTCCTTGTCATTTATACATTACTATCCACTAAGATTTCCACTCATAAAACTACCAACTTATGTCTTAGTCTCCTTTCCTTAATCTTGGATAACTTCTTATTGGAAAATATTATACCATGTGGATCTCATTCTCGCTGCACTCGTTATCCTCAATACTTGTCATTTAACCTTCTAATACCTTTCCATGGGTGCTTCAAACCCTCGTCAATATGATTGCCTAAATTAAAAACACAATATTTTCACTATTTTAGGGCTTTAAAATGAAAACCCTACAATCCAAAATTTAATTTCCCAAACTACGAGTGCAATCAAAATACATATATTCCTTGAGGTAATATTAGTCAAACTCAATAGTCTCCATCAAGATGGTGCATATGGCAGCCACAGTTTTAAGACTTAGTGTAAGATATATACAATTCCCTATATCATTAAACTTGTGTGTGGTGAAATGTAGGTCAATACCAAGATAGCCTAGACTACGTAAGAAAACTTAATCCACTTTCAATATTTGAACCTTTCCACGTTTCAAATCTCAAATCCTTAATTGGATAACTTTTCAATCAAAATACTTCTATCATAATCATTTTCAATCAACTTTAGTATCATACAATATCACTGATATTCTATACACCTCAAATCAAGCACATATCACCCGGTATTTGCATTACTACTCCCAACTTATCAAGATTTAGATATAAGAAATATATACCTCATTTTACCTAACTCTATTGTCACAAGAGACATGATTTCCAACTTCAAGGCAAAAAAGACAGACTCAAACTCTCTCTATATTACCTCATTTAACGATCCACATAAAATGAACATGAATAAATAACGAGAATACTAACCTCCATACAGAGAAATTCAATAACTAAATATTAAGTTTCCCATTTCCATTGGAAATTCAATAATAGAGCATAAGTCACCTTTGGTTCAATTTCCTATCAAACCCATAAACTCCATGTCGATAATTGTATGAGCATCAATACTTTAACGATTTGCTCCTGCAGACAATATACAATGTTTCACTACCTCCTTAGTTTTTCCCAAGTCTCTAGCGATATTATATGTTTAAGGGCTAATAATTTCTCAGTAGACTCATAGTTTTGTACAATAAAATCCTTTATATCACAATACTTTTCCATGTGGAATTTCATTCTTCTATTATATATGCCTAGCTTCAAGTTTACCTTCTTTGAAGAAATCATCACCCACTAAGTATCACACCATCAAGAAGCATTTTCAATCTAAAAATATACATATAATAATGCATATACACTCAAACTTCTATTATAAACTGAAGTTTATGATTGTATCTTCATGTAAATATTATTCATTAATTTGTCAATCTTCTCCATTTTCAAGTGATGAGTAAAAGAAACTTATACAAAAAGGATGGCCTAAGAAAGTCAAACCCAACATGGGCTCTATAAATAAAAATTCCCATATGATATAGTTTCAAAAAATCTTGAATTCCTAAAATATACAAAATAATCAAAGCTCAAATTTGATAACACTTATGGATAGTATTATAACTTTACTATCTAACGGAAAAGATACTAATATACTTTTTCATACCCTCATTCCCTTAGACCTTTGTCCATAATACCTCGGGCAAATAGAATACATACATGTCATATGTATCTAAGAACAGTTATAAGCAACGTAACATAATTGCAAATGCAAATTGCTAAATTTTCTCTAACTAAACTTTACACATTTTCCCATCTAATTGTAGTCTTGAATTACAGAATTGGCTAACCTCACCAAATAATATAAAGAACAAAGAAATACTATGAATTCTATAATAGTGTCATCAATAATTAAACCCCTACCTTCTTTTGGTCCCTACAGGACTAATTGAAAACTTTAAGAATTTCTCCTCAGTAAAAGAGAATAGTCTCGACTCTCATATTCTTCCAATACAATGACATTCAAAAGTCCTTTGGCAAGAGAAGTCAAGAATCGATTAAAGTGCTAAACAAACTCCATACTCATAAACGAGTTATTAAACTCCATGAAAATGAACACCCGTGAAATCAACTTAAACATATTCATCGTAGCTAACAAGATAAACAAGAGAACATTCATCAAGCCCCAACATCCACTCACAATATCAATTTCTCAATAGCATTTTACTCTATATCTTAATCATAAACAATCATATATTGTCATGCCTATTACACAAAATATCAAACTTTTAACATCAATTGTCAATCCGAAATGATTACTACAAAAGTACTTACCATTCAGCCAAACAATTTAAGTAAAATCTTCAATCACAATTAAATATACATATACACACACACTAAGTATCTCTAACTCCTTTATTAACAACCTCATTTCCATTTTATTTATACTCAACACCAATTCAAGTTTTGTACACACGAATTTCTCGAGATGTTTCAATTCTGAAGTTATATATAGCTTGCTTCCTTCAAAAGTAAAATAGACACGAATTTGTAATCTTTTCCTATCCCCAAAGTTTCTTCATCAATTTATAAAGTTAAAGCCTCTTTAGTAAGAAAATGTCACTAGCAATCTAGAAATCCATTTGGTATTCATTATTTAATTCCAAGGGGATCCATCGATCCATGAGTATACCATATACAAGAATCCTAGGACTAAAATATGTTAACTGAACAAAGTCCTACTAAAACTTCATAAAATATCGGTGGTCAAATTTCCTCAAGAAGTCTTCCTATCATAATAGATCTGTAATTTCATCACCAATAGCCTCCCACTAATTGAGGGCATCACCATGTAACAATCTCTCTGTTACTCGTAGACTCTATAGACTGTATCTCGAATGATATGCTTGCCAAAATGAGTGACTACCATAATCTTCCCATCAAGTGGCGAGAGAGGCCTATCAGAATGGCGAGCGAATGTGTCGCTCACATATAAAAGCTTCGACCCGATATCTATGAGAATACGGGCGTCAATACCAAATATTCGTATGGTACTTAAAGATAAGAAGAGATTAAAACATTTAAAATATTAAGAAAAGTAGCCATATATATATATCAAACTAGTTAAGCTTCAAAAGCTTTAACTAGTCAAAACTGTACATCAATATCGTGATATACTAGATCCCATAAGGAGCGTACAACAAAAGCGCTACTCTGAGGGGTCCGCGAGAGAATCCCCATAATAACACTAGGGTTTGCCGGTGCATTCTCCTGGGTCGTCGCAAACACACAAGCCTGGGCCCTAGGCTGCTGTCGCGACGATCCTGACACTGTACTACTCCCGGATGCAGTCCGAGGAGCGGTAAGAGCTGAGTGCACAGGTGCCCCCTGCTGGCCTGTGCCAGAAGTACCAGTATGACTCCGTAAAGTCGATCCTCGACCTAAATCCAGGCAGGCACTCATAATATGACCTTGCTTCCCACACTTACAGCAAGTAACCCTTATTCTTCATGCCCCATATGCATGGTGGTTGCCGCATTTGCGGCAGAAAGGCTATCTCTATGCCGTAAACTGTGTAGTGACACTAGGGGCTGGTGCCCCAAAATTCTGTGGTCGAAATGATAGCATCTGCACCCAATGGGAGGTGCACTACTCATACACCTGTCTAAACGCATCAAATGATGGTGATAGAACCATGGCTATAATAGCCGGCTGAGAAAGTGCTAAAATGATACACATAACGAGGAAACATCCTCGGATATTCTAAGTGCCTCAGGTACAAATCTAGTACCTCGCCTAATAATCAAAATCTTACAAATAAAGAGCTTAAATTAGATATGATTTAAAAGTTAGGGTTAGTTACGAAGTAACTACCCCCTAAATGAATAAACTTATCAGTTTAAGAACTGATAGAACCATTATGCTAGGTTAGATACGCACCGTATCTAACCCCCTAAAAAGAATAACTCATATGCCTAAGACCATGTACTGGGATCTCATGACTGTAATGAAACTCTCATATGCATTGAGGACTTTAAATCATACTTGGGAATGTTTTCAAGACTCTTTTCCTACATAACTCTCAACCTAGAGCTCTGATACCACCCGAACTGTCACGCCCCGAACCGGGAATCGTGACAATGCCCGTTGCCCTGGATGTCGGCTGTATTTCTACAAAAATCGGACAGAGCCTCCCCATAAATCGGAGGTCTCCCAATGTACAATTAACCTGTATAAACCTGTATAATTTAAAATCATTCTAAAAATAAATCAAATGGCCATCCCGGCCTAAAAACAATCCACCAATCACCCAACCGACATCCAGACAACGCAAGGCTAACACATCACCAATTCCTAACCACAGACCTCTACTGTCATGCCCAACTAGAGCATGAACAGCCGCCACACCCAGCGGACCTAAATTTATACAATTATTTTACAAATTCCCAAGTCAATACTTTAAATGTTTACAAATGGTTACAAATGCCTCAATGCAAGCGAAATATGAGAGTTTCGCAAACAAAAGTCTAAAAATTATACAGTCATCCCATAATATGTACACGGTCAACTACGGACCTCAACAAAACCACGCAGGGTCGACAATAAAATATGAAATTCATATTTTCAATTAGAACTTAAATCTCACCGTCGATAATCACCCAAATCCACCATCAAGCTATCATACCTTCCAGAGCCAAATGCGTCGCTCTAGCACCATAATCCTGTCTGGGGAGGGAAAAAGGAGGGGTGAGTATTCAGGGAAGAATACTCAGTGAGTGAGTGGGTCAATGTAATCGTGTAATATGGGGTATGAAACTGGAGTGTCAAAGTATAAGTATACAATTCATATTTCAAATCATCATGCTTTTCATTTCAACCATATATCATTTACACGCATCAACAAACCAAATATGCATCCAAAATACTTTCATCAAAATCATAGAGTCGCAACAGTAAAACTCCTGGCAGAGGTCTACCACGACCTATGACAGACGCACCGGGGGTGTTATATGCGATTTTATTTAAAGTGCTCTCTACCCCGGCGTTGGCGACGGACCTCGTCCAGGTGCTAGACTTGACTAGCAGCCAAGTCCTCCCCCTTTCGGGTTCAACCTGCCTAGTTCCGTGTAGTAAATATCATCTCATCTCGACATCTCGTGGGATACCCCAGGCCTAGGCATATCCGGACGCCACCAAAGCGCCTCTCACGGTGTCCTTCGTAGCTACGGAACAATACATATCACAGCCATCAAGGCCAATATCAATATCATCAATCCATATCACAGCCCTCAAGGCCAAAATCAATATCATATCACAACATGTGCCGTAAATCGGAGTTTACAAACCAAGTGCAACATAGAGCATAAAATCGCACATTTTACATTTCAATCACATCGATCCATATTTCTTAATTCTACCACATTTTCAGACACTCCATCGGTTCACAAAAATCATTTTCAAAGCCAGTCAAAACATTTTAAGCACGCGGTAAATCATGCTCATTTATCAAACTGTTGTAAAACAGAGTTTGCATATTAAACGAAAACATTTCAATAAAACCCACTCACAGTATACGGGAGGGTCAATCACTCCCTACAATGCACAAGTGTCGAAATCGTGCTCCCATCGATCAGTCTCCAATCAAGTCACTACAATTATAACACATCATATATTTCTCACACCTCAACCTCAATTGTATCTATGTACATTTACAACATCACACTGTTCAATCCATATACACTTGCATATACTTACAATTCAATCAATTAAAATTTTACTCGATCCTCGATTGACCTTCCTAATACAAAATCATAATTATGTCATCAATTTCCATTTTCTCTAATTTTTTTTACAAGTCTCAATTCTTCAATTCATGAATACACTCTAATGTCATCAATTGCATTTCATTTATAATTCAGTAACACATTCAAAACCAAGTTTAATTCAACTCCAAAACCACTCAAAGTCGGAAACATGCGTAAATTAATAAATTGTCTACAAAATAGAAAATCATACACTTTTCGTTTTCTCATCCGATTTCTTCAAACCTTATGTCATTTTAAAGGTATTGAAACCTATTTTCATAATATAGAGAGTGTATTTGACTTACCTATATGCAATACCAACTACAATGTAAAACATGCATCAATCCTTAGGCTCAAATCCCAAATTTCAACTAGTTTTCATACATTCGTCAAATTAAACTCTAAAAGCAACCATTCAAATCAAATCAACATGATTCTCTCCTCCGAAACATTCCAATTCATATAAAATTTCTATAATTGACCTGAATAATTACTTATAATGTCACACAAAGCATTAAAATCAAATCTAACGTACTTCCAACACATATACAACACTTTTGATCCTAATTTACCCTAATTGCATCCAAATAATTCAAATGAGTTAGAAATCCCTCACCTAGGGTTCACTGCGATCCAAAAACCCTAACGTCCGTACGACATTCGATTCATTCCAAAACCTGCAATGTCTCCAAATTGAAGCAAATTTTAGCAATTAGACTTAATCACTATGGAACTCAAACCCTAGAATTAAGATCTAACTCAACCCTTACCTATGCAGTGAAAGGGTTGCAGTGGGCTCTCGAAGGAGCGCAGAAGGCACACGAGCGTGCGAGCAAGGATGGAGCTGTAGCCGCGCGCGCTGAGAGCAGGGCAATCGCGCGCGGGGTCACGCGCGCTTTGGCTGTCTTGCGCCGGCAGCAGGCGCGCGCAGAGGAGTCGCGCGCAGGGTCACGCGCTGTTGCGCGCAGCCGCGAGCGCGCAGGAGAGGCGTCTCGCGGCCGGGGAGTGGCGCGCGGGTCCGCGCGGGAACAGGGCTGGCGCGCCGGGAGCTTGCGCGGTCGCGCCGGGAGCGCGCAGCGGGCGCGAGAAATCGCGCCGCAGCGGAGAGGGAGACAAGCGGCGACCCGTGGTGGTCGCGGTGGCGGCGATGGCAACGGCGGCGGCCAGGCGGAGGCGCGAGGAAGGCATGGCCGCAGGAGAGGGAGAGGCGGCGAGGGAGAGAAAGAGGGGAGAGAGAGAAAAGAATGAAGAAATTAGGGCTTAGCCCTAATTTTGACTTTTTTTTTTTTTTTTTTTTTTTTTTTTTTAAATAAATCTTTTTGTAAATAAATTTAACAAAAAATTTAATTGAGTAATGTATAAATAAATAAATGAATAAATAAATCATCTATATAATTTTTTTTTTATACTCACTTTATTTTACAAATCGGAAATACGGATATTTTAAATATCCCAAAAATTTCAAATTACATACCTCAAAATCGAAAATCAATATAATTTAAAATTTTCTCTCTATATGTAAATGAAGAAATATTTTATTTAATTTCGTGAACAGGATACTTGTACGGACACCGCAGTGTCGGTGTTACAGAAAATGCAAAGTAGTGGATGCATATGACACTATAAAAAAACATGGGTTCAGCGACATAAATTTTAGAAAGATTCGTCTTTAATCAATTTAATGACGAATTTAGTCATGAAAAAATTTCCTTCGCTAATAACGCGTCGCAAAAAATTGACGAATTCCAAAATTCGTCGCTAAATTTTGTATTTTATATTTTTATTTGTAGAGCCCACCCACCCGCCCGCTGGCCCCCACTGGCCCGACCCTGGCCCCCTGTTGCTTGCCTACCTGCGCATGAATCCACCCCCGGCTTTTTTTTTTTTTTTTTTTTTTTTTTACAGAAAATATGCTCTTACCCAGATTCGAACCTAGGTGGAAGGGGATGTTTAGAGCGCACTCAACCACTATGTCACATTAACTTATATGATATACATTTTTTTTTAGTTCTTTACTTTCTTTCTAATTCTTACCATTAAAAATATAATTCTATAATTTAATAAAAAAATAAAATACAAAATTATATTTAATTGAATTACAAAATTATTTTTAATAAAAACACAAAATTGTATTTAATAAAATTATAAAATGATATTTAATAAAAACACAAAATTATATTTAAAAAAATACAAAATTATTTTTAAAAAAATATAAAATTATATTTAATAAAAATCAATACCCTAATTTAATAAAAATATAAAATACAAATTTATATTTAATAAAAACACAAAATAATATTTAATAGAATTACAAAATTTCTAATAAAAATCAATATCCTAATTTAATTAAAATACAAAATACAAAATTATATTTAATAAAAATACAAAATTTAGTAACGGATTTAAAATCCGTAGCTAAATTTAGCCACAGATAAATTTAGCGACGGATAATTATTTTCTTCGCTAAATTAGCAACAAAAATTAATTCGTGACTAATTAACTATGAATTTTAAGTTTGTTGTTAATTTTGCCATGAAAATTTTTTCGTCGCAAATATCATCGTTAATTAGCGATGACTTCGTTTTTTGTCGCTATGCTAAAACCATGTCTTTTTGTAGTGTGAAATTGAATTATAATGATTGTAAATTATGATGGCTTGAAAAACAATGATTTGAAATTATTTACATTGAATGAATTTGAGAACCCTTTGATGGTTTGAAACAACTATGCGTTTGATATATTCACCACAAAAATTCTTATTTTTGTATAATTTGTATATTACTCATTGGGTAAAATTTTATACTCACTCTCCCCTTTTATTTTAAAGGAAAAACTTAGTTGAGACTTGTGGACGCCTAAGGTGAATTGTAGAAACTTGTTTTGTGGGACGTCACCGGGTAATAGTTCACTTTTGGTTGAGATGCTTAGTGGATCCAAATAGGAGATAAATTTTGTAATTATTTTTGAAAACTCATTTTGTACTCTATTTATTTGCTCTATGATTTACATACAGTTTTGTAAACTTAAAATGAGAATATTCCCTTTTTATTTTCTCAAATTTTCTATGGTAATTGTCTTTGTGAAAATTTGATACGGATTTTTTGAGTAGGGATTCGTTTTAAAATTTGTGAATTGATTGGATTTAAACTGTCGGGTTTGCCCAATACATGTATGCTCTGAGCAGGGATAGATCGAATTGGTCCTTTGATTATGCGATGAGTGCATACTGATTTATTTTGATAGATAAATTATTTTTTTAAAAAATGGATGAATATTAATAAATATCTTGTGGTATCTCAATGTACGGGTTGGATTTACATATTTTAGAATAATATGGCGGCTGTCACGTGTTGGATCCAAGGGTTTGAGGTGTGACATTGTTTCTGTTTAAATCACTTAGTATGAGAGAGAGAGAGAGAGAGATTACATGGGGTGAATATTTGAACGAGTAAATAAATTTGGGGCGTTCGTGCCAATGCAAATTATTGTCCTTATGTAGTAGAAACAGGAGAGAGAGAGAGAGAGAGAGAGAGAGGAGGGGGCAAGATATCGTTACACTCAAGCTTTCTGTCTCTCAAATACTAAACTACAACTGCTTCCTTCAAAAAACTTTGGTGATACATCCAGTGTGTTAGGGTTTCTTTTGTCTCCATCACTGAATCCCATTTCCTATATTAGCCCCTTTGGCTCTCACTCCATCTCTGTTCCATATCATCTCCAAATCACACTTTGCTTTTATCCTTTAAATGTTACCCACTACAGTAGACTGTTACCTTGGCTGCTGAGCTCAGCCTTCTCTCTCTCACCCAAATCCAAACATTAGGCAGCAACTATCAACAACAACCAAACCTTAGATCAACGCAAACAACTACTATTTGGATGTGGAACCCTAGTTCATCAAAACAACAAGGTGGCTTTGCTTGATCTCAAGACCAAGAGGATGACACATGGGAGGTGAGAGCCTTTGCAGAGGACACCGGGCGTGTGATGGGCACCACATGGTCTCCAAGGTCCTACACTTGCACCTTCTGCTGGAGAGAATTTCGGTCAGCACAAGCCCTAGGTGGCCACATGAATGTGCACCGGAGAGACCGTGTGAGGCTCTACCAATCGCTACCTTCATCCGACACCAGTAATTCCACCAACAACTCCTCAACCCAACTAATCCCAACTCATGAATTTGTGGCAAATGGTGGACAATGTGTTATCTACCCTATAACTAATCCTAACGAGGTTTTCACTTGCACCAATTCCACACCAATCAATGCCAATGGGAGCATAGAAACTCCATCCGCCCTACTTTCCATCTCACCCTACCCTCCACCAAACAACCAATATTTGATCTCACCAACACTGCCGCAGCCTCCGTCTATTAGTTTTCCAGTATGTCGACAGATGGGTATCCAATATTCTACTTATCATCAATCTGGCTACAAAGCTTCATCAAATGATAATAAAAATGGCAATAGTTATGATGAATGCAAGAAGGATGCTGCAATTGAAGAGCTTGATCTAGAGCTCCGACTAGGGCATAGACAATCTCCATAGCCAAAACCCAATAAATCACATTTTAATTTTGGCAATGTGTGTGTGTGTGTGAAAGACAGTGGTTTCCTTGTGCTTTGCTTGCTAGCTCTCAAGGAATGTGTGCGTGAGAGAGCGAGAGAGAGAGAGCTGCCTGTTGTACAGTAAGTAACGAAAGCAGTCTAATATTCACGACTGTTAGTGGGTGAAAATTTTTTAATTTCTGTGTTCAATATATATTGATGGAAATACTTTTTGATGGTATCCAATATTTGCTTTCCTTTGAATGAAATGGGATTGGAGGAAGAACAACGTATCAGAGAAAAGCCAAGGAAAGGTTAGAGCCTACATATAAAATTCGAAAATGTTATTGTCATTGAAAAAAAAAAAATCCTAAATCTCATATTCTTGGATTTATCTAATTCTTATTAATTGTGTCAAATATTTTACGAAGAACCCAATTTTTTATATATGGTGATGAGTAAACAATTCTTACATCCATCTGGATACATTAATTATGATTAGTAGCATACCTCTATAAAATTAAAAGAATATAGCTGTATAATTTGACATTACAATTGTTTATTCCCGGATTCCAGTTCTAATTATTGTGATTTATTTAATAATTTCAAGAACAAAAATATATATATTATTTTATGTTAAATGTTTTAAAGTGGAGATAAGATAATTTGGTTAGAGTAATAGCTTGTAAAAATACTAATATTTTATTGATTCAGTGATAATGGTATTGAATTCATTTAATGAAAATTTTAGATTCGAATTTAAAAAATAAGAAGAATAAGTGCATTTGTCACGGATCCGATAATAAAATTAATTATAGGATACTGTCAATTGAAAAGAAAAAAAATTGTAAAAACAAATGTTCTCAGTGCAGTGTCATTTTCCCGTTTTCAGATTTCTGAGTTTGTCTGGGCATTCAGTACCGTAGGAATTATTGTTGATCAGGTTTCCACAACCATTTGCACCTCCTATTTCTCTTAACTACGAAATTGCCCTCCTCTCTTCCCTTCATTGTCTTCATGCTTACTCAACTTTCTCACCCTTGGAATTTCTATATAGATTTTGCATGAAAAGATGTGTTAAATAGTATTTATTACATCCGCCAATATTGCTAATAGAGAATAACACTACCTTTTCATGCGTAAAATTAAAATTAATTAAAAAATATTTGTAAAAATCTTTAAAATGTAATTAAAATTATTTATAATGTTATTTATTTCTCAATACTTATAACGTTTGTTCATTTTTGTTCTCTGTCTTATATTTTTTATTTTATTTTGATCCTTAAATAAATTTTTAATTTCATCTCAAAATAAAAGAGAAATATTTGTGTCCCCTACTTCAAAAGTGAATAACACCAGCGATGTAGGTGTACCCTTTTGGACTTCAATGATCCTAATCATTAATACATGCATCTTGGTATATTAATTTCGTTCATGCCAGTGGCTTCAATTTATTTTTGTCCCATTTCCAATACACCCCAATTCTTGTAAAAGATGATTTACTAAACCAGAAGATAAAGAGAATTATTTTGTAAGCATTTGAAAGAGCACAAATTAATATTTAGGCGTTTGATGTTAACGATGATAGTGAAAGCCAAAATTGAACCCACTGCCAAGATGAAAAACAATGTTATGGCTAACTTTAACGGTGTGTTTGGCAACCTTCTGGAAAAGGTAGGTAAATGAAATGAAGGGAAATGATAAGAAAGGGAGAAAAATGAAATAAAATTAAAAATCATGTTTGACAATAAAATATATGATAGAAAATAGAAGAAAATGAAAGTAAAATAAAAAATTATGTTTGGTTAGACGAGATGGAATAAAAGTAAATTTAGTATTTATAATTTTAAAAGAAAATCTCTTTCATTCAAAACCAACCGATTTGATGGAATTAAAAAATTGAATTTAGAGGGTTTCTCCCTTCCAATTAATTGTTTTACTAAACATGGGAGAGTTTTTTAAAAACCTTCCATTTCTCTTCTTTTTCCACCAAAATCCTTCATTCAAATAGACCGTAAGAGACGACTTATTTTTTAATTTTTATATTGACTAATTCAATTTTTTGGATATAATATATAATATGAGATTTTTTTAACTTAATAATTAACTTTTAAGATAGAAGTCAAATTTTTCCTAATACTTCCGATATTTGAATATCAAGTACTCCTATATTTGATTCCTTATATAATAAGTTTAAGTTGTATTTTTTTTGAAAACTATATTATTAATGATCCTATAAATAGGTACAGACCTTAGCAGCCTTAAATTTTTTACTGTCAAAAAAAAAAAAAAAAAAATTGACTAAAGGATGTGTATACATAAAGGAATGGTGACTATTGCTCTTTTGGATCTGGTGTAGTATGCCTAATGAAACTCAGTTGGAGGTCAAGCTCAGTTTTTTCTTTTCCAACTCACATTTCAAGCCCAAGCTCAGTTAGATTTAGAATTATGCCAACAGAGAGTTTTGGAGGTCTATTCTTGTATTAAATTCATGAGACCTTTTTAAACCTAGCCGTTTTCTCTTTTTCCCTTTTACTCGTTTAATGCTTAACCAATTACCAAACCATTTCATTTTTGTTCTATTATATAGCTCTTTTCCGGCCACCTCTTTCTATGGCTCTCTTTTGTTAGATCATTAATCTAATATTGAATTTATATATTAAAATAATTATATATTACAAACTGTTAAACCCATAAGTTAATCACATGTGAAAATGATTTAGTAAATTTGAAAAATTCCGTAATTAGATTTAAATATTTCAAAGGATATGGCAATAAATTAATGTGTAGATACCGATATATATTTATTATTTATGATATGTTAAATAGGGAATGTCTAAAAGTGATTTAACAAACGGTTGACATAAACTGAATAGACAAATTTAGAAGGTAAAAGTCACCCTACAACTATAAATAGGGTTATGGTTCTCGGGTCAATGCATTACTCTTCTCCCTAATACTCTCATCATATGGAGAGAATCTGTAAGAATACATTGGATATGGAAGGTCATACTCAGAATTTTATTCCAAACGAATGTCAAATCAAGATTTCATTTTATCAATTTTTGACTATAGAATCAAGTATATTTTCGATCCGATCTGAGTTTTCAATTTCGGTTTATTAAATGTTTAATGCCGATAATTTAACATGATGATTGACATTATTTTGCATAAAATTATTTTTTTCAACAAGTGGTATTAGAGCCTCTCATGCTTGAATCATTGGGATTTTTTGTTTATTTTAAGATTTTATATGATTTTAGTACTATGTAAAATTTTTTAAAATATGTATGAAAATTTTTTGTGAATATTTCGATTTTTGGCCAAAAAAAAAATATTCAGGATTTTTTTATGATGTGGATTTCAATAAAAAAAAAGGTTATGAAAAATTTTTATTGAAGTCGACATTAAGTATTTTATTAAAGTCGACATTTGGTGTTTAAAAAAATTATTTGAGCAAAAGAGAAGAAGATAGCACGTTTTCAAAAAGTTAGTGTGTGAAAATTTTTTAATTTCTGTGTTCAATATATATATTGATGGAAATACTTTTTGATCGTATTCAATATTTGCTTTCCTTTGAATGAAATTAGATTGGAGGAAGAGCAACGTATAGGAGAAAAGCCAAGGAAAGGTTAGAGTCTACATATAAAATTCGAAAATGCCATTGTCATTTGAAAAAAAAAAATAAAGGATCCTAAATTTCATATTCTTGGATATTTTTATGTCAAATATTTTACGAAGTAACCCAATTTTTTATATATAGTGATGAGTAAACAATTCTTACATCCATCTTGATACTTTAATTATGATAAGTAGCATATCTCTGTAAAATTAAAAGAATATAGTTGTATAATTTAATATAATTTTACGATTGTTTATTCCCGGATTCAAGTTCTAATTATTGTGATTTATTTAATAATTTCAAGAACAAAAATATATATTATTTTATGTTAAATATTTTAAAGTGGAGATAAGATAATTTGGTTAGAGTGATAACTTGTAAAAATACGAATATTTTATTGATTCAGTAATAAGGGTATTGAATTTATCTAACTAAAATCTCGAATTCAAATTTTGAAAATAGAAAAAAATATGTGTGTTTGCCACTTAATGGGTCTGACAATAAAATTAATTATAGAATACTGACAATTAAAACAAAAAAATTGTAAAAACAAATGTTCTCAGTGCAGTGTCATTTTCCCGTTTTCAGATTTCTGAGTTTGCCGGGGCGTTCAGTTCCGTGGAGATTATTGTCGACCAGGTTTCCACAACTATTTGCACCTCCTATTTCTCTTAGCTACGAAATTGCCCTCCTCTCTTCCCTTCTTTGTCTTCATGCTGACCCAACTTTCTCACCCTTGGAATTTCTATAAAGATTTTGCATGAAAAGATGTGTTAAATAGTATTTATTATATCTGCCAATATTGCTAATGTAGAATAACACTACCTTTTCATGCGTAAAATTAAAATTAATTAAAAAATACTTGTAAAAATCTTTAAAATGTAATTAAAATTCTTTAAAATGTTATTTATTTCTAGAAACTTATAACTTTTGTCCATTTTCGTTCTCTATCTTATATTTTTTATTTTATTTTGATCCTTAAATAAATTTTTAATTTCATCTCAAAATAAAAGAGAAATATTTGTGTCCCCTACTTCAAAAATGAATAACACCATCCAATGGTACCCACCCCAATTCATGTTGGGCTCAAGGCTAACCAAGACCTACAATTCATTGATCAACACCCTTTTGATATTCACTGGCCAGATCTCTCCTCGACAGCTAATTGATCGGTCTAACACTGATCGATGCCCAGACCTCCTCGGTGTTCCGTGGTCGACATGCAATCTACTAACATAATATTCGCTCTTCTTAAATTACAGGAGCAATCCCAACTAAACGGAAAGTAGACCTATAATCGTGATCAATAAGGAAAATGATCTCTATAACGATCTGAACTTTTCAAACTGGTAAGAGATTAGAATCTTTTAGAATCATACACTATGATTTCAGAAATTTTGGGGTGCTATTGTAAGAAAACTAGCGTTTTAACGACCCGCATGCATACGACTCTTACATACAAAAACTATATAAATAACATTTAGCCGCCTAGCTAAATAAGCTCTCGAACTTACACTCCACACACAGGGCACACAGATCTCCCTTTCAGTCTATTCTCTCCCTTTCAAAAACTGCTCTTTAAGTTGAGAGTCAAAATTTCTCCCATCGGAACACCCTTTGGTGATCTTTTATAGATCTCACCTGTCAAGACTCTTAGATGGCCAATTCATCTCATTCAAGTTAATAGATCCATTATCTATGAAGCCAAATCCACTTCAAATAGATTGATGTCGTCCGTGAAAACAGATTGATTTCCCAATCAAACAAGCTCTTGTCACCATCTCCTCCCTCCCTCCACCATGGCTCTGGTTAAAAGAAAGAGACTGATCATTGGTTTAATGATGATGATTTGATAGGAGTTGATATCAATCAAAACAATCCACTGATTATCGCTATGAGAATCAGGTCCTACATCGTCAAAAGAACTATCGTGGATCAAAGAGCAGATCGTGACATCCTTTTTTGGGATACCTTCCAGTAAATGGGCTTCTATCTCATCGCCAGCCTTCTATTCAGCCCATTAAAGGGTTTGCTGGTGAATGCATACACCCACAAGGTACTATCTCACTTGTCGTAGCACTAGGAACACCTCCTCACCATGTTGTCACGAGAACTACTTTTCACATGGTAAAATTTCCATCCCCATCCAACGCCATCTTGGGTCATCCTAGATTGGATGGACTCGAGGCACTATCGAGTACTAGACATATAAAGGTCAAGTTCGAGACACCTTTGGGGATCGCAGCGCTCCACGGTGATTCCAATTCACTAACCCTCCCCATAACAGGAGAAGAAAGAGAGGTCCTAACAGTGGACACTCTAGAACTCAAAGACGATATCAAATAACAGTCCAAGTCTCAACCTAGAGAAGAAATAACCGAAGTTCACATCACAGACATACATGGTCAAACCATCCAAATCGGCATCCACTTATCGGCGTCTCTTCAGAAAACAATCGTGGATTGTCTACAACATCAATCCAAAGTTCATGCATGGTCCCCCGAAAACATGTCAAGTATTGACCCCTCAGTTATAGTTCATAGGTTGACTAGATGCCAATTGTAAGCTTGTGAAGCAAAAGAAAAGGTTGTTCGCTTTAGAATGCCAACATACAATACAGAAAGAAGTTCAAAAACTCTTGGCAGTAGGGTTCATCCAAGAGGTGGGATATCCCAAGTGGTTAACCAATGTAGTCATGGTAAAGAAAGCGAACGGAAAGTAGAGAATGTGCGTTAACTTCATTGACCTCAATAAGATTAATCCCAAGGATAGCTATCCACTTTCCAGCATCAACAAGTTGGTCTACAATTCATTCGGCCACCAGCTCTTGAATTTTATGGATGCATTCTTTAGCTACAATCAAATATGGATAGCCCCTAAGGATGAGGAAAAGATTAGTTTTATCATAGAGTTTGGTAACTATTGCTATAAGGTCATGCTGTTTGGCCTCAAGAACACTAAGGCAACTTTTTACTGTTTGGTTAACTAAGTCTTCAATAAACAATTAGATAGAAATGTGGAGGTGCTCATTAAGAGTACCAATGTTGAGGACCATGTCACAGATTTGGAGGAAACATTCCAAACAATGGAACGTTATAACATGAGACTAAATCTAGTGAAATACACTTTTGGGATCACATTTAGGAAATTTCTGGGCTTCCTAATTACCAACTGAGGGATCAAAACAAATCTAGAGACAATCCAAACCATACTCGATATGGCACCCCCAAGGACCGTAAAGATATGCAATACCTCACTGGTAGAATCGGAACTCCGAACCGATTCATGTCCAAAGTAGAGGAGAAGTATGAGCTCTTTTATAACTCTCTAAAGAAGTCTCAAAGGTTCATATGGATACCTGAGTGCTAAACTGCATTCGACCGACTTAAAGAATATCTTATGTCACCTCCACTCCTCTCCTGACCAATTCTAGGTGAGAAGCTTTATCTCTATCTCTCCATTTCTAACCAAACCCTCTGCACTATCCTTGTGAGATATGATTCCACTACACAAAGGCCGGTATACTACGTCAGCTGCATACTCCATTAGTCTAAGGTCAATTATTGAACTATCGAGAAGATAGCTTTTGCCCTGGTTGTCATTGCTAGATGTGTTTGCCCTTACTTTCAGACTCACACCACTATGGTTAGCATCAAATTGGATGAATTTGACATCGAGTACCAACTGAGGCCAGCTATTAAAGGCCAATCTCTCATAGACTTCATCTTGATTGCACATTCCAAATGCTCACTAAATAAGTCCCGATCGATGACCAAGATGAACACATACAGCCTGAATGGACCCTTCATGTTGACGGGTTTTCTAACTCTTCAGGAAGCAGAGTCGGATTCATCCTGATACAGCCAGATAATTTCAAAACTAAATACACCCTTCATTTTGATTTCTGGGCGACTAACAACTAAGCTGAATATGAAACCCTTTTAACCGGATTGTGGATTGTAGTGTCATTGGGGGGCCCAAAATATACGAGTTTTTACCAATAGTCAGCTGATCAAAAAACAAATCAAGGGGGTCTACGAAACCAAAGAGCCAACAATGGCAAAGTATCTATCCGAGATACAACAAGCCGTGGACAAATTTAACAAGGTGGACATACAACAGATCCCTCAATCCAAGAATGCATAAGCCGATATGCTCTTGAGGTTAACCAACTCTAACTTAGTAGCAACTAGTCACGCCATTTACATAGAGAGTCTACTATACCCCAGTATCAAAGAGCCCGAACAAATCTAGTCGGCAAACAGCTCGCCAAGTTGGAAAGACCCGATCAAAGCCTATCTAAAGCATGAGCAACTACTAAGCTCAACTTTTGAAACCGCCAAGTTGAGGCTCAAGACTGCCCATTATACCATCGTCAATGATGACTTCTACAAGAAGTTCTACACCCATCCGTATCTGAAATACCTAACACCCGAAAAAGGAAATTACGTGTTTAGAGAAATTCATGAAGGAATATGCGGCAGTCACTTAGGTGCCTGAAACCTGACAAACAAAGCTTTCCAACAAGGATACTACTAGCCTACCATGAAGACCGATACGAATGACTACATCAAAAGGTGTGACAAGTGCTAGTGTTTTTCGTCGGTATCACGCCAACTCTCCACCGAGTTCAGTCCAATGGCCAGCTCGTGGTTATTCGCTCAATAGGGAATTGACATCCCAAGACCATTCCCTCTAACTACTGGATAGTGAAAGTTCTTAGTCGTAGCCATTGACTACTTCACCAAATGGGTAGAAACCAAACCATTGGCCCAGATCACCCCCAACAAGATGCAGCATTTTGTATAGTTATCTATCATCACGCGGTTTAGCATGCTCTATGTCCTGATCACTGACAATGGTAAACAATTTGATAACAAAAGTTTTCGAGACTTCTGTAGCAGACCGGAGATCCAACATCGTTTTATATCCATCGCCTACTTGTAAACCAACGGCCTTGCAAAAATAACTAATCGGACGATCCTACAAGGGCTAAAAGTCACGTTAGATGAGCTTAAGGGCGTTGGGTGAGGAACTCTATAGATTCTTTGGATCTATTGGATGATGCCTCGAAAGGCAATAGGGGAAATACCATTTAGCCTAACATACGATTGTGAAGCAGTAATATTAGTCGAGATTGCTATCCATTCGCTATGGGTGGACGATTATGAAGAGGGGGAAAATGAATTTACACTACGCGAACAACTAGACTTACTTCTTGAATTAAGGGAAATAGCATCTGTCCAAATGGCCGCTTATCAACAATAGACATCAAGGTACTACAACAAGTAGGTCAGGACCTAAACATTCAAGACGAGTGGCTTAGTGCTTATAAAGGTCGAAGCTAGCGATTAACCCCAGCTAGGGGGTAAACTCATGCCCAACTAGGAAGGTCCTTATAGGATGAACTTAGAAGTCTACCCAGGCACGTATCGCCTTAATCACCTAGACAGCTCAACTATGCTTAGGACCTAGAACTCTGAGAACTTGCACGTTTATTATCAATAAGGAACGATACTCTCTCGAGGGAACATGCCCTACTCCATAGAGTTGAATGATTAGGTAAAACCTTTACGGTCCCCCACCTTGTCATGCTATCCTATATATCGACCGGTGTACTTTTGTGCTGCTGTTTCATGGAGTCTATCGTTGGGGATTAATCTCCCTGAATAGGCAAATATCGCCCAATCCTCCTATACGGAATCTGTTGTTAGAGATTTATCTTTCCGAACATACAAATATCACATAGTCCAACCGAACGGAATCTATTGTTAAAAATTTATCTCGCCGAACGGGTAAACATCACCTAGTCCTCCCTAATAGATTCTATTGTTAGGGCTTTATCTCCCTGAATTGGTAAGTATCACCTAGTCCTGTTGAACAGAGTCTATTATTACGGATTTATCTCCCCAAATGGGCAAGTGTCAACTAGTCCTCCCGAATGGAGTTTGCCGTTAGAGATTTATCTTCTTAAAAGGGTCTCCCAGTCCTGTCGAACAAAGTTTGTCAATAGAGATTTATCGTCCTGAATGGGTAAATGTCACCCAGTCCTCCTGAATAGATTCTATCATTAGAGATTTATCTCCCTGAACGAGTGTCGCCCAATCTTCTCAGATGTATCTTCTGAAGAAGCAAGTGTGGCTTATTCTCTTAGGTAAGCATACAGTCGACACTCGCTCTCTTAGTCATAAGGAGTATAACAAGTGCAAGAGCAGCTGTGCCGTACACCTAGCGATTAAGTAAGCCTACCGATTAAGGGGCCTCCTATTGGTCGAGTCCTATCAGACAAACTACTTACCCAGTGGTTCAGTGTTTGTCATACACATCGACAGCCTACCAATAGATGAAATGATAGTTAAAAGCAAGATCGACAAGTAAGTAATATAAAGTTTTCTTCTATTTTAATATGACGTATACATGTCAAAGTATACCACTACCAAAAAAACGGGTATCAGCGACGAAAATATCCATTATTGATACTTAAATTTTCGTCGCTAAAAGTATCAGTGACGGAAAATTAGCGATGAAAATTTTCGTCGCTGAAAATTACCTCGCTAATTTAGCGACAGAAATTTTCTATAGCTAAGAAAATCCATCGCTAATTTAATTTTATATTTTCTCAAATTATTCCTAATTAGCGATAGAAAATTTCTGTCGTTAATCCGTCACTAAATTCAGTAAGAGTAAACCGAAGAGTATGAACCTAAACACCAGCTCCGGCTGCCCGACCCGTCCGCCGACACACCCTCGCATGCCCTGCCCCGGCCCCGGCCCGCCCACCTGCACCACAGCTTTTAAATTGTTGAAAAAATGCTCATACCCTGGTTCGAACCTTGGTGTGAGAGAGAAATCTGGAGAGTCTTAACCACCATAGCACCATCATCTTTATGTTTTTAGTTTATTTTTTTCTACTTCTATACTTGCTTTCTAATTCTCAATATTAAAAATACAATACCCTAATTTAATAAAAATATAAAATTATATTTAAAAAATATAAAATTATATTTAATAAAAACACAAAATTATATTTAATAAAAATAATAAATTAGATTTAATAAAAAAAAAATTATATTTAATAAAAACACAAAATTAGATTTAATAAAAACAAAAAATTATATTTAATAAAAAGATAAAATTATATTTAATAAAAACACAAAATTATATTTAATAAAAATACAAAATTATATTTAATAAAAACACAAAATTATATTTAATAAAAAAAAAATTATATTTAATAAAAATACAAAATTATATTTAATAAAAACAAAAAATAATATTTAATAAAAACACAAAATTATATTTAATAAAAACACAAAATTATATTTAATAAAAATATAAAATTAGATTTAATAAAAACAAAAGATTATATTTAATAAAAACAAAAAATTATATTTAATAAAAATATAAAATTATATTTAATAAAAATACAAAATTATATTTAATAAAAACACAAAATTATATTTAATAAAAACACAAAATTATATTTAATAAAAATACAAAATTATATTTAATAAAAACAAAAAATTATATTTAATAAAAACAAAAAATTATATTTAATAAAAACAAAAAATTATATTTAATAAAAACACAAAATTATATTTAATAAAAAAAATTATATTTAATAAAATCACAAAATTGTATTTAATAAAAAGATACAATTATATTTAATAAAAATACAAAATTATATTTAATAAAAACAAAAAATTATATTTAACAAAAACAAAAAACATTTTTCAAGTTTTAGCGATGGAAAAATTAGCGACGGATTTTTTCGTCGCTAAATCCATCGCTAATTTGTCCAGAAAAGTTTTAACGACGGTCGTCGCTAATTTTAGCGATGGAAATATTAGCGTCAGATTTTTCCGTCGCTAAATCTGTCACTAATTTTTCTGTCGCTAATAGCAATGGATTTTTATCTGTCGGCAATTCCCATCATTGAAGGGTCGTTTTCTAGTAGTGTACAGTTGAAGACAATAAGATGTATAGGTCCCTAAGTCGGACCGAGTTACATTGAAAAAGATATATGTGAGTCTGTAACACCGAAAATTCAGTGTTAAAAAATTTTTATTTAATTATTAATTTTCTTTATAAAATACCGGGAGAATTTGGATTGTAATCGAATTTGGATTCTGGATGTAACACTTGAAAAATTCAATGTTTGAATTTTTTTCAATTTATTATTTTCTAAAATTACCAAGTGTTGGGTTTTCAATTAGATATGCCATATGATCCATGAAGTACTAACTAGATTGGTGGTGAAATAATTTTTTGGAGAATATTGGAGTCATGGGTTCAAAGCCTACTTGGAGCAATACGTGGGATTTTCTTCCATTTATAAAAGGTAAGGTGACTTGCGAAATTGAAGATTTGTGAGAGGGAAGGTGACTTGTCATGGAGCAAGGTGACTTGAGGTTAATAGGGTTGTGAGAGGTAAGTAGCCTTGTGAAGGGACAAGATGACTTGTGGTGGTGGCGAATGTGAGAGACAAGAGGCCTTGTGAGATGGATGAGTAGACTTGGGTAGATGGAATTGTGAAGAGGAGACATTTCATGCATGGAATGAGTCACCTCATGCTTGCAAAAAGGGAAGAATGGATCACTTTGTGGAAGCATGAGACAACTTGAGGAGGTGATTGGGTGCGTAGGGTGCCTTATGCGTAAGGGAAGATGACTCCAAGTGTGTGCAGGGTTTAGGGCTCTAAGAGCTTGGTGCCTTGAGTCATCTTGTGCCAAAGGATAGGTCGCCTTATCCATATAAAAGGACGGATCAAGGCCACTTGAGGAAACTTGAGTCACCTAACTCAACCACAAGTTGCCTTACTCAACCGCAAGTTGCCTTACTCGTACAAAAATTTAACCTGCAAGTCGCCTTACCCAAAGGGCAAGTCGCCTTGCTCAGTCAACTCTTCACAAAATGAGATGTGAAATAACCAAAATACCCTTCAAATTTCCAATACAACTTAAAACTTATGAGAAGTAAGATGGCAATTTCACCATCTAGTATAACATGGCTTGAACAATGCCTTCACTTCAAATTTACCTTGCATTTCATGAACGTCTCTCTCTCTCTCTCTCATTCTTGCATTCAACTTTTCTCTCCCATCATACCACTCTTGGTTCTCTCTCTCGAAATTAATTCCACTTCCATTAAATCACTCCAACCAACTGGCAAATACTTCGAGCAACTCAAGGAATGGAACACTACTAGAAAATCGAGTTTTAGCGATGGAAATTAACGATAAATTATTATCCGTCGGTAATTAGCGATAGAGTTACAACCGATTAGCGACGGACTATTTAGCGACGGAATTAGCTACAAAAAAATCTATCGTAAAAAATTCTGTTACTAATCCGTCGATAAAAATGACGTGAAATTACCATGAAATTTTGCTCACGAATTAGTGAAGGAATTAATGACGAAAAATTTGTCAGAAATAATTCCATTGCTAATCCGACTCTAATTCCAAAAGATTAGCGACGAAATTCCGTCGCTAAACCTTTCCATCGGTATTTTTTTATTTTTTTTAAATTAGGTTATTGTATTTTTATTACATATAATTTTATATTTTTATTAAATGTAATTGTGTATTTTATTAAATATACTTTGTATTTTCTATTTTTAATAAATTAGGGTATAGTTTTTTATTAAATATAATTTTATATTTTTATTGAATATAATTTTGTATTTTGAACTTTTTTATTAAATTAGTGTATTGTTTTATTAAAAAAAAACCTCAAAAAACAAACTAATAACAGAAGAATAAAAAAAAATAAAAAAGAATAAAAACTAGAAAAATAAAAGACAAAAAAAAAAACAAGAAAAAAAACAAAAATAAAGTTAAAAATAAGGGGGTTCCACCGTGCATGTGCACGGTGGAACCACCCCATTTTTATTTTTTTATTATTTTGTGTTTTTATATTTTATATTTTTTTATTTTTTTTATATTTTTATCACTGCCATTATATTATTATTAATTACTCATAAACCACTATATTTTAGTTATCAGTAAACTTATCATTATCATAAAAAAAATAAAAAAATAAAAAAACAAAAAAAGTTAAAAATAGGGGCGGTTCCACCGCACATGTGCGTGGTGGAACCGCTCTTTCTTTTTTTTTTTTTAATTATTTTGTATTTTGTATTTTCTATTATTTTGGTTTGTTTTTTTATTTTTTGTGTTTTTATCACTACCATTATATTACTATTAATTACTCTAAACCAAACTTACCATTATCATACAAAAATACAAAAATACAAAAATACAAAATACAAAATTAAAAAAATTAAAAATAGGAGGGCGGTTCCACCGTGCATGTGTCGCAGTGGAACCACCCTTATTCTTTTTTTTGGTTTTTTTTTGTTTTTTAATTATTTTATGTTTTTATTAAATATAATTTTATGTTTTTATTAAATATTATTTTGTGTTTTTATTAAATATAATTTTTTTTATTAAATATAATTTTGTATTTTTATTAAATATAATTTTATGTTTTTATTAAATATTATTTTGTGTTTTTATTAAATATAATTTTTTATTAAATATAATTTTGTATTTTTATTCAATATAATTTTTTTTTTATTAAATATAATTTTTTTTATTTTTGTATTTTTATTAAATATAATTTTGTATTTTTAATAAATATAATTTTATATTTTAATAAATATAATTTTATATTTTTTTAAATATAATTTTATATTTTTTTAAATATAATTTTATATTTTTTTAAATATAATTTAATGTTTTTGTTAAATAAAATTTTATATTTTTTAAAATTAGGGTATTGTATTTTTAATATTGAGAGTTAGAAATAAAGTATAGAAATAAAAAAAAAAAGCCTAATAACACAAAAGTAATGGTGACATGGTGGTTAAAGCTCTCAATATCTCTCTTTCACACTCAGGTTACCCAGGTTCGAACCTCAGTGTGAGCATTTTTACAATAAATTTAAAGCGGGCAGGCGGGCGGGCCAGGCCCAAGACAGGTGCATATGAGGGAGGGCGGGCGGGTCGGGTCGGGCAACCGGGTCGGTTTCTCGGGCACGTATACTTGGGCTCTTGCTCACTTCAGGGACGAAAATATTTCCGTCGCTAATCTATCGGTAATTAGGAATAATTCAAAAAAATTAAAAATTAAATTAGCAACAGATTATTAATGATAAAATATTTCTATCGCTAATTAGTGACGAATTTTCTTAGCGGCGGAAAATTTTCGTCCCTAAATTAGCGAAGTGACTTTCAGCAACGGAAAATCCCGTTACTAATTTTCCGTTACTAATACTTTTAGTGATGAAAATTTGAGTATCAGAGACGGATATTTCCATTACTGATACCCGTTTTTCTTATAGCGGAAGATTTAAAAAAAAAAAAATTAGGCTTTTACTCTACAAAGAGAAAGTTAGGGTTTCTAAAATCCAACCTCCAAAACCCAATTCAATCTAAAATTTATGGTAATTTCTCCTCCCTAATCTTAAGTTTAGCTTCCTTATTACTAGATTGAATTGTATTATTAAGATTTGAGAAATTTCATTTGGAGGTCAAAACCCTAGAAATTGTGAATAATAAAATTTCGAGGAAAATGGTATCTAGATGGAAATGACAAGTAAATGAACCAAATGGTGAATTTTAAACATAGATTCTTGAATTTGGGAAAAATTTGGGTTTGTACCAATTTAAGGAAAATTTATAAACACTAGGAATTGATGAAATTTAATAATAAAATTATTATTATTGGTTTAGGAAAATCAATTGGAACCCAAGGAGGCATTACATTGGGTTTGATTTTGGAATTCAAGAATGAACACCATCCTAAGAGGTGAGTGGATGACTATATTGCATGTGAATAAGAAATTGTTTTAAATTATGATTTATGAAATGATTTTTGAAATGAAATTTGAAATGGATTTACAATATTTTATAATTGTGATGTACTCCGAAATGAAATTGTGATAAATCCATGACTCTTGATGTTGATCATTGAATTATTTCCACCATGTTACATTTGAATATTTATTGTGAATTGTGAATATTGCTCTACATTGTAAATGAGCATGATTGGTATGACAAATTGAATTCAGTAACATGGTGTTAGAAAAAAGGACTATAGTCTAAGTCTTGCTACGAATCAGGTTATCGAGGCGGCATGGTTAAGGCTAATCTGTGTTAAATTAGAGGCTTAGAGGAGGCGAGATGGAGAGCCACTCAAATCGGTCAGATAACGTGGTAGCACCCCATAAAAACAATTCTGGGCTAACGACAAGGTGAAGGAGATTTTATGAAAAATTGTGAAAAACTCCTTGGCGGATCCTACCAACAGCCATTGATAGGAAAATGGTTTTAACAAACTCCAAAAATATTTAAAAAGGAAAATTTTGAATTATTTATTGAATTGGGGTATGAACTTGAGTCATGGTGAATGTGATTTAAATTCTAATTTATGTAAATTATTTTATCTATTAAAATGAGATGAATTTGATGATATATGTTTGGCACCACCACCCTTACTCCTCATTCATATTCATCATGTCATTGTACTCCATTTACTGAATATTTATAATATTTACTTTCCTCTCTCCAATTTTCCAGAGGAAGCATAGATTTGGACTAGTGTCGGTTGGATGAAATCTTTTGGTGACATTCAATAGGTACTAGAGATGTAAATTTTATTATTTTTGGGATCTATATTATATGGACCATGGAATGAAAGTTTTGTACATCTCTTTATGTTTGGATTTAATTGATATTTGCTTGATTTCTTTTTGGGAAAGTATTGGTAAAATCTTTACCAAGACAATGTGGAAATTTGTTGGATTTTTGCTTAAAATTTTCTTTTGAAAAACCTATTGATTTCATTAGGACATTTGGAATATAATGTGAATTTTGAGACAATTTTTGAATTTGTAAAACTATTTCAATTACTTGGGATTGTTTGGATGGCCGAGATGACCCATAAATAATTTGGATTTTATATTAAAAATTTTTGAGAACCGGAATACCTTGCGGTATCTTGGGATACGGAGTGGCGCTCACATGTGTTTCACGGTAACATGGCGGTTATTACGCAATTGACGGGAGAGTTAGGGCATGACAGAGTCCCACAGTGGAAAGCTAGTTGGAAGCAACTGAGAACTAGAAGAAGCTCTGTGATCCATCGTAGTGACGATGAAAGAGGATAAAAACTATAAACTAATTATAACAAAAGCTAGATAGAACTTGAGAAGGAGTCAAGAACGGTACGAAAGAGACTGTGAGGATGCATTAAGCATCTAGCCGCCTCCTGCCCTTTCTATCTACCTAACCAAAGGAAATACTAAGAAAATACCTCAACCACCTATTACACCCGAGGATCGGACGATAGCTCTGACTCTGAGAAGAGAGCTTACTCCAAGGAGTTTCTCCACCTCCTCAAGGTCAAGAACCTTGATGAGAGCCTTGACGGACTCCACCATGAAGTCCGAATGTCGGACGACATGGTAGAACCTCACATCAATAAACCCATCCTTAATGAAACTTCGCATCGATAGAACTATTTTAAAACATAAGGTTTTGTGGCTCAAAACCCATACTCATTGCATCACTCGGAAACACTAACTCTCAACAGAAGAAATCGATAGAATCACTCTCGAAAGTACTCCGTATCACTTTGATGCAATGGTATGATCCTCAATCCCCTATTTGTAGTCGAGGAGGCGTGATCTCCACGATCTTGAGCAGATAAAATGATCCAATAGGAAACATGCGCAATGAATGGAGAATTCAAGTTCTTCAACCTCCAACGCAACATTTATTTCAGAGTCATTTATTGAACAGATATACACATTTACACTTCCACGGCCTCCCTAGATAAACAACCCTTAGTTCTCATACCCCTCCTCCGAAGTGGCATAAGGAGTTGGGGCAAATAATGGTATCCGACCCAAGCCATGTTGGGCTCGAGGCTAACCAAGGCCTGCAGTTTTCTTGAACAACTCCCTTTTGATATTCACCAGCTAGATCTCTCCTCCATAGCTAATTACTCGGTCTAACGTTGATCGGTACTTAGACCTCCTCAGTGCTCGGTGGTGGACACACAATCCACTAACATAATATTCAATCTCCCTAAATCACGAGGGCAATCCCACTTAAATAGAAAGGAGACCTATAATCATGATCGGTAAGGAAAAGAATCTATATGATGATTTGGACTTTCCAAACTGATAAGATATTAGAATATTTTAGAATCATACACTATGATCCCGAAAATTTCGGGGTGCTCTCATAAAAAAACGAGGGTTTTAACGCTTAGCACGTAAACAACTCTCACATGCAAGAACTATATAAATATCATTTAGCCGCCCAGCCAGGTACGCTTTCAGACTTACACTCGACACACAAGGCATGTAGAACTCCCTTTTAATCTATTTTTTTCTTTTTGAAAATCGCTTTCTAATTTGAGTGTTGAAATTTCCTCCCGTCAGAGTACCTTTCGACAGTTTTTGCAAATCTCACCGGTCAAGACTCTTAGACGGCCATTATCTCATTCAAATTCGCAGAGTCATCATCTGTGGAGTCAAATCTACGTCCAACACAATCGATGTAGGTGTACCCTTTTGGACTTCAATGATCCTAATCATTAATACATGCATCTGGGTATATTAATTTCGTTCATGCCAGTGGTTTTAATTTATCTTCAAAATATATATATATATATAAATATATATATATATATATATATATATATATATATATATATATATATATATTACTTCAATGACCCCAAATTAATTTATGAGCTCATTAATGAGTAGCATTCCACGCGTATACTACCCAAAATTCTTGTAAAAGATAATTTACTTAAACCGGAAGATAAAGAGAATTATTTTGTAAGCATTTGAATGAGCACAAAATAATATTTGGGCGTTTGATGTTAACGACGATACTGAAAACCAAAATTGAACCCACTGCCAAGATAAAAAACAATGTTATGGCTAACTTTAAGAGAAGAGTTATTTTTTAATTTTTATACTGACTAATTCAAGTTTTTGGATATAAATATGAGAATTTTTTAGATAGAAGTCAAATTTTTCCTAATACTTTCGATATTTGAATATCAAGTAAGTACTCATGTATTTGATTCCTTATATAATAAGTTTAAGTTGTATTTTTTGAAAATTATATTATTAATGATCCTATATTTAGGTACAGACCTTAGCAGCCTTAAATTTTTTACTGTCAATATTAAAAATTAAAAAAATATAAGAATAAAAATAAAAAAACCATTTGAATGAGCATGTTGATTTTGGCACCTTATTGTAATATCCGACTTCTCGTGCTGTGAGGGATGTGTATACATAAAGGAATGGTGACTATTGATTTTTTTTTTTCTTTGGTATCCTGACTAAGCCACTACCTAATATCCTGGATTTCACCTGAACTAATTCGGATTGACTTGCTGTTGGGTTCATTTTTTATGGGAGGTCTCCCAATGGCGTTTTTTCCATTACCAAGGAGGATCGAATCCAAACACTTGATTAAGAGGCGAAGTGCTCTTCCCACTATGCCGATCAACCATCGGTGACTATTGATCTTTTGGATCTGGTGTAGTATGCCTAATGAAACTCACTTGGAGGTCAAGCTCAGGTTTTTCTTTTCCAACTCACATTTCAAGCCTAAGTTCAGTTAGATTTAGAATTAGGCCAACAGAGAGTTTTGGAGGTCTATTCTTGTATTAAACTCATGAGACCTTTTTAGACCTAGCCGTTTTCTCTTTTTCCCTATGACTCGTTTAAAACTTAACCAATTACCAAACCATTTCTTTTTTGTTCTATTATCTAGCTCTCTTCCGGCCACCTCTTCCTTTGGCTCTCTTTCTCTCTCTCTCTGCAACTTCTCCCTCTGTTTCTTTTCTCTCTATCTCTCCTCATCTCTCTCTCTCTCTCTATGTTAAGTTTCGGGATCTTTCTCTTTTGCTTCTAAACATTGATCTGATTTTTTAGATTGTATTGAGTATATGACTCTGGTTTTATGTTTAGGTTAGAGTTTTGTAGTGGTGTTATACTCTCCTTGGTTTGTTCTTTCTTGTTGGTAATTTTTCTCTTTCTACACCTTTTTGACTTGATTTATGTTCCCTAATGTACAGAATTGTTTTCTCGTCAAAACCCTAGAATTTTGTTTGACTTTAGGCTATAAAATTTCGATTTTGAGTTTTTTGTCAAACTTATCATAGTGCTCATGATTATGATAAGATCTACAGTATCATATTGAATACCATGCCTCACCCCTACTACAATGCAGACCAGTATCATGACTGCAATGCCGTTATTATGTTGATGATAAAGTACACACGATGCCTCATCCCTACTACAATAATAGTATCATGGTTACAATGAATCCTATTGGTCTTTGTTTGCCTTATCGTGATTAAAATAAGGCTATCACAGTCATGAAAACCTTCTGAGGCAAAAACTCTACTGTATGATCTCTTTGAACCTTGGTTCTTTGGGTTTGACTTAGTCCGGTTTTGATAGGCCTGTTTTGACCACAATTGACTCGTTTGACCTAATTTAACCTCAATTGACTTGCTTCAATCTGTTTGACTCTGTTTGACCCATTTAACGCGACTAGGTCGTGAAATCCACTTTAAACCGAGCCCTAGTTGCCTTGGTGGGTGCTTAAGATTGCTGATTGTATGTGTGATGTGAGGATGATACAACACAGTTTGTTGTGGATTTTTGTGGTTTTGCATATTCCTTGTCAGGTGAGAGACACGCAATGGGTATGGCTTGTTTTCGTTTATGTGTGATACTTACTTTCTTCCACACTACAATATATTGATACAGTACTATGCCTTATGTCATATGCATAGAGTTTGGAAGATCTCACATGACCCCTTTTACATATGATACTTGTCTTATGTGGGTCATGTTAGATTATATCCTAAATTGAGAACTCTTACTTGATGTCCCATGCGGTAATCGACTTTCCTGCATTTGAGTTGATGGGGGGATTTTGATAAATGGATCAGTTTTATACTTATGATTTGTATAATTATATTAAAATGACTTTGAATCTCTTATTTCATATTATATATCACAATATACTTTTTATCTCTTACTTTTTATGATCAATAAAAATGATTGCATGTCAATTTCGTTAATATCGATACTCCATAAATATTAGGAAATGGAATATGAGACTTAAAATGATTTAAAAAGTAACATTTTTTTTAATAAAACTTTTTAATATTAAAATGCCAGTTTATGTGAGAAGAAATCAAATGGCTAAAGTGGGTATAAAAATATCTATTAGTTTTAAGAAAAACCAACCCTAGTGTAAAAAATTCAAGTAAATATCTACACCTCATTAATTTTACTTTGAAGTCTAAATTTTCAAATAACAACAGCATATAGATTTGATAATTTTATCAAATTCGCCTCAGCTTGTTGAAGCAAATTTCATGCACTATATCACTGGTATAGAATGAACAAAAACATAAAGATCAATTTCACAAATTATTATTTTTTTATTTATTTTGCTTGGCAATTGGAGAAGACAAGAATAGAACTCATACCCTTAAGGAAGTTTCTAGTCATTTGAATAATCATTTGAATCAAAACTCTTACAAAATTTAGATTTTTTTTTTTTGATCAATCGATATTCGAAAACATATTTCAATTAATTTAACTTGAGATACGATCAGATTCTTTACAAGAGAACCTCTCTCAATATAGTCTTTTCTATTCTCAAGATTCAAATTCAAATTTTTGATTAAGTGACCTTAACCCTTTTTCATTAAACTGATTATGCCTTGGTACAAAATTTGGGATATTCGTTGAATTTTGCAAACCATTGAAAATGATCTAAGTTACCATTGACCCTCTATGACGTAGAGCCATTTATTACAACTACAAGAAGAGTTCTTGTCGGAGGGCCATTTATGACAACTACTAGAAGAGTTCTTGTAGGACTGAGTCCTTGGATTGCACGAAGGTGACACTTATTATCTCAAACATAATTGTTGGATATGTTTAGTTCCTATTTATTGTGACACTTAAAAAATATACAGAATTCCAATATATTGAAGATTTTTTATTTTTTATTGTAACTAAAATGATTAGTTCATGAAAACGATCCTCTTGTACAGTTCCCTTGTCCTCTTTTAGACATCTTTTATTGCCTCTTGACAACCTTAACACTTTTTCTGCCTTCAAAGGATTTGACAGTTTTGTGCATGTGTGGAAAAGATTTCTACTAGAAAGTTTGGAAAAATGATTCCTGAGAATTATTTATCATTCAATAAAAATTGTTGTATACACTTATATTTTATATAGTTATTATACACTCTAAAATTTCAAATCATTGAAAAATGTTATTACTTGTTTTTTATTTTAACAATTTCCTGATATTTGGGTAATGCATCGAATCACGAATTCAAAAAACCCTGTCCTACACCATTTTACATTTTATGTAACTAATGAAATTTAAACTAGTAGATATATACATCATTAATTATTTTGTATGTTAACAGACTATGAATCAAAATTCCAAAAATAGCTAAGGGAGTATGTTTCACTCGTCTTTATACTTGGAGTTCAACTTTGCTAACACGTGAAAAAAAAAAAAAATGTATCGTGAAATCAGTGGGCTGTTCGAAGTGATCAAGAAACGGTATTAACAAGAAAGCTTAAAGATAAATTTCTTTTATATACAAAATTCAAGTATTCGTCATTGCGGTGGTTGTTTAAATGGATACGACACATATTTTATAACACCTAAGTTACTTTGTGACTTTTGCATCGCAGGGCAATAATTAATCATGTCCCACTACCCTCTTTGATGAGGAAAAATGGAATAGTAAAGTTCACACGTTTATTTTAGAATCTAATTAGCTACATGATGACATAATATAACATTTTTTTTATAGAGAAATAGTTCAACTGATATCATTTTTTTTAAAGGTTTTAATTTTGAGACTAGAGCTTTATACAAATTTAACCATATTTTAATAAAAAAAAAATCCTAAGACAACCCTAAGAGAAAAAAATCATAAAATAAACCCAATATGTCGAGACTCGACATACTCGAGGGTTTCCTCAAAACTCTTGCCCTTTCATCTTTCTCCATTTTTTTCTATTCTCTCTTCTTCTCCCACAACAAACCCTAGCCCTAACCCTCTCCCAATATAATCAGGCCACCATCTAATCAGGCCACCATCTGCGCACTCTGATGAACGATGCAACCTCCAACGGCTTTATTGTGCAACTTACAATCTTCTATGCAACCTGCAATGTGCAACGTGCAATCTCAAGAAAGTTTCAAAGGTATATTGTTCTCTTTGATTCTCTTTAATTCATTTGAAATGTTTAATTTGATGATAAATGATAGTTGTTGAATGATATACGTTATCTTCATTGAAACAGATTTATTGAGAAATTTAATTATAAAATTTAGGATTTATGGTTTGTTAAGAATTTAGTATTATTTAGATTTTAGGATTTGCAGAATGTTCAGTATAAATTTAGGATTTAGGGTATGTTCACAAATTTATTAATTGATAGTTTTATTGAATGTTTAATTAAATTTAGTATGTTTTCTAAATTGTTATAATTATAAATTTAAGATTTGAGTTTGTTGAATGTTACTTATAAATTTAGGATTTAGGGTATCTTCACCAATTAATTAATTAGTAGTTTTGTTAAATGTTTAATTAATATAAATTAATATAAATTTAGTATATTTGTTGAATATTTGTTGAATTGTTATAAATTTTTGTTTAGGGTTTAAATTGTAAAAGTTGGATTATTTGTATAAGTTTATGATAAGTTGAATTAGATTTTAATAAATTTATTTTTGCTGTTTAAAAGAAATGATGGATATAATGAGATTGATATGCTATAGTAAAAGTGAAATTGTCACGGGTGAGGATGAAGTTAGTTATGACTGTGATCCTTTGAAGTTGATTAAAGTAAGGAAAAATATATATTTTAATGAGTTCATTATGACCATGATGTCTGTGATATGCTATAGTAATGTTTCAATATACGGTATGAATTGGTGTTGATCAGTGATGCTGACAATATTTTTAATTTGATGGAATTTGCGTTGAGTATGATAGTGAGTTCCACTCATGAGTTGTATATAAAATCTTACAACGGTGGGATGTCCTTACAACAAAATTATGATTATATGGATGATTATCCATATATTGAATATCGAGTAGGTCTTACTTTCGCAAAAGTGGATAATGATGTTGACGAGATAGAAATGGAAGAAGAGGATGATGATGAAGATGGAGATGATAAAGAAGTTGGCGATGGTGGTGGTGCTGGTGATACCAATGAATTAATGATCGAATCCTCCTCAACCCCTACACTTAGAGGTGGTCGTTGGGGCAATGCCTATAGTCAAATAGACAACTCAATCTCCTTCATAACTACTACACCCGGAGGTGATGGTTTTGTGAGTTTTAAGGAAGAGAGTGGATTGACAGGCAATAGTTGAAATTTCAACGATGAATTGAAGAATGGATGAGATTTGGGTTGAAGGAGCAGCTTATTCATGCTGTCAAAATGCACAATATAGAGTATCACTATTAATTTCATGTTGGAAAATCAACCCCTACACTTTGAATAGTAATATATACTCAGAAGGATGAAAGTTATAGGTGAAAGTTGCGTGTTCATAGAACAAGACTAATTGGTGTCTTTGTAATTACTGTTGTTAACGGACCACACACATGTGTGAATGTTGGGTTGACGTGGAATTATAAACAACTAGATTCAAATTTGATAACCTAACATTTTCTTAACTAAGGGAAGATCCCAGTGTCAAAATTTCTTTCCTACAAATATTTATGATTAAGAAAACCACATAAACATTTTACCATAGAAGAGTTTGAACAACAAAGAGAATGGCTATAGAGATGGTAGATAGGATTGGAATAATTCTTACAAACAATTATCTTAACTGTTGGATGCAATAGTGCAAAGAAATCTAGAAATACGAGTCAGTTGGAAGTTGGGTCTGCCAAATGTAAATGGTGAAAGGGTATTTGAAACTGTGTTTTGGGTATTTGGTCAAAATATCATGACTTTTAATAGTTGTTAATCATTGATAAGTGTAGATGGGATTCACCTATATGGGAAATACAAATACAAATTATTGATTACATGTAGTATGGACGGTGAATCACATTGTTCCATTAGCATTTAAGTTAGTTGATGGAGAGTCACTTATTTCGTGGTCATGATTTTGGAGCTGTGTACGAGAGCATATTGTTGGATATAGGGAGGGTCTCATTTGCTTAATTTTCAGATCGACATGAAGGGATAATTACAATAGTTATTCATCCAGAATTTGGATGGTCACCTTCGAATATTATTTGGTGATTTTACATGCGTCATATTATTAATAATTTCAACACGTACTACAAAAATCAAGTTTGTAAGAAAGTTACTACCATTGCTGTGCTACAACTATAACGTAAGAAATTTGACCTATACATGGAGAGGATGAAGGAGATAAAAGAAAATACTCCCGATGGGAGACCATTCGAGTTGGTCCATGGGTTTGTACCAACTATAATTCCTAATGTACCACTTTGATGTGAGAAACGAAAATCTAGGTCATCTCGATATCACAACGAAATGGATTTTCGAGAATCATCCTTGGAAATATTATGTGAGAGTTGTAATATAGAGGGTTACAATAAAAGGAGTTGCACGGGACAAATGAGATGCTGACTTTGTGGCAGACAAAGGCACAACCGAAGACATTATCCGAACCAAACCAATAATGCTTGATTATTAATGTATTTTGAGTGCACTTCTTGTATTTCTTAATGTGACGGACATTATCTTGTATTAATGTATTTTTTAAGGAATATTAACTGTTGTGTATTTTATGGCTTTCTTAAAATGCTTACTCATAAGATTTATGGCTTTCTTAATGAATATCTTAATTGTTATTATACTTATTATATTAATTTTTTTTTTTTACCTTTCATTCTGTCTCAGATGGATCCTGAATCTACTGATTAGAGTGTTTTACGCTTGCAACAAGATCATCGTTCTTCAAGGGTTTGGGATGGAGAGGACACTATATGGCTCACTTGCCATAGAGGTGAGGCAGTATTACGACGTTGGGAGTACAGTCATATTGATGATCAAGTTCTCCCTCTCTTATAGCAATCGAGGTTTTTAGGCATCGCTTGACTACAATTCATTTAACTAGATTAGTATTTGATCAACCCTAATGGAGAGATGGAGTTAAAAGACATACACATTTCATATACCCCATGATAAGTTTACTATCACACTACAGGATGTAAAAATCCTTTTAGGTTTGCTTGTAGATGGGATTTCATAGTAAATAGGTCAACGGGAGTCTCGTAGGGTGATGTGTGTGAGAGATTGTTGAGTATTAGGTCTCTATGTTTTTCGTTTAGGGGTTATACTTTGAGCATGTTATTTATTATCTGAGTTTTTTACTGAGTTATCCGATGGTGTAGATGATATACATATTTTATGGTAGACACGGGCGTATATTTTGTTGTTGATAGGGGTATATTGTTTTGTGATAAAACTGCACACTTTGTATATTTATAGTATTTATTACTGTTAGAGAATTTAGGTTTTTCTGGTTATCATAGTTGGAGTTCTGCGTGTTTGGCATATTTGTACAGATAGTTTTATATAGTCATACACGCAAATTCATATGAGATAGATAGGGCACTTATTCTTCTACAAATTTGGATAAATGAGAGGTTCGCTTATATAACTCTCATTAGGCGATCACAAAGTACGGAGGAGGATGGTCTACTGACTTTATAGTGAAGGTAGAATTTAATGTGACTACCCTCTCTATACATGTAATGACAATGTATAGGGAGGCATTTGATAGGCAGTTGATGGATCATATTGTGCGGATGCCTTACACTGAGAACGTATTGTCATCCCTTCCCGACTACCATCACGAGGGGAGGGATATTTGGCACACTCGCATACTACTTATTTATTTTTATATCATGGAGTGACATTTTTCTGATAGAGTGATCTGTCAGTTTGGAGGGATTCAGTATATTCTGATTTATTGTAATATTGAGAATTGACTTCATGAGACTAGTACATGTGGTTCACAAGAAATTGATTGGTCGGTCGAGTATGCATGATATATAGATATTTGAAATTAGTGACACAATTATCTAACTCCACTTGATACGTTGCTTGGACCCACCGTTGATCCTGCCTATAGCGTCTCGTATCGTACCATTTCCCGCTGATTTGTAGGTCATCGAGGAATATATTTAAATTATGTGGTAAGTGTACAACTTACTATTTTTGATTTATATCAATAATTTATATTTGTTAGTTTAACTAACATATATATACTTTGTTATAATAGAATGCTTTGTATCAGATTCGAAACTCTAACAGCATTGACATGCATTGGATGGTGAATTCAGCTATTGCGGTCTTGGCAGATAACATGACATACTTTTTGAAACTTAGACCGACTAGAGGTGGGTGACGAGGGAGGTGATGAGGACTGAGGACATAAACGACGATGAAGGAGAGCACGTCCTAAGAGGCCACCAATGTCGCCACATCATGCATTACTGTCACCATCTCAGCATCCACATGATATCGTAGGATTTTCAAGTGGGTATGTAGAGTCTTCATCTTTTTACACACATGTATTTGATAATTTCACTCTGGGGTTTTCACAAAGAGGAGTTCGTCCCAATATCTATATGGTTGAGGGATTGACACAGAATGAGAGAGATGTTGCACTATCGATGTATCATGTGTCCCCATCAGGTGTTTCTGATCTCCACCACAATGATATAAGATTTTTCCAGGTCACATAGATAGCTGATTTGAATTTAGTATTTCATAATGATAATACAGATATTAGACTTGATTTAGCTGTTAGACAGTATATTAAGAGAAGAAGACGATATTAAAACTTATGTATTATTCTATATTTTGAATTTTTTGTTATATTAATGAAAATTATATTTTATTATGTGTTGATTTTACTGTGTATAATTTGTTAGATCTAATTTAGTTTGTTTTTAGATTTGCTATGTTAATGAAAATTTGATATTATGTATTGTTGAGAAGTGTTGTTGTAAAAATTGATATAGTTTAGAGAATGGATATAAAAATTAAAAATAATTTAAGTTCGAGGGGAATAGAAATAAGTCCAGTCTTGAAGAGACATTTTTCTTAATAAGATATTTGGCATATGAAAATTTTTAATTTTATTATTATTATTTTTTAAGTGTAGTTGATACTGATATGATCTGCAAGATCGTTCGTAGCGTAAATGACCGTACAATTGCGGGGGTTTCTTTTAAGCATCATTTATTGCCTCATCGACAACCTTGCCAGGCTAATGTGATGCCACAACCTAATTTTCTGTCCTTAAAGGAATTGACAGTTTTGTGCATATATACAAGAAAATTTACCCTTTTTTCTGTTGTGCAGAAAATGCTATCTTCCAACCAAGATAGCTGGAGAAATCAATGGAAATTGAGTTTACAGCTACGGGACTAATTTGATTCAGTAGTCTTGATACTTCTACGTTAATAACATTTGTAAAATAAAAATAAAATAAAATAAATAAAATAAAAAATACAAGTAGTAGAATTGACATGAATAAGACTCTCTGGAGTTATCTAAAAACGACACTATGAAGATCAATGAATAATTAATTTAGTAGATAAATGTGTTAGATATTTTAATCAAATTTAAGATTTGAATTTATGAATAAAAAAAACTATATTAGAAAAAGAAGAATTTTTCTCTAAATTGAATCAAATAACACTTTAAATAGATTAATCAGAATTTGATTTCAAATATCAATTAATTATTATCAAAAATTAATCAAGGCAACTTGAACTCAATTTTTTTTTTTAATATAAATTTTCACTTATTTACCTATCGCTAGGATAGCCGTCCAAATAGTAGCATCGCATACTCTATATTCCTAAAAATTTGAATCTGATTAATAAAAATTAGATACTAAATTATATTCAAAATATTTGAATAATGAAGAATTTAATAACTCGTTAATATTTTAGTATTGCGTTGATAGACTTACATAAAAAAATAATAATTATGACTCAAACCATATAATTTTAAAGGGGATGAAGCATTCATACTATATATCTGGCTACTCTCTTTTATTAGGGAAAAAAAATAAACTTCACACGTTTATTTTACAATTAGATAATGTCTTTATATGACACTTTTCTTTTTCATTACAAAAATTATGCAGGACAAGAAAATCTATCTAATGGTAGATTTTACATCTTCTGAAACTTTCTAAGGAAGAAGGAGAACATTGATTTAGGTAGGAGAGGAATACCTTTTACAAAAATTTAGCTAAGAATAGAATAAAAGCAAAATTATACAATTAGAATCAAAGATAATTTGGATTTTTGGCACAGTGTGTGTGAACAACCACTTTGATATGGCAGAACTTCTCTCAGTACTTCACTTAATTACAATAGCAATATTTAAACCCCAGTCATGAGGAAAGGCTTGCTTCAACAGGAAATGTTGGTTGAAATTAAGGAAGGTATGACATTAAATACAAGACTAGAACTGATGAAATGTAGCTGGATCATAAATCAAATACAATTCCCTGGATTTTTATTATTATGTAATGCTGAATTATTTAATGCAGTGAACATCTTGTCGGCAGTCGTACTGAGAAAAGTTAGAACATTGAATTTTGTCGGCAATCGTACCGAGAAAAATAGTCAGCTTTCGGTTTGAAAAAATTATGGGATGTTGGATGCATGAGAGTGAGATTTAAAAATTGGAGTTAAATTTATATAATATGTTTGAACTGATAAAATGTAAATAAAGGTTTGAGAATTAAATGCTCCCTAAGATTAGGAAGGTTAAAAACATGAGTTTGTGAAACCAATGTAAAGAGGTTTGAGAATTAAAAATTTTAGTATGAGTGTCACAAAACTCTTACCAGAGTTTTTGATTCCCAACTCAATTTCAACTCCTGAGAGTGAATCAAATGATACAAAACTTATATTTATACATTTCAGTATAAAAGAAAAAAAATGTAAATATTTAAATAAGGAAAGGAATTAACATAAAATCAGCTTTTTAAATATATAATGATTAACTAATTAAATCAATTAAATATAAAATAGTTGATTAAATCAATATTAATGATTAATCAAATATGTAATGGTTGATTAAATCAATCTTAATGATTGATTAAATCAATCAAATATATAATGATTGATCAAATTAATTATTATGATTAAATGATTAATAATTTCAATCATAATGATTTATTAATTTAATTATAATAATTGATTAACTCAATTAAATATTTTAATAGAATGACTAGTAAGAGGTAATTCAATTGGGCCCTTTTTCTGACCCTTTTGGGCAGCCACGGGTTGCCTTTTTTCTCCTTGTTGATATATTTCACAATAAAATTGTTAAGATAATTTGTTATATTAAAATTAAGCATGAATCGTAAATTCTTTGGCTTTTGTTTTGTTTTTTACGGGGGGAGGATTTACAATTATTTTTTGAATTGAGTCCCACAAGCGTGAATCATAGGGATACTTTTATTGGGATGAAAAGTAGAAGAAAAATAAAATTAAAAATTAAAATTAAAAGAAAATGATACATTTTATTCATTTATTAAGGAAGAAAATATGAAGGGAAAGTAAAAGTGAGGTGTAATCATTTTTTTCTCTTAAAAAATCATTTTCATCTTAGAGTGGACAGAAACAAAAGAAAATGAGATTTTTGATAAATTTATCCTTACTCTTCTTTAACATTTACAAAATTATCTATTTTTTCTATTTCAATTTTATTTAATATAAACTAATAAAATTTAATTTTCAAAAGAATATTTTTTCTAATTTTATTTTTTATCTTTTTTATATTAATATTCTAACTTTATTTAATATAAAATAATAATAAAAATAATTTATAAAAATAAAGAAAATATATTAAATAATTATTTTTAGAAAAAATGTAATTTTAGAAAAATATATTAAATTAATAAATAAAAAAAATATATGATAAGAAATATTAAAAATATTATTTTATAAATATATAATAGTGAAATTGATAGTATTTTTTTATTTTTTATTCCAATTAAATAAAAAAATATCATTTATTTTTTTCTCTTTTATTTCTATCAAATAAAAAAAAATCTATTCACTTGGATTAAGTGAATAGAATCTTTCCCTTTTACTTCTCCTCTCACTCTCTCTCTCTCTCTCTTCTGCGAATCCATAATGATACAAACATTAATTCTCTCTTGTCAAAATGTAGGGGACGGTACACAGCAAATAATAAAGAAACCTAAGCAGAAAAAGAAGCAACGACGGTCGAGAGGAAAGATGTACATGTTGTGGAGTCAGTGCTCTAGAGGTGTCAATTTCTAGGAATAGTCAATTGTTTGGAAGCGAGAGAGTGCCCTAGGCCCAGCAAGCAATGGTGATTCCGGGATCGATAGGAGTAAAATATTTTTATAAAAGAACGTGGCATTTTAATAAATCAATTGATAATAGGAGGCAATATATTAAATTAAATAATAATATTTATTTAATATATAAAAATTAATAAAATTATTTTGATATAATTGAATAATTATTCATCCTCCTATGTTTTCACCGCCATCTATAACCACCGACGAGGACCGGAGAAAAAAGCAATGATAACTGTTAACAGACCATGACCTAAAAATCTGAGCCCCAACCCGTGCACCCACTGATGAGGCTCATGACCCAACCATATGCCCTTGTTCCCACACGCAAATTTTGTCCCCTTTAACGAAGACCCAACTCTCCTATATCTCACCCACCTACACATCTCAATGGTTGCACTCTAAAGACACCAATATCCTAGAATAATAACCCGAAATTCGGATGGTGATTTCAAAATTGAAAGGGTGTTTTATTATTTCGAAAAATTTTAAACAAGTTCAGACTTGAAGTGATCCAGAAAATATCAAGAGAATGAGAATTCAAAACAAGAAATACAATTTATTAGGTTTCTAAAAAGTGTAAAAAGCTCAACGTAATCCCCAAACCGCAAATCATCAACATTCTCGAAGAATTGAAATAATTAACAACATAAACTCAATGAATCAATTGGAGAAACAATCAAAAATCAAATTGCCATAATTAATTATGGCAAGCAACTACATAAACAAGATAAATAAAAGCCAGTCCAAGAAATCTGTATCAATAAAAAAGCCAGAGAGGGAGAGAGAGAGAGAGAGAGAGGTGGGGCAACCTGAAGAGAAAGAAGGATCTTCAGGAGGATGAAGAGGAACGACGGAGAGAACAACTTTAGAGAGGGGCTGATAATCGGAGGCATGAGATTGCCATAACTTGGCAACCTCTATTGGACACTTCATCAACCATACCAATCTATCTACTCTCCCCCTATCCATCTGTCCTATTAGAAGCCATAGACAGGTGCCCATAATAGGTTGACCCAAGACAAACCTGCTTCCTCCTCCACCGCCCCAACAGGAAGCTTTTTATAAAAGTCTCAAGAAACTACCAAGGGAAGTTATAGGAAGCTTCTGAGGGAAGTCTCACAAAACTTCTAGGAGGAGTCTTGATATGAAACTTACGAGATAATCTTTACACGCATTTCGAGATGAAACTTATAAGAGAAATCTCGTGCACATCCTGAGATGAAGCTTTTGAGGTGGCTTCTAATAGAAGTCTCGAGTGGCTTCCAAAAGAAGATTCAGGAGGCTATATATATGAGTTTGAGAGGAAGCTTGAAAAATGAACTTGAGATAGAAATGAGGAGAGAGAGAGAGAGAGAAAACAAAGGGGTGAAAAAGAGAGCCCTCGAGCATGAAAAAGAGCTTATGAATATCTACTCTTTCAACATGAAACTGATCCTCTATTTGTAATTTCACGCCGACCAAAAGGAGCACGTGATTGAATTAAGCATTTGATTCGAATTCCACTGCGTAGTTAGACGTTGGACAAGAGATAACTGTTTCTATTTTTTGAATTAGTTGACCATTCCATTACTAGTATCAAAGCTGTGTGTGATTGAATTTGTGTTTGAATAAATTGTCTTTTGTCAGAATTTTGTATGCATATTTCTTGCATAATTATGAAATTACATGCAAATTTTCATGGTAATATTCAACCCCAACATTGTTTACGAATATTTTCTGAAATTTATGACATATTATTGTTATTCATGCTTTTGGATAAAATTAAAGTTAATTAGATGAACATACAAGAATTTTTTTTTTTTTTTTTTGTGAATTGTTCGTCTACATGAATATTTATGCATATGTGCATGTTCATTGTGCATGTTTTGAAATGTGAGATATATGCATACTTATGCCATATCTGCGGGTTCTTTATCCCAATGGAAGTATGAAATGGTTGAGTTGAGACTCCCAACTCTAGAATTTAGCACACATATATATTGAGATAATTTTATTCAAACATTTTAGTTTTCAAGAGATAATTGGGAGTTATGCGAACTTTCGATCTTAATATTTATGTTTGGTAAATATTATTTTAATAATATATTATGACTAATGCCGACCCCAAATTTTGGGAATAAAATTCAGGTTATTGTTGTTATTGTACATTATGACTAATTTGTTTCAGTGCTAATAAATGTTCTATGCTAATGTCTATATGTCTTAAAGAGAAAGGAAATGACTTTTGCAACAAAGAACATCGTGACTGAGTTAAATAAGGGCGAGAAATTAAATGGTGATAATTTCAATGTTTGCTATTGAAGAGTTCAATATATTCTTGAAGAGTAAGAATGTTTGGAATCTCTATATCACACTATGAAAGAAGTAAAGTTTGGTGACATTCCTCGCCAGCAAAGAGATCATGAGGCATACATGGTCTGGAAAAAGAAAAATAGCTACGCTCACATTATGTTGTTGAACTGTATGTAAAATGATTTAATGGTTAAGTTTGAAATATACCAAACTACATATGAAATGTGGAATTCTTTAAAGGTAAAGTTTGAAGTGATTTCATTTACTAAGTTGAGACACGTTATAATCAAGTTTGTCATATATGTGAAAAAGTAAAATCATTTGATGAAATAGCATTTGAGAGAAATGTCAAACATGATTAATGAGTTGAAATTTGCTAGACACAATTGACTGATGAGCAACAAATACATGCTATCATTAAATCACTTCTTCAGAGTTGGGAGTTGATGAAAGTGAATATAACTCACAATCCTAATATTAAAAATATTTGAGGATGTGAGGAATCATATTGAGTTGGAAGATGAGTGCCTGGAGGCAATTAGATTTTTTGGATAGGCATATGTTGCTGAGACCTAATCAAACAGGGGTTTTAACTCCAAATATGAAAAGAACATGAGGTTTTTCAAGAAAAACATTCTAAATTTTAAGAAAACGCAAACTGATCACCACAAAAAAAGTAAGCACGGTGGTGGAAAGAAAAAGGAAAAGAGCAATCAAGTATGTTATAATTGTAACAAATTGGACCACTATACTTGTGAATGCACTGAGTCTAGAAAGCTCTTATTTGAAACTTTTTCACATGATGTTTGTGTTTTAGCACTGTTATGCTCGCTAAATCAAATTCTTTTTGGACTCTTATCTCAGGAGCAATGGATCACAAAGCTAGAAACAGAGGATCGTTTGTTGAATATCATTAAATTATGACTGATTCGAAATGGATATATATAGGACACAATGTCAGGATTACTGTAAAAGGTATCGGCACTTGTAAATTGTTTTTTGAAAGTGGTTGCACTTTGTTCCTACATGATATTTTATATGCACTAGATATTTGACATATTCTAGTATCGGTTACTGTACTTATGCATTTGGGATTTAATATAAACTTTCATAGTGATGTTGCACATATTTATCTCGACACTGAATATGTTAGTTTCACACACTTTGTGGATAATTTTATTATACTAGATATAATGTAAAGTAATAAAAATCATAATGGTTTCTTTTCTTTGATTGCATCAACTGATAGTCATAATGTGCATGCAAATATGTGACATGCTAGATTGGGCCATATAGGGCAAGAAAGAATACACAAGCTAGCCAAAGAAGGACTTTTAGGTGGTGTCTCAAAAGTGAACTTGTCGATATGTGAGCATTGCCTAGTAGGAAAAGTAATGAGAAAACCATTTGGTAAGGGAACCAAAGCAGACCTTCCATTGCAATTGATCCATTCTGATATATGTGGTCTAATGAATGTGAAAGCAAGGCATGGAGTATGCTATTTCATCAATTTCATTGATAATTTTAATTGTTTTGGACATATTTATTTGATCTCTCATAAGTCAAAAGTATTGAATTACTTTAAACTATATTTGAGATTAGTTGTGAATTAATTTAAAAAAATGATTAAAACGATAAGGATAGATCATGGACGTGAGAAATAAAACGTTACTGAATATGGTTAGGTCAATGATAGCGCAAGCAAATTTGTCTATCTCTTATTAGGAAGATACTTTATTGACTACTACCCGTGTGCCCTATAATTCAATTACTTCCACTCCCTACGAATTTTGGACAAGTTGAAAGTCTGATTGATGTGGTTTGCAATCCTAGGGGTTGGCAACATATGTTTATAATCCAAACTATAAATATGAGAAATTGGATTCTAGATGAAAGAAATGTATCTTCATTAGATATTCTAAACATTCAAAGGGATATATATTTGTTGGGGAATATGAGGATGGAAGTGTAATTGAAATAGAATCGAGAGATGCTACATTCTTTTGAAAATGAATTTCCATTGAGAGGTGAAATTGGTAAGGCTCTTATTTTATATAAAATGCGAGATCTTGATGGTATTGACATTCCAAGTGGTTCAATAGTGAGGAATGATGAGGAAATAAATTATTTTTTTAACCTAGTAGGAGCAAAATTCTATCAAATGAACCAATTTTATGGGAAATTCAATTATAGAAAAGCACTATAAAAGTGTAACTTGTTGTTGATTTGAGATTAAAGGAGAATCTTTTATGATAACCCCACTTAATGAAAGTGAGCATAAAATATTTGAAGAGACTATTGCATCAATCAATAAAACAAAATGAGAAAAGGCAATAAAAGAGAAAATGAAGTTTATAAAATCAAACCAATACTAGAATTTGGTTGATTTACCTTCAAAGCGTTAGGCTATTGGGAACAAATTGATTTTCAAAATCAAACGTGAGACAGATGGAACTGTTGAAAAATTCAAGGTACGTTTGATTGCTAAGGGCTGTAACCAAGAGGTTGTAAGATTTGGTTCAATATATCTTATTAGTGTTATTGTTGCCCATTTAAATCTTGAGTTGTACCAAATGGATGTTAAAACTATTTTTCTCAATGGAGAATTGGATGAGAAAATCTACATAGAGCAGTTTGTAGGTTTCATTGTTAAAGACCAAGAGCTCAAAGTTTGTAGATTTTGAAAAACAATTTATGGTCTTAAACAATCATCCAAACAATGGTATTTAAAATTTCATCGAGTCATAGTTACATATGAGTTTACAATAATTGAGGAGAACTATTATATTTACATAAAACACTTATAAGATAATTTTGGATATTTTCACTTTACGTGGACGATATCTTATTGGCTCAGAATAATTTAAATATTATTATTGTCATTAAAGAGTGGCTATCTTCAAAATTTGAAATGAAAGATATGGGCAAAGCTACTTGCATTCTTGGTGTGAAAATGCAAAAAAAATCATTCATAGAAGTTTCTTACTTTGTCGTAGGTTGGATTGTAAATCCTAGAACTATTTCATATGTTGGATTGTAAATCTATTGGCACACTAATTGAAAAAGATGAAATCCTTAGTAGAGAAATGTGTTCTAAGAATCTACAAGATTTTGAATATAGGGAAAGAGTTTCATATGTAAGTGTCATAGGGAGCTTAATGTATGTCATAATATGCACTCGTTCTAACATTTGCTATATAGTTGGTTTAGCAAGCAGATACTAGTCAAATCCACAACCAACTTACCGGCAAGCGGTAAAGAGGATATTGAGATATCAAAAAAATACCACTAATTATACCTTTTGCTATTAGGGTAGTGATCAACATTTTGTAGGTTACACTGATGCAGATTGGAGTGGTGACCTAGATGAGAGAAAGTCTACGTTTGGATATGTGTTCTTGTTAAATAACAACAACGTATCTTAAAATAGCAAGCAATAGACTTGTATAGCATTATCTACTATAGTGGCTGAATTTGTTGCATGTACAGCAACTGTTCAAAAGAATATTTGGCTTAAAAGATTTTTGAAAAATTTGCAAATAGTTGCCAATGCCTTAATGCCTATAAGGATTAACTATGATAGTCGAGCGGCGAAAGACTATACAAAGGATCCTAAGTATCACGGCAGGACAAAGCATATAGACAGGAAATATCATTTTGTAAGGGATATTATAGCGTAAAAGAAAGTGATCTTATAACATATATCTACGCATAAGATGCTTGTGGACTCTCTTATTAAACCAATCCCTAGAGATGTCTTCTTATATCATGTTAAGGCTCAAAGATTGCGTAGATTATAATAAAATGTTGTAAATATTGAGACAATGACGTAAATATTCCATATTTATGTGAGAAACATGTGTTCTTTATTATTTACATACTTTTTGTTATTAGCATTGATAAATATGTCGTCAAGCATCAGGTTGGCTCTCTCTTATGAGTGATCGCCTCAAACACTGTGAGAGCATATTGAGATAAAATTAATTTACACTTTTGATTTGTGAGCTATTAAATAGCGCTAGTGAACTCAAGATGGGTATGATATTAGAAAATTTGCCTTGATATGAGTCAAGATGAGGTCTGAATAACAGATCGAACATGATAGCCCACAATCATGTAAGCTTGGGTGAAAGCCAAATGTAAGATTTTAATGAGGTACTTTGAATAGCGAGTTATTAAAATCTCGAGCTAAATGCTTGTGTGATAGCATTTGAGTTAAGATCCTTATGGCAGTTTTATGATGAAAAGACATACACTCTTATACAAGTGGTATAGAGAGTTTACCACCATAGCATGTGTTTCACACCACATGTGCTAGAGACGACTGATGAAGGAAAGTGAGTGAGTTTTATTTTTTATGAAAATCTTTGTCTCCTCACTGTATGAGTTTCTTTAATGGTGCCCTATGTGACATTTGATAATGTTACAAGTTGATGAATAGATGTTTGCTACTTTGACATATTTCTTATGATCATAATTGATTTGATCTTCTAGGACATATTGGGAAAGCAGTTTATTTATCATTGAGTAACATGTAAGCGAAAGGAAAATTATTTTGATTACACCCTTCATATGCATTCAATGGTCAACTAATTATGTTTCCATTTGGAAGTTGAGATATAATTGTGAATGTATGATGAAATGTTGAGATCAAGTATAACCCTTGAGAAATTGGGTATATTTTGATGGTGTAACAAAATAAGTTTAGGGCACAACGGGACACAAAGATATTCTATATATTTTTCCTTTGGGTTGTAGCCGCTATGCTATCACTAATAGGTGCATAGCTTGGACTCCCAAGTGTAAGTAGTGTGGTCGTAGGTCGCACAATCCATTTTCTTATATAAAAACGATAATTTTATAGAGCTAAATCTCAAGAAAGTTTAGATGAGTTCATCCTATTATATGTGAGTAAGAGATGTTAGAAGCCATAGATGGGTACCCATGATGGCTTGATCCAAGACAAACCTACTTCCTCCTCTACCACCCCATCAAGAAGCTTTTTATAGAAGCCCTAAGAAGCCTTTGAGGGAAGTTTGCCTCACAAAGCTTTTGAGGAAAGTTATATGAAGCTTCTAAGGGAAGTCTCACGAAACTTCCAAGAGAAGTCTCGAGATAAAGCTTACAAGAGAAGTTTCATGTACATTCCAAGACGAAGATTATGAGAAAAGTTGTTTTGCACGTATTCCAAGACAAAGCTTACAATAAAAATCTCATGCACATCCCGAGATAAAACTTATAGAGGAAGCTCCACGAGTTGCTTTTAAGAGAAGTCTCAAGTGGCTTGTAAGAGAAGCTTCAGGAGGCTATATATATGAGTTTGAGAGGAAGCTTGAAAAATGAACTGGAGATAGAAAAGAGGAGAGGAAGAGAGAGAGAGAAAACATAGGGGTGAAAGGGAGAGCCCTCAAGCTTAAAAAAAAGCTTACGAATCTCTACTCTTTTAGCACGAAACTTGTAATGCCGATTCTGTGGTGCCGTACTTTTGTACTCCCGTTTCTGAATTTAATAAAATAATCCTCAATTTATATATATAGAGAAAAATATTAAATTTTATTGAATTTCGATTATGGGATTTTAATTCAAACCTTTGGTATATTCATTTATTAAAATAGAATAATAAAGTACATATAAATATATATAAATATATTTTTCTTTTCATTTATTAAATTATTTATTTCCTCATTTATTTATTTCCAAATCTATCCATATAATAATAATAATAATAATAATAAATAAATAAATAAATAAATAAATAAAATTAAAAAAAAAAGAAGAATCGAATTAGGGCTAAAAGCTCTAATTTTCTTTCCTTTCTCACTCTACCCTCACCTGTCTCTCCATCTTCTTCACCGAAACCCATCGCCGCCATCTCCATCCATTCCTCCGCCGCCCATCTCCACCTTGTTCTGTCATCACCGCCACCACCACCCCCTCTCTCTTTCAATCCCTCTGCTTCCCTCTCTTTTCGGTTCTCTCTCTCTCTCTCTATCCCTCGCGATTCTGCTCTCTCTCTTTATATTCTCCTCTCGCGATCTCTCCCACGGCTCTTCCTATCACCACCACCTTCCCTCCACTACGAACCACCCTCCTCCGCCTTCAACCATCAGCCGACACCTCTCTCTCACCCTCTAACTCCCGCTGTTTCACTCTCCCCTTTGCACCTTCTCTCTATCTCTATTTCTCTCTCTCAGTTTCGATCTCTCTCAGTCCCTCTCAGTCTCTCTCTAACTTTCTCTCTATTTCACTCGCACTCTCCGTCGTTCTCTCTCTATTTCCCTTTCTCTTTCCCGCGTGCAAACAGAGCCCTCTCCTCTTTCACGGGCGAACAGTTTCCTTCTCCCTCCTTTGCTTGCTCTCGGTGCTCATTGTGAGCACTTCTTCTTGCAACTCCGGCTGAGCACTCTTCTGTCGACCGTCAAAATCCTAGGCCGAATCAGCAATCATCCATTTGCGTAGGCAAGGATAATAGACCTGAGTAAATACTTTAGGGTTTTGGATGTTCTTAGTAGATAGGTTTAATTTCTGACATTTGTTCCAATTTGGAAGCGTTACGGTACTGGACTGAAATAAATGGCGCTAGAAAGCTAGATCTACGAATCAAAAACCCTGAGTGAGGTAAAATACAATTTTATTCGATTAATTGAATGAATTTAGGATAAATTTAGGGTTATAAGTCTTGTATACGTTTGTAATGTATACTTGATTTGATCTGAATGTATTTTTGAAGTCCTATAATTGAATGTTAGGATTAAGTTTATGTATTTATGTAAATTTGGTCGTTTGATACGGAAAAGAAAAAGCATGCTAAAAGATAATATAATCGAATTGAATTGATTTGAACAGTTTCTCTAGAGTTTAATTCGAAATATGTATAAAAGTATTTGGATCTAAGGTTGGAGCCTAAGGATTGATGCGTTGTTTTACATTATAGTTTGTTTTACATATAGGTAATTCAAATACAATCTCTGTATTATGAAAATAGACTTTAATACCTTAAAAATGATATATGGTTTGAAGAAATCGGATGGAAATTGAAAAGTGTATGATTTTTCAAAAATTTTTCCATTTTGTCGGAAATTTATTTATTTTAGACTTGTTTTTAATTTTGAACAGTTTTAAGTTTGAATTTAGCTTGATTTTGATTTTGCTATTTACTTATAATGGAATGAAATTGATGACATGGGAGTATATTTATAAATTGAGAAATTAAGATTTACACAAACTTAGGGAAGATGATAAACCCTAAGAATAATTGGAAATTTGACAATTGTGATAATTTGATTAGGTTTATCTTGTTGGAGACTCGAGGAGTTAATTCGGATTTATTTTGGAAATAGCGAGTGATTACCCTCCCTAGAATGTGAGTGAAACCCTAATCTTTTACATGAAATAGTGACGAATGGAATTGAATAAAATATACTTTTGATATGCATTGTTTCGACGTATGGAATTGAAATTCAAATCTATTTTGTGATTATTGGAGTGCCGTACTTATGTTTTCTATGATTATGCATCCATATTTGAAAAGAAATGAAATTGTGTCATGATTTGAGAAATGGAATGTTTTCTATTTTACCATTGCATTGATTTGTTGAATTTAAATGATTTCGATGAAATGTATTGGCACACGGATTTGAATTGTTTTGAGGATATGATGAGATGATTTGGCTATGTGGGTTGGATGCCTACTAGCTTGAGATGATATGATGATATGACATTATTTGATTGATTCTGTAGCTACGAAGGGACTTTGTAGAGGCACGGATTGCCCGGATACGCTTCTGCAGGAGGTATCTGCAAACGTCCAGTTTATATATTTCGTAGGCATGAACGGTTAAACCCACATCGGGGGAGGACGTGTATGACGCCACCGTCTAGCACCGGGCGGTGACCTATTGATGAGTCTGGGTAAGCAAGGGCTAAGCCCACGGTTAATGTCGGGATAGAGAGCTACTTTTGAAACACTTTGTATAATAAAACCCCCGATGCGCCTGTCCTCGGTCATGGTTGACCTTTGCCAGGATCCTTTCGGCCAGCTCTATGATCTACTTGATTTTAAATGGATGCATATATGTATGATATCATGTGAATGATTAAATGAGTTCATTTTATTTGAAAATATTATGATTTACTGCGAAATTTGAATCATTGGTTACGAATGATATTATTTGACACTCCAATGCTCACCTACACTATTAGTACTTGAGATTAATCCCCTCATTCACTGAGTATCTGCCTTGATACTCACCCCCTCTTCTTTCCCTCCCTCAGACAGGATTGTTATACTGGAGCGACACTTCAGATTATAGAGTTCGGGTGTACTTAGTATTCAGGAGGGTAAGATCATAAGTTTAATTTGAAAGATGAATTACGTATTTTGTTTTCGACCCTGCGAGGTCTTGTTGAGGTCCGTAGTTGGAAGTGTACTTAATTTAGGATGACTGTATAATTTATATATATTTATTTGCGAAACTCTCACATTTCATTTGCATTGAGGCAATTGTACGTGTTTGAATGATACTTGCGAAAATTATTATAAATTGTATAAAAACTTAGGCCCGCTCGGTGTGGCGGCTACTCATGCTCTAATTGGGCATGACAATAGAGGTCTGTGGCTAGGATTGCTGATAGTTTATTTAGCCTGGCATTGTCCTGGATGTCTGTTGTGGTTGGTGGGTTGTTGTGAGGCCGAGATAACTCTTTTATTTTAATTACAGGATGATTTTGAATTTTACAGGATTAAATAGGTTTACATGGGAGACCTCCGATTTATGGGAATGTTTTGCCCGATTTTTGTAAAAATACAGCCGACATCCAAGCAACGGGCGACTGTTCACGATCCCGGTTCGGGGCATGACTGTTCGATTGGTATCAGAGCTCTAGGTTGAGAGTTGTGTTTTATTAAATAGTTTTGAAAATATTTCCAAGTATGATTTAAACGTCCTCATATGAGAGTTTCATTACAGTCATGAGATCCCAGTACATGGTCTTAGGCATATGAGTTATTCTTTTTAGGGGGTTAGATACGGTGCATATCTAACTTAGCATATTGGTTCTATCAGTTCTTAAACTTATAATTTTATTCATTTTAGGGGGTTAGTTACTTTGTAACTAACCCTAATCTTTGAATCATATCTAATTTAAGTTCTTTCTTTGTAAGATTATGATTACTAGACGAGGTACTAGATTTGTACCTGAGACATCTAGAATACTTGAGAATGTTTCCTCGTCAGGTCTACCATTCTAACACTCTCTCAGCCAGCTATTATAGCTACGGTTCCATCACCATCATTTGATGCATTTATGCAGGTGTATGAGTGGTACATCTCCCATTAGATTCGAATGCCTTGATTCATAACTCAAATTCTTTTTAGGGGGTTAGTTACTCCGTAACTAACCCTAATCCTTGATTTCCACTTAATGAAAAGGTGTTCTGTTTGCAGAACTATAACGCCTAGATGTAGTAGGCGTGGTGCACCACTAAAGAGTCCCTCAGTGTCTTATGCACTTGTGGCACCTGAGACTTCACGAGTACCGGAGGATGCTTCCTCTTCTCACGCACCTTCACCAGTGCCACCCTCAGCACCTCTACTGGCTGCTACAGCTGAGATTCCTCCACCACCACTCGACGCCTTAAGGAAGTGGCAGCAGTAGTACAGTAGATATGGAGTACAGATGACACCACCTCAACCACAGAGTTCGGGGTACCAGCCCCTAGTGTCACTACACAGTCTACGGCACGGAGACGACATTTCTGCCGCAGATGTGACAAATATCATGCACCTGGGTGTAGAGCACCGATTATTTGCTTCCAGTGTGGGAAGAAAGGTCACATTATAAGTGTCTGCCCAGATTTAAGTCGAGGAGGACCGACTTTGCCGAGTCGTACTAGTACTTCTAGCACAGGCTAGCAGGGGGCACCTGTGCACTCAGCTCTTACAGCTCCTCAGACTGCAGCCGGGAGTAGTACAGTGTCAGGACTGTCGCTACAGCAGCCTAGGGCCTAGGCTCGTGTATTTGCGAGACCTAGGAGGACACACAGGCAAACCCTAATGTTATTATGGGTAATCCTCCCGCAGACCCCTCAGTGTAGTACTTTTGTTATACTTTCTTTATGAGATTTTGTATGTCATAACGTCGATGTACAGTTTTGATTAGTTAAAGTTTAGAAGTTTAACTAGTTTGATATATATATGTTTTTGTCTACTTTTCTTCGCATTTTAAATATCTTTAATCTCTTTCCCTTCCTCACATTCAGGGATCATGAGGATATTTGGAGTCGACGCCCATGTCCTTATTGACACTGGGTCAAATTTCTCTTATGTAAGAGCGTCTTTTGCCCGCCAGATGGGTAAATCCTTATTGCCACTTGATGAGGAAATAATGGTTATCACTCCTCTCGGTGAGCACCTTCTCAGAGACTCAATCTATCACGGATGTGAGGTCATGATAGGTGATATGGTACTTGAGGCAAACTTAATTCCCCTTGAGATGACAGATATTGATGCCATCCTCAGGATGGATTGGCTGAGCAGACATAGAGCTTCAATAGATTGTTTCACCAAAGACGTTGAGTTCCGGAGATCAGAGGAATCCCCTTTGAGATTCTCTGGCGAAAGGAGAGTACTACCTCGCTGTGTCATATCAGTGATGAAAGCCAGGAGGTTGATACGCCAAGGCTGCATGGCGTACCTGGCTCATGTCGTTGACACCACCGTTGAGGGACCAAGACTTGAGGATGTCCCTGTGGTGCAGGAGTTTCCAGACGTGTTCCCCGAGGAACTTCCTGGATTACCACCAGTTTAGGGGTTCGATTTCGAGATTGATCTAGTACCGGGGACAAATCTTATTTCTATTCCGCCATACAGAATGACGCCTGCTGAACTGAGAAAGCTTAAAATTTAGTTGCATGAACTTCTGGATAAGGGGTTTATTCGCTCGAACACTCACCCTAGGGTGCTCCGGTGCTGTTTGTAAAGAAGAAGTATGGTATATTTCGGCTTTGTGTGGACTATAGGCAGTTGAACAAGGCCACCATCTAAAACAGATATCCCCTACCACGCATCGATGATTTGTTTGATCAGCTGTAGGGAGCCAAGGTTTTTTCTAAAATTGATCTTCGTTCGGGTTATTATCAGTTGAGAATTCAGGCCGAAGATGTGCCCAAGACAGTTTTTTGCACCCGATACGGCCATTACGAGTTTCTAGTCATGCCGTTTGGGCTAACTAATGCCCCAGCTGCCTTTATGGATCTGATGAATCGAGTTTTCCATGACTACTTGGATCGGTTCATCATCGTATTCATCGATGACATCTTGGTGTATTCACGGAGTGATGAAGATCATGTTCAACACTTTCGGGTGGTATTGCAGATACTCCGTGAGAAGCAACTATATGCCAAATTCTCGAAATGTGAGTTTTGGTTGAGACATATTGGATTTTTGGGGCACATTGTCTCCACGGAGGGTATTTATGTTGACCTGTGGAAGGTTGAGGCTATAGTGAAGTGGGAGCAGCCACAGACAGTTACCGAGATCCGTAGTTTTCTCGATTTGGCCAGGTATTATCACAAATTTGTGGAGGGATTCTCCCGGATAGCTGCTCCGTTATCTAGATTGACCCAGAAATGAGTCAAGTTTGCTTGGGATGACCGTTGTGAGGCAAGCTTTTAGGAGCTCAAACGACGGTTGACATCCACTCCTATTTTAGCCCTTCCCATTAGCAGTCGGAAATATATAGTGTACAATGATGCTAGCCGATAGGGATTGGATTGTGTTCTAATGCAGAATGGTCGAGTTATTGCGTTTGCCTCGCGACAGCTGAAGAAACACGAGGTTAACTACCCGACACATGATTTAGAGTTGGCAGCCATAGTCTTCACATTAAAGATATGGCGGCATTATCTTTATGGGGTGACCTGCAGAGTATTCACAGATCACAGAAGTTTAAAACATCTCTTCACCCAAAAAGAGCTGAATTTGAGACAAAGGACATGGTTAGAGCTCCTCAAAGATTTTGATCTCATTATTGACTATCATTCGGGCAAGGCAAATGTTGTAGCAGATGCCTTGAGTCGAAAGTCAGCATCATCCTCACAGTCGATAGAGAAAGCATATCTCTCTTATCTGGTAGGACTCCGAGCCTTAGGAGTCAATTTGACTAGTGATGATCAGGGAGGTTTACTAGTCAGATTTGAGGTCATGCCAACTTTGTTCAACCGTATTAGAGAGTTCCAGGGTACAGATGAGGAGCTTCAGGGTATTACGGATAGAGTCCGCAGAGCTAAGGGCGGAGATTTTCGGATCTAAGATGATGGTTTATTGGTATTCAGCTATAGAGTTTGTATTCCCGCTGATATAGATCTCTACAAGGCCATACTTGAGGCACACTCCTCTGCAATACTTGAGGCACACTCCTCTGCTTATGCTTTGTATCCGGGTGGTACCAAAATGTATCGGACCATTCGGGATAGTTACTGGTGGCCTGGCATGAAACGGAAAATCACGGATTTTATGACTAGGTGTCTAGTTTGCCAGTAGGTTAAGACTGAGCATCAGCGGCCAGCTGGTACATTGCAGCCCTTACCCATTCCTAAGTGGAAGTGGGATCACATTACTATAGACTTTGTGATAGGGCTACCGCGGACTTCATTACGGTATGGTGCCATATGGGTGATTGTAGATCAACTCACCAAGTCCGCACATTTCCTTCCTATTCGCAGCGACTATCCTTTGAAGACCTTGGCACGTCTTTACATTGATACGATAGTCCGGCTATATGGTGTTCCTGTGTCGATAGTATCAGACAGGGACTCGAGATTCACTTCTAGATTTTGGCCCAAGTTGCAGGAGGCAATGGGCACGAGGCTGAATTGTAGCACAGCCTATCATCCGCAGACTGGTGGTCAGTCAGAGAGGACCATTCAGACACTTAAGGACATACTGAGAGCATGCGTAATAGATTTCAAGGGTAGTTGGGATCGGCACCTTCTTCTGGTCGAATTTGCATATAATAACAGCTATCAGGCCAGTATTGGGATGTCACCATATGAGGCTCTGTATGGTAGGAAGTGTCGCACCCCAATATGCTAGGATGAGGTCGGAGAGTGACATCTCAGCAACGTTGAGTTGATTGAGGAAACGAAGGATAAGGTCAAGGTCATCCGTGAACGGATGAAAGCCGCACAAGACAGACAGAAGGCATATGCTGATCGTAGGCGGCGACCTCTTGAGTTTACTACGGGAGATATGATTTTCTTGAGGATATCTTCTTTGAAAGGAGTTATACGGTTCAGGCAGCGGGGTAAGCTGAGCTCCAGATATATTGGACCCTTCCGTATCCTTAAGAGGGTCGAGAGCGTAGCATACAGATTAGAGCTGCCAGATAAACTCTCCCGTATTCACGACGTTTTCCATGTCTCAGTACTCAGGAAATACCTAACTGATCATTCTCATGCACTTGAGCCTCCACCTGTTGAGTTACGAGAGGACCTCAGTCTTCCGGTTCAGCCCGTGGCTATTCTAGATCGACAGGTTAGAAAGCTGCGAAGCAAGGAAGTTTCTTTGGTCAAAGTTTTGTGGAGGAGTGATCAAGTTGAAGAAGAAACCTGGGAGACCGAGGAGGCTATTAAAAGACAGTACCCCCATTTGTTTGCTATATAGTTTTCTTTTAGTTTCGAGGACGAAACTTATTTTTAGGGGATTAGAAAATGTAACGCCAACTCTGCGGTGTCGTACTTTTGTACTCCTATTCCTGAATTTAATAAAACAATCCTCAATTTATATATATAGAGAAAAATATTAAATTTTATTGAATTTCGATTTTGGAGTTTTAATTCAAACCTTTGATATATTCATTTATTAAAATAGAATAATAAAGTATATATAAATATATTTTTCTTTTCATTTATTAAATTATTTATTTCCTCATTTATTTATTTCTAAATCTATCCATATAAATATAAAATAATAATAATAATAATAATAATAATAATAATAATAATAATAATAATAATAATCGAATTTGGGCTAAAAGCCCTAATTCTCTTTCCTTTCTCACTCTACCCTCACCCGCCTCTTTATCTTCTTCACCGAAACCCGCCGCCGCCGCATCCATCCATTCCTCCGCCGCCCGTCTCCGCCTTGTTCCGTCATCACCGCCACCACCACCCCCTCTCTCTTTCAATCCCTCTGTTTCCCTCTCTTTTCGACTCTCTCTCTCTCTGTCCCTCGTGATTTTGCTCTCTCTCTCTCGATTCCCCTCTCGCGATCTCTCCCACGGCTCTTCCTATCGCCGCCGCCTTCCCTCCACCGCGAACCACCCTCCTCCGCCTTCAACCATCAGCCGACACCTCTCTCTCACCCTCTAACTCCCGCTGTTTCACTCTCCCCTCCACACCTTCTCTCTATCTCTATTTCTCTCTCTCAGTTTTGATCTCTCTCAGTCCCTCTCAGTTTCTCTCTAACTTTCTCTCTATTTCACTCGCACTCTCCGTCGTTCTCTCTCTGTTTCCCTTTCTCTTTCCCGCGTGCAAATAGAGCCCTCTCCTCTTTCGCGCGCGAACAGTTTCCTTCTCCCTCCTTTGCTCGCTCTCGATGCTCATTGTGAGCACTTCTTCTTGCAACTCCTGCTGAGCACTCTTCTATCGACCGTCGAAATCCTAGGCCAAATCGGCAATCATCCATTTGCGTAGGTAAGGATAATAGACCTGAGTAAATACTTTAGGTTTTGGATGTTCTTAGTAGAGAGGTTTAATTTCTGACATTTGTTCCAATTTGGAAGCATTACAGGTACTGGACTGAAATAAATGGCGCTGGAAAGCTAGATCTACGAACCGAAAACCCTAAGTGAGGTAAAATATAATTTCATTCAATTAATTGAATGAATTTAGGATAAATTTAGGGTTAGAAGTCTTGTATACGTTTGGAATGTATACTTGATTTGATTTGAATGTATTTTTGAAGTCCTATAATTTAATGTTAGGATTGAGTTTATGTATTTACGTGAACTTTGCCGTTTGATACGGAAAAAAAAAACATGCTAAGGGATAATAGAATCGAATTGAATTGATTTGTCATAGTTTAACTCTCTACCATCGCTTAGTATCAGAAATTTTTCCCAATTAAGGGAACAATTTGAGACCCACTTCGTGATCAGTCATGGGGCTAAGAGAAAATCTGCTTCCATTCTCTCATTACAACAAAGGGATAATGAGCACTTGAAAGATTTTCTAAAAAAATTCAAGATGGAAATGATGAAGGTTTCAGGATTGGATTACTCCGTAGCCTTGGCAGCACTACTAACTGGATTATGGCCTTCAGGACTGAAGATCTCAATAATGAAGAACCCCCAGACCATAATACAGGAGTTTTATTCACACATTGAAAAGTACGTAGCTGTCGAGGAAGCAGAAGCATTCAATAGACATCAAAACAAACCTAACAAGAGTGAGCACCATCGCTCTCCTTTGCAGCACCATCCAAAAGGACCTAACTAGCACTCCTTCCTCTTTGCAAGTTTAATCACTATACACTGCTGAACAAAACACCGAGCCAGATCCTACTACAAATAAGAAACAAGTCATAAGTCACGTGCCTATGGTGCCTTCCAAGTGATGACTCCAAGAAGGACCGAATACAGTATTGCCATTTCCACCGAAACTGCGGCCACCTGATAGATGAGTGTTAAAAATTAAAGGATGAACTCAAAACACTAGTTTGAGATGGTAAGCTCTAGAGGTTTATCCATGCTAACCATGAAGGCAACTCTCATCAAGAACCATAGGGAGAAAAATAAGAAGATGAGATGAACAAGCACCGTGGCCCAAAATCTACAGAGGACTAGGTAAATAGTGTAATCCTTCACATATAGGCCAGGTACTCTCCCTCAATGATTCCCTCCTCTGGACCAATCCTCCTACTCCTCAGTCAACCAACATAGTTGAAGAGGGCCCTCACTCAACAGAGATGATAGTGGCCCTAATTTTTTAAATGACCAAACCGTCTACCTCTAAGGAAGTCCTCTAATCATGTTGGAAAGGGATAGAAGTAAAAGAGGCCGATGATAGGAATTGATGATTTTGATCTCGTGGGAGTCCACCCAAGGCGTGATGACCCGTTGATCATCACAATGACGATCGAACAGTATGTAGTCAAGAGAATTTTCATCAATGAAGGAGTGAGCTATGACCTCCTTTGTTGGGACGCCTTCAGGCAAATGAGATATGATCGTGCACAACTGCAACCTCAAGTTGGACCCATAAAAGGGCTTTTTGACTAATGGCTATATCCCGAAGACATCGTATCTCTCCCCATGACATTAGAAACCCCACCGACACACTCCACTGCTACCGCCAGTTTTAGCATGGTAAAGTTCTTGTCACCATACTATGCTATCATAGACTGCCCAAGCCTGAACGCTCTAGATGCATTACCAAGCATGAGGCATATGAAAATCAAATTCAAAATGCCTCTTAACATTGGGACAATTAGCTATGATCAAGATCATTTGGCCCCTTTTGCCTAGTAAAATCCGTTCAAAGTTTTATGTTACTTTGTTGTTTTGTTAGTAGTGTCATGCCACCTACTGAAATTTTCATTTGATTTTCTCTTTTTGCAAGTATTTTAATGACAATGTCTTGGTTTTTCACAATTCATTATGATAATGAAATGTGTTAACCCACGTTGGTTACAAATAGTTATTACAAAGTACAAGTAATGAACTCCTCAAGCTATAACGCCTCCAAGTACCCTCGGCATAACGTCATGTACGCTACTTGCTTACCAGTGCGATGCCTCTGAATACCCTCTACGAAATGCTAAGTACACTATTTAACTATAAGGCATAACGCCTTTGAGTACCCTCAGTACAATACCAGGAATATTACTCACCTACAAAGCACAATGACTCCAAGTATTCTCAGTGCAATGCCAGGTACACTACTCACCTACAGGGACAACACGTCCAATTATCCTTGGTACAATGTCAGGTACACCATTCATCCTTCAGGTGCGATGCTTTCAAGTACTCTCGGCTTAACACCAGGTATACTATTCACTTACAAGGCGCAATGCCTTCGAGTACCCTCGACACAATGTTAGGCACATCATTCATCCTTCAGACGCAACACCTCTGAATACACACAGCGCAATGCCAGGTGCACTATTTACCTACAAGGACAACACCTCCAAGAATTTTCAGCGTAATGCCCAATATATTATATATACTCAAGGCGTAAGTCCTTTTTCAATCTCTAAACAAAATTTCAATAAACTACTCAGTTCATTTCATGATACGAGCCAGGCACCCCACCTATAGTAAACGGAGGCCTGCAAAACAAGGAATGAGGCCATGTGACAACAAAATTACAATCCCTGCTCAAGACTTTATCCTAACATTTCTATTCAAGGGGATTATCAAGTAATAAAACAACATGGTGACAGCGCAGAAGCAGAAGATGGATAAAGTAGACCCAAAAAGTTATTTCATTATAAAAGTCATTAGTACAAAAAGAAAGAGTATAGAAAAAAATTACAGAAACAATGATAAATCAAGGAGATGCAGGAGGAGGTCTTCGCCGAAGGTTCATAAGATCGGTCCGAAAAGCAGTAATCCATGAACCGGGAGTAATGGATCCTTCAAAAGGACCACCCTCTAGGAACTCTAGCCAGTCTTGTAACTGAGACACTAGAACTACTAACATCCACTCCCTCAGCCGATCTGCCTCATAAATGGTGGATGGTATCTTCAGCTTGCCATAATTTATTAGATAGCTCCCGACGGTCCCATTCATAGGCCTCCATCAGCTCTACAATCTCCTTCTACGAAGCAATAAAAGCCTGCTCCAGCTCTCACACCAACTCCTCAAAAACAATCGATCTGCTTCATTGCTATTAAAGAGATCTCTTAACTTTTCACCATTAGCAATGGCTGCATTTGTAACTTCTTAAGAATACTCCAGGTCAACCTATAATATCTCTATCAATTTTTCCTTTTTTCAAATAGCAACAGATCTTGTCTCCGCTTCCTCGACTTCCCTTTGGGCCCTCTCGGCTCGAAGCCAAGTGATCTCCCAGGCTCTTTAAATGATCAACAAACTGATCTTTCCTCATCCTTTAAAAGTCGGACATTGCAATGGCTTACAAAGAAAACTAAGTCACAACAATCATAATGCAATCAATGAGTTAACTTAAAAAATATTAAAAAGAACATACCTGGATCACAAAAGCTACCACAGACACGTCGCCCTACTCTATCGATAGGCGATTTAACTCCGACTCGGCCCAGATAAAATTGAGTTTATCAGTTGACAGGTTGTCAAAACTCTCAAAATTATTATTGATTCTCCAATGCTAACAAATTTGTAACAATAGTGATACAAAATCCAATCCCAGGGGAATTAAAATAATTTAATTTCTTAGTTAAATGACAAAAATAAAAAGGAGGTTTAATAGTTAAATTCCTAAATTAAAATTAACAACCTAAAAATAAATTTACAATGCAAAATGACAAAATTTTAAGGAAAATCAATCTATCAAACTCTGATCCAAGGGTTCACCAAAAATCTCTCCTTTATATGGAGAGAAAATAACCTAGTTTAAAAAATAAAGTTCCCAAAAAATAAGGATTTCCCAAAATTCAAAAAGTTACTAATGGTCAAAAATACAATCTAATTTGAGAAAGTAAAAAGAAACTCCCAAAATTAAGGTGGTACAAGAGATAATAAGGTAAATTCCCAAAATGTGGAAATCTTAATCAAATATCAACAATTTCAAGACCTTCTTCTTGTAGAGCATTCCATCTTCGACACTTCCCAATTTTATTTTTTAAATTATTGTAAATTTCCTCTATTTTTCTTTATATTTTCTTTATCAACTCTTCCAACAATCTAATTAAACGATTTATTATAAAATATCAAATTAGTACAATATTCATATAAAAATATAATAAAATTGACCACAAAAATAGTACTAATTTAAATCCCATCAAACTCCCCCATGCCTAAACTAATGCTTGTCTCCAAGCTTTCCAATCATAATCAGAAAACAAAAACAAAAACATCTCTCAAGTCAACTAAATTTTATCAACTTCCTACCATTGTGTATGACGAGTCCAAATCAAAATTGTGGTCAAGGCAATCAATACTTCATTGCATTCAATACTAAATCAACTATAATATCCATAACAGTTTTCTTGAAATCAAAAATATGCAAGATTTAACCACCCTCACGAGGAATTCATTCAATGCACTCGTTTGAAGAAAGAGTATATATATGACATTCAAGTCAACATAACAAAATGGTATTACCATAGATTTGCTAATATATCACATCTTCGTCACTCAAACATATGAATTTCATGTATCAATTAAAAGCTCTTTTATTTAGTTTTCATATAGTTAGGGACAAGGTAGGATAAGAGGGTAAATGTGATGTGTAATGTATATATCAAAAGAAGCAGGTTAGAAAATATAAGACCCATTTCCTACTATCAAACACATCCCATAACATGAAATATCAATCCAACCCAAAAGTAATCTCCCTCCCCTTTTTTTCTTTTTTTTCCCAATTCCATCCCTTTCCTCAATCATGTTATTTTTTTCCATTCCTCAATCACAACTTTCGATTTTTTTTTTTTTTTTTGTTGAAATTAAACAAACCCAAGGATGAATGAAGATATGACACACATTTCACCATTTTATCACATAAACCAACCCTAATCGCATGATCCAATCCCTAAAGACTATCCCAAAATTAAATTTACTCTATTTCCCTTTCATAAATAACAACTCAATTCATGTACTCATCACATGCCTTTTTAATATAAGGGCCAAAAATAAGGTTAAGGGTAAAAAAAAAAAAGGCAATATGTCAGTTTATAAGGTAATAAACAAAAGAAAAGCGGTATAGGCTCGAATGGGCTCATGAAGGGAAATAATATACACAGAAATGTATTTTTTTGGAAGCTAAAAGGGGTAAACTTAAGTGTCTTAATTATTTCAATGCATGAAAATAAAAAATGTAGTCTCGACGTGCATAACAAAGTATGTTCTAGAATAACCACTCCAAGGTGACATATACTCATAAAAAAAATGAGAACATAAAAGGAGTACTACTATATAAGGCCTAATCTTCACTTTGGGTAGGTTTTGTGTCAATAATGCTATTCTATCTCTCAATTCAACCATTACAAGCTGAATAGTTAATCATGCACCATAATGTCTACTAATATTAATTATCTATCATACAATCTGGTCTAAATTAAATATACACAATGAGTGGTAAACATTGAGTACATCTCACTAACTTAAGGGCAAAAACTTTTTTTTTTTTATAGCAACCAAAAGTTCTCAACACCCCTACATCTAAAATATACATTGTCCCCAATGTATGCAAAGGGTAAGAAAGAAGAGAAACCTAGCACATAACTCAAACAACTAATATCTAAAGTTAAAAGAATAATTGCAGCAACAATGTAGAATAAGAACCGAAACCAGATTTTTTTTCTATTTATTTTTTATTTTTTTGAAGATACTCAACACATAAAAGTAAAGTAAATAGAAAGAAGGAGAGAAGAGAGGGAACTACCCTAAGATGATGGTAGTGGTGACGGTCATGTGATTACGCCCTATTTCGTTGAGCACTTCTTCCAACTATGAAAATCTCTCTTCAAACAGTCACATGATCATGCCCTATTTCTTTAATCACTTCTGCAAAATATGAAAATCTCTCTTCAAGCAACCACATGATCATGGTATTTCTTTGAGCGCTTCTGCCAAATCTTGAAATTCACTGTTATATGGCTTAAACATTGGTTGGGTGCATCTTTTTATCTCCCATCCTTGTACACTTACAAAAACTAAAATAAAAAAAAAAAGAAACTAATGATACCAATCAAATATCCCTAAATTGAAACAAGAAATCAAATATCAAACTAATCAAACTCAAGAAATATATATATACTGGGTTGCCACCCAATTAGCGCAATTGTTTAACATCGTTATACTCGACGTTCTCCAGTTATTTCTCTTTAATTTGGGGGATAATGAGGAGGCTTCAACTCTAACTTGGGAGCTTGCAAAATAGAAGCTAACAATTTCTCATGAGATAAGGGCATTTCTACACTAGAATTTATAGATCTTTTTTGTGATTCCAATATTGGTTTCGAAATTTCACAAGTCTCATATAACTCCTCATTTGTATTTAATTGTGAATTCAATTCAAGATTAATATCATATTCTTCTTCAAAAAAATTTTGTACAATTGAATCAACCATATCAGTAGAACAAGCTGAATGACACTCATTCGGTACTTTATAGCATCAAAAATATTAAATTTAACAATCTCACTGTCGAACTCCATGGAGAGAATACTCTTACCCATATCTATTTTATTCTTGGTTGTTCACATGAATGGTCTTCCTAATAGAAGTAGAGCTAAATTTGCAATGCTACTTTTTTTTCCATTTTTAAAATATAAAAATCTGCTAAAAATATTAGTTCGTTAACATGTACCAAAATATCTTCAACAACCCTTTCTGGGTAAACATAAGAGCGGTTATCTAACTGAATAATAACCCCAGTTTCTTTTAAGAGACCCAAATTTAGAACACAATAAATTGAGTATGGCATAACATTGATGGAAGCTCTTAAGTCTAGCATGGCTTGCTCAGTTGTTGTCTTACCAATAACACAAGGTAGAGTAAACATATATGAATCCGTGTATTTTGTAGTAATGTTCTTTTGATGACAACCGACACATTCTCCTCCACCCTTATTTTCTCATCACCTCTCAACTTCCTTTTATTTGTGTACAATTCTTTCAAAAACTTAACATACTTTGAAATTTTCTTGATAACAACTAACAGTGGTATGTTTATTTCAACTATCCTAAATGTCTCTAAAACTTTCTTCTCATACTCTTCCTTTTTGGATTTCTCCAACCTACTAGGAAATGGTGACTCAATTATATAAGAAGTGTTTGGTAAAATGGGGTTAGATGTTATCTTGATTAGATTTTCATGTGTAACTTCATCCTTCCTCTCTATATCCTTTCTTTCATCCACCTTCTTAGATGAAGTAAAACTCGAATAAAGTTCCTTCACATTATTGCATTGACATTCTCTTTAGGATTCAACACTGTTTGTGAGGGTAGTTTTTCAAAATTTTGCGCCTCTAACTTGCTAATCATGGTCGTTAGTTAGGTAATTAGGTTCTCCAAATTCTGTATACTTACCCTTGTGTCTTGTATACTGGCAATTATTTCTTATATACTGGCTCTTATTTCCTATTGAAATTATTGAGTGTTAGCCATGAGATCTTTCACTATATTTTCTAAATCATACCTAAAATTAAGGATTAAGTAGGTACTAGTAGCGGTAGTGGTTTATTAAAAGGTTGGGGTGGATATCTTGGATGTCCTGCTTGATTTCTATAGTTCAAATTTAGATGATCTCTTTGTCCAGGATTATAATGATTGGATTAAAGATTATACTTACATTGAAGTTAAGTAGGAAATCTCCTATGACATTTACTTATTGAAAAGGGTTTTCTTACAATGTTGGACACATATCCATAGAATACCCAAAAATTGAGCATATACTACAAAACTTAACTACTTGTGATTGTACTATAGCCAATTGATGAACCAAAACAATTAGTTTAGAAATTTAATTTTCAAGAGTTGAGTGACTTACCTCATTAACTTGTTTGGTAACTCCATCCATTCTCATCCCAAATTGTTGAGAATTTTTTGCCATATTTAAAATTAACTATCTGGCTACTTCAGGAGTTTTGTTAACTAAAGCTCCTCCAATGATTGCATTTACCATACTTCTATCCATGGGTAGAAATCCTTGATAAAAGTATTAAATTAGTAGTTGATCTAGAATTTAATGATGTGGGCAGCTAGCACAAAATTGGTTGAATCTTTCCCAATATTCATACAATATCTTTTCACTAATTTGTCTAATCTTACATATTTCTATTCTAATATTAATAGCCTCAGATGTAGGAAAATTTATTTTCCAAAAATAGTCTTTGTATTCCAGTTCATGTATTTATCAAACCAGAGGATAAATATTACAATCAATCTTTTGCCTTATCCTTTAGAGAAAAAGGAAATAGTCTTAATTTTATTTGTTCCTCGGCCATACCTTGGGGCTTCAAGTTCAAGCAGATAGAACTCCTTCAAGTGCATATGTGGATCCTCACCTGGAAGACCATTAAAAATAGGAAGTAAGTAAACTAAACCAAATTTGAGTTTGAACGCTACCTCAAGAGCTAAGTACTCTATGCACAAAGGTTGTTAGTTTAGATCTGGTGTGTAACACCGACACTGTAGTGTCCATACTAATGTACTCCTATTTTTGAAATATATATATAATATTCCTCAGTTTATATATATATATAAATATTTATTTATATTGATTTTCGATTTTTGGGTATTAAATTTAAAATTTTGGTATATTTTAAGTTGTCGTATTCGCGAATCATAATAAACCTCATTTTTATAAAATTCGCATTCTAGTGAAATGTGAGTGTGAAATTATATATATAATTTATTTATATAAAAATAATAATAATAAAAGAGGAGATAGAGGAGGCGCAACATTTTGGGACAAAACGCTACGTCCCCCTCTTAATGAATTAGGGTTAGAAACCCTAATTCACTTCCTCTCTCACCCTCTTCGACTCTCTCTCTCCCGCAGCTCTCTCTTCGTCTCTCTCAATCTCTACCGCTCTCTCCGCCATTCTCTCCGCCACCAACCACCGTCGCCACCGCCACTGTGCGGTCGTCCCCTCCTTTTTCTCTCTCTATTTCGCCCTCTGGTTTCTCTCTTTCTCTTCGATCTCACTGCCGCTCTCTCTCTCTGTCTTCGTCTCTCTCGCTCTCACTCTCGAATCTGCTCTCTCTCTGTCCCTCCCTTTCTCCTTTGAGTTCTCTCTCTGTTTCACTCTCTCTCTACTCTCTTTCTCCCCCGCGAACAGAGAGTTTTAGCTCTCTTCCTCTCCCCTCCCGCGTGCGACCACAGAGCCTTCTCCCTCTCCCTTGCTTACTCACTTGCACGCGGACTCCTTGCTGTAACCTCAGCTAAAGCCCCAAACTGTAGTCATCAACCGATCTTCGAAACCCTAGGCCGCAGGACTGTAATTTCATCCACTGTACAGGTAAGGGCTGAGTTTGGTTATAGTTCTAGGGTTTAGTAATTAGGGTTAATTGCTAACATTTGCTTCAAATTGGAAGCGTTACAGGTTTCAGACTGAATCGAATGGCGAATGGAAGTTAGGTCTGCGATCCAAGAAACCCTAGGTGAGGAGATGTCTAATCCTTTCGATAAATTGAATGAACTTTAGGTTAATTTAGGGAAAGAAGTTCTATATATGTCTATAATGTATATAGGATCCGAATAGAATGCATTTTCTGAAATCTATATGTGATCGTTAATGCTAAATTTAGAATTTTACATGATTAGGCTGTCTGATATGAAAGAAGCATGTTAAAAGATAATAGAATCGAGTTGAGTTGATTTGAATAGTTTCCCTTAGAGTTTAATTTAAAATATGCATGTAAGTATTTGGATTTAGGGTTGGAATGAAATGTGTCGTAAAATGAAGGATATTGTCGCATTTCATGTCTTTTTTAGGTTGTTTTGAGTTGTTAATTTGCATAATGATATGTATATGAATGATAGTTTAAAAATTATGGTTATAGTTTAAGGACTGTTGTAATCTTTTAATTATAAGTTGTCTGTATATAGGCAATCTAAATACGATCTTCGTATTATGAAACTGGACCTTTACACCTCGAAAATGACATATGGTTCAAAACGTTTGGATGAGAATTGAAAAGTCTATGATTTTTCAAAAAAATTATATCTTATAGAAAACTAATTTTTTCATGATTATTTTTGACTTTGAGAGGTCTTTAGGGTTGAATTTGACTTGACTTTGATTGTGTTAATTATTTATAAATGAAATGAAATTGATGACATTAGAGTGTATACATGAATTTAAGAATTTGGATTTGTATAAAATTAGGGAAAATGGATAAACCCTAAAAATAATAGGAAATTGATGACAAGATTGTGATTGTGATTGTGATTGTGTATTATGAAAGATCAATTGAGAATCGGAGTAAGACTTTATTTGGACTGCATTGTAGAAATAAGGGGTGAATACCCTCCCTAGATGTGAGTGAGACTCTAATCTCATGCATAAAAAGTGAAAATTGATTTTTACAGTGTTTTTAACAAAATATGCTTTTGATATGCATTGACTCGACGTGTGACACTAAATTTCAAATTTTTTTTGTGACTATTGGAGTGTTGTGAATTTACATTTTCTATAACTATGCATCCATGGTTTGAAATGAAATAATATTGTGCCATTACTTGAGAACTAGATATGTTTTATATTCTACCGTTGCATTGGAATATTGATTTGAAATGATTTGATGAAATGTATTGGCACATGGATTTGAAATGTTTTGATAAACTATATGGACTGGATACCTACTTGTGATGAGATGATGTTTCTTGATGGATTCGGTAGCTACGAAGAGCATTTGTAGAGGCACAGGGTTGCCCGGATACGCTTCTGCAAGAGGTATCCGCAAACGTCATATGGCTATAGGCACGGCCAGTTGAACCCATATAGGGGGAGGACATGTGTGACGCCACTATCTAGCACCAAGCAGAGTCCTATACATCATTCTGATCTGTGTATGAGTTAGCCCCAGTGAAGCTCATGGCCAACGTCGAGGTAGAGAGCTACTTTTGAACATTTTTGCATAATAAAACCCTCGATGTGCATGTCCCTGGTCATGGTCGACCTTTGCTAGGATCATTTTCGGCTTGCTCTAAAAATATAATAATTGATTTTGAATGGATGCATATATGTATGATATCGTGTGATTGGCTAAATGATTTCAATTTACTGAATATACCATGTTTTACTGCAAAACGTGAATTATTGTTTACGAATAATCTTGTTTAACACTCCAATAGTTCACCTACACTATTTATGCTTGATATTAATCCCCTCACTCACTGGGTATCTCCCTTGATACTCACCCCTCTCTTTTCTCCTCTCAGACACAAATTTTTATGATAAAGCGACGCTTTGGGTTCTAGAAGTCTTAAGTCGCGTGTTCGTGGATTTACTTATCCACTACGGTGAGACCTAAGTTTAAATTGAAATATGAAATCCGTATTTTATGTCGACCCTACGAGGTCTTGATATTGAGGTCCTTAGTTGGTCATGTACATTTTATGGGATGACTGTATAAATTATGGATATTTATTTGTGAAACTCTCATATTGGCTCATTGCACTTACATTGAGGCACTTATAAGCAATTAAAATTTTTAACTTGGGAATTTATTGTACACGTGTATAAAATTTAGGCCCGTCCAGTGTGGCGACTGCTCATGCTCTAGTTGGGCATGACAGTTGAGGTCTGTAGCTAGGACTGCTAGTATTTATAATAGTCTTGTGTTGTCCTGGTTGTCCACTATGGATTGGTTTGTATTATTAAAATGTGGTTGATTATTGTGAGGTCGGGATAGCCCATTTATTTAGGTGGTAGGATGGTTGTTCATTATACAAGTTGATTTGTACATGGGAGACCTCCGCAAATATGGGGAGGCTCTGTCCGATTTTCTATAAAATGTAGTCGGCACCAGGACAACGAACGGCTACTCACGACCCTGGTTTGGGGCGTGACATGGTGTAACTAACTCCTTCAAAGTTTTTTCACGATTTGTCATCTTTTCTTCTTCTTGAAAAATAAACCTATCACAAATTGTCAAATCAATTTCTAAATTCACCCTTCGAGATAACCTATCTTTCCTCTACTTATCCTCTTTTCTTATACGATGAGTAGTTTTCTTAATTTTAGGAATATATTCCAATTTGCTTTCTTGAAAAGAACAAGACATAAAGCAAAAGATGTTAGTAACACAAATAAAAGGCAAAAAACTAAAAATTAATGTAGTTCCCGAATAATGACGCCAAAATTTTGATAGGTTATTGAAACCCTCAAAATTAATATTGATTCCCTAATGCAAACAAATTTATAGCAATAGTGGTACCGATTGAATTCCAAGGAAACTAACTTAATTTAATTTCCTAGTTAAATGACAAAAATAAGAAGGAGATCATCACATTCAATTGTTTCAGAGACAGTGAGATCGCGAAAGAAGGGAGTAGCAGAGCGAGAGAGACTGGGGGAGACTGAGAGACAGTGAGATCGCGAGAGAAATCGCGAGGGATAGAGAGAGAAACAGAGAGGGGGAGCGAAACAGAGGGTGAATAGAGAGAGGGTGGCTATGGCGGTGGTTGCGGTTGTGTGAGGCGGCGTTGGTGGTTGCGGTGTGGCGGTGGGAGAGACAGATTCGAGAAGAGAGAGAGATCGAGAGATCACGAGAGATAGAGAGAGAGAACCGAGAGGGAGATAGAGAGAGAGTGGCGGTGATGACGATGGTTGGTGGCGTGCGGTGGCGGAGAGAGTTAGGGAGAGCGGCGGAGGTGGCGACGGAGGGAGACGGAAGAGGGGGGCGGAGAGTGCGTGAGAGATGAAGAGAGAGAGCGTGGGATGGGAGAGAGGAGAGGATTAGGGCTTTAGCCCTAATCAATTTGGGGGAGGGGAAGTGCTGCATTTTGGCCCAAAACGCAGCGCTTCCTCATTTTTTTTTTTTAGTATTATAATTATATATATTTCTTTTTATAAAATAAATTTATAAATAATTAAATGAATAAATAAATCAATTAATAAATGAATAAATATTCAACTATAGATTTTTATACTCACTTTACACCACAAATCGGAAATACGGATACTTTAAATATACCAAAAATTTAAATTTAATACCTCAAAATTGAAAATCAATATAAATAAAAATTTTCTATATGTATATATAAACGGAGGAATATTATATATATATTTCATGAACAGTACACTAGTACGGATACCGCAGTATCAGTGTTACATTTTCTAACCCCCTAAAAACAAGTTTCATCCTCGAAACTAGAAGAAGGCTATACAGTAAATAAGTGGGGGTACTGTCTCCTTATAGCCTCTTTGGACTCCCAGGTCTCCTCCTCGACTTGGTTACTCGGCTTTAATCAACCCAATGGCTCCATTCCAGTAGAGATTGGAGAAATAAAAAGCCTAATTACTTGGATTTCTCCCATAACAACTTGATAGCCTCAATTCCTTTAGTTTATTTACCCTAACTGATTGAGCTATCTTAAATTTAAGGGTCTATGCTTACTAAATAACAAAATCAAGGCTTTATTCCTCCATGTTTGAGTATTTTAAGAACAATTTACTAAAATAAAAAGTCACAAATAGTGGTAAAATTCTGGATCCACCCCTTACAATTTCTTTGTAAAAATCCAGCTGCTCATTATTATATGAAAGGAGCTCCCAACATGAACAGCAATAAGTCTTCCCTATGATCACAAACAAACCTTTCATTAGACAAAGTCACATCACCAAAATGATTAGATCAACAAAACATGGCTTAGATAAATATAAATCTTCTCAAGGCATTATCGTACAAAATCTCTCTACTATTAATCATTCTATCTAAAGTGACATTAACTCGTCAAACAACATAAAAGCCTACTGAAGCGAATCATTTTCATCACAGGTACCCGCCATTGTAAGTCTCATTTATAATAATACTATCATGTTTTACTTATTACGCATATCTTATTTGTTATGCATAAATGTACTTTTCAAAATTTGACCTTAGTCGTTGCTAGAAATCAAAGTTCATGTTTTGAATCTAAGATTCTTCTAAAGAATATTAGGAAAGACTGGAGTGAGCATAGAAATTTCTTAGTGAATAGACGACAATGGCATATTGAGCATGAATGACGGATGAAGGTAGTTGTGCCAAACACATAGAAATTCACTCCCGTGTAATGCCAAAATCATTGTAAAAAAACATAAATTCACATCAAATTTTCCATGACTCATATTTTCTAATTTAATAAACACTTTATATTTTCTTTTCAATAATTTTGGGGTTTGCCAAAACTATCCTCCTACCCATGGTAGTCGGTAGGATCCACAAAGGAATTTTTTTTTTCACAATTTTTAATAAAATACCTCATTTCCTTGGCGTTGGCCCAGAGTTCCGTAGGGTGCCACCACGTTATCACAGGATCCGCTTGTGGAGGCTTCCCATCTCGCCTACCACCAAGCAAAATTTCTCTATCTCAGCCTTCTTTGGTTCTAGTTTTTGGATATATTGTTCTAGGGTTTGGGAGAAGATGATTTATGCAAAAATATTGGGGTTTTGTTTGAAGAAATCACCTTCTTCTTGGAGATGAAACTCACGGATTGGGAGAAGAAAAGGAAAAAGCTTTCTTTGTTCTTTCTTGGCCTCACACGATTTTTTTGAAGAATGAAAAAGGTAAGTGTCTAGGTTTAGGTTTAGTTACTTGCTCCCTTTAATCCTATCCATCCAAATTTTTAAGACTAATTCCTAGCCATTGGATTACATTATTCACAAGCAAGAATTTCACTCTTTCTCTACAAGACTCACGGTTTCTCTCTTTCTCAATTACAAACACATTTTTCTCTCAGTACAAGTACATGTCTACATTAATTGCATATCACCCACCAACCAAGATCCAAGGGCTCACAATTTTGATCCCATTTTCAAATCAATCCTCACCATTGGTTGGTTTTCAAGAATACACACTCTTTTATGCAATGAATATTGTCTTGTCTTTCACTGACTTAATCCCCCCATTAATTCACCTCATTTCCACTAAGTCTCCACCCTTGGATCAAGTCCTCAAAGATCGCACACTTTTCTTCTCTCTTCTCCCAAAATCGCCACCTTACTCTCTCCCTCTCTACACTCTTTTTTTTAGTCTAGGTTTAAGAGAATAAAATTGTTAAATTTCCTTAAATCTCAACCCTTGATCATTTCTAGGATTATTTCTCACCATTGGATCATTTTACACTAAACAATAATTCATTTTCTCTCACTTTTTCAATCCAATGGTTAAAATCAAATTTCAACTCAATCAAAGATCCTAACCTTTCACTCACACCTCAATTTCATTAATTGTTTATTTCTCTCTCTCTAAGTTCTTATTAATTACAAATAAGTCCCTTGACTTATAAAATTCATTTTGATTCTGAAAATTTTTTGAATTTCATAGTAGATCCAAAACCTCGTATTAGGTCTAATTAAATTGATTCTGCGTTAAAACGTGGGCATTTAGTCTTGTCGTACAGCTTTCGACCCAAATTAATATTTTCGAGCAACTTTTCCAGAAATTTCTGATTTGGCTCTACGAAGTGAGATTTATTTAGATTTGAGGTTCCCATGCATTTCTAAAGAACTACTGATTATTATTGGACGCTCAATGGTCGTTTTGAAAATTTTTAATCTCCGGCAATTTTAGTCAAAATTTTCGAAAACGCATTTAATCGGAAAAATTTTTGAGTGAATTTTCTATATAAAAACGTGAAGTATATTATATATAAATGTAAAGAGAATTACAATTTTGAATACACCGAGGTGACGGTGTTACAACTTCAATCCCAATGATCTCATAGAATCCCTATCATTCTCTAAGGAGACTAGGGTTTCGATTCCCCAAAAAGCATACGAAACCCTACATACTTGCTATATATGCCCAGTATCGGCAACTAACCAAATATGTTCTAAAAAACCTACACAAAAGACACACAGGAATAACAGAGGGCGGATACACAACTCTCTCTTCATCCTGTTTCTCTTCTTACAAATACTCCTTCCTAACTTACATGTTGGAGTTTCCTCCGCTAGACCATCCCCCAGTGGTCTTTCACAGGTGCGCTTTTGTGGAGTGAGCACCAAGCCGACTTTCTCTCCAGACTCAAGCCAAAGGAGTTATTATCTGTGAAGTTTAAACACACCTCTAACAAAATCCAATTGTACAAAATCAATTTAATTATGTTAAACTAAGTCTAAAATTAGATTATTATAAAGTATTATTATAAAAGTTTTCATATTGACAAGCCGGATTTATTTGTGTTTATATAGCAATATATGATATGGGGTATCACATAAATACGATATATTTATCAGTGCATATTTGAAAGAATAGCTGTTAAAATTATCTCAACACAAAAATTTCAATTAATGTTTTACATGGATATTGTGACTACCCAGTTAGCATGTTTTAAAAATAAAGGAAGAAAGAAGGGAGAAAGGATAGAAGATACAGGATATAAATTCTGAAATTGCACAAAAATAAAATTAGAAAAAATGATTAAAATTTTAGTTCTTTTGTATCAAGAAAAATATAGAGATTTAAGCCATTCCAAAGATCGACACAATTTTTTATTTTTTTTCTTCATATGATATTTTTTATATTGTATTTGTCCCCTTTTTTTTTTGGTGAGAGTCCCTTCTATTCTATAAATCGTAGTCTGCAGTTCCACGCCTGTACAGCTATTGCCTTGCCCCTGCTTAATCTTGGATGATTCCCCCCTTGCCTGATTGAGGCTTATAAGATCATTTAGGTGAAGCTGCCTACTTGAGTTTGGTCCACAAGGACCGAAATGCCTAGTTGGGCCCCATGGGAGTTTAAGGTCCGTATGCCGTAGCTTGGTCGACCAGGTAGTTTGTATTCCTACTAAGAACTGGACCGAGCACTTAGGCCGAGATGCCTATTGGGCCTAGATAAGTAGAATGTTTTCTTTTCCTTTTTTTTTTTCTTTTAAGTTTTCACCACTGGTATTTGGAGTCAACAACCTACCACTCCATCCCACTAGGCTTTCTGTCTCTTTGTTAAGAAGATTATCTTGGGAAACTTGGTAAGAGGAGATAATTAAATTTTATTCAATTAATCTTTTTTCTTTTGTGATTACTTGGTAAGGTAGGCGCTTCTGTCTTCAAATCCACCGCTCCATTGAGCTCCTTTGGAGCAAGTCAATTTTTTTATTCTCTTTGCAGCATTTTTTTTATGTATATCTTAGTGTATGGAATTTATTGACTATATATAAGAAAATAATAATGAGTTTAACCGTCTTCAAGGGAACAACTAGTGGTCAGAGTCTCTTTTCCCTAATCTCATATAACCATAAAAGAAATAATGAGTTTAATCAATCCATATCAACAAAACAAGTTGTAACATCTCAAATTTAGTGCCAATTGGGTTGAGGGGTGTAGAGATTTGTGGTGTCACATGACCCGTTTGGAACGAGGCTAAAACTCAAATCTTTTGTGTGTGGTTGTGGCCTGTGGGGCTCGCGCTAACCTGTTATGAACTTTGCTAGGAAATGTTAGATGGAGATGGTGGAACTGCTGGTGACACTATAAGTGGACAGAAGTGTAATGTAACAGAAGGGAGAAAAAGAGAGCTAGAGAGAATAAGAAGGAAAGAAAGAAGAGAGAAAAGGAAAGAGAGAGGTAGGAGGATGAATCAGAGAAGAAGACAACTTTCTATTTCTTGCTTGTCGACTGCCCATTACGGTTCTATATGTACATTCCTTTTTGGAACCAACTGAGCAACTAACTAAACTGACTTACGCCTAACTAACTGAAGTTAGTTTCTTTATTTGTTACACCCTTCACTTCCTCCATCCACTCCAACACAAAGCATTTATAGTAGGGGTCAAAGTCGCCACTATATGTGTTTGTGGCTACCACTAAAACCCTATAGTGGCGGCCATATGGTCGTCAGCGACCGCCACTAAAAAGTTCGTCACTAAAAATATTAGTGGCGTTCAACAAAATAGCTGCCACTAAATAGGACTTTTAGTGGCGGCCACTCTCTTGTCACTAAAGAACCTTATAGTGACGGTCATATTTAGTGAGAATATAATTTGACCCCACTAAATATGAATATTTAGTGACAATATAAATATAATTTGACCCCCACTAAATATGAATATGTGGTGCCAATAGAAATAACCCTCACTAAATGTTTTGTCATTTAAAATCAATCTATTATAAATTTTAATAATTTTGAAGATTAATATATCAAATTACAAAAAAAAAAAAAAAACAATCGAACTTTGAAAATTTCATGCACAATGGATCCCACAACCTACCCCATGTTTTCCCTTTGCTCTATTATTTATAGTTCTCATTGTTTCTTACTTCCTCACTCAATTCCAATGTGAATTCTTTTTTCTTTCCCCCTCTTTATTATTTCTTTATCTTTTCCGATCATCTTATGTTTTTAAAATTATCGCTCGAAGGGCCTCAGTCGTCCGGGATCTATCGTTATTATGCGTCGTCAATAGGAAATATAATTTCCCGGACGGGTGGACGCGGCCCAACCATTAAAAAAATTTCCTATCACTCAGAGTGCTTCAGTCGCCAGGGATCTATCGCTCGTATGCAATAGAGGATGTAACTCCCCGAATGGGTAGACGCGGCCCAACTATCTGAAGACTCCCTATCGTACGGAAGATCTCAGCCGCTCAGCCCCTGTTGATCATACACTTCACTGACGAGTGGTACAGCCTTTCAAACCAACGAGCATGGTCATCCTGTGTAAGAGTTCTGAGCCGGGCGAAAAATCTAAGTCCCCTTAATTCTACTGAGATAATGCAATAAGAAATGAAGAAGATGACTTCTATCGGCAAAATACAAGAATTTTTCATTAAACAAACGAAGGCCACTTGGTACAGAATCTCGAAGTATAAATTATACAGTCGAATTTTGAGTATCAATCTCTTCTTCGATTAAGGGCAGAGCATCGCTTAGACCCATACTATGGACTATCTCTTTGGCATACTTTAATCTATCGGCTAGCCTACGCTGGGAATCCTTGTGGAGGATAGCTTCCCTTGCACGGGACTTCTCAAACTCTGCTATCTTATATTCCGCCGTTCGCAGGGATTCCTCACGAAGCTGAGCCAACTTCTTATGCACCAGAGCCTCTAACTTCAACCTTTCGCACTGCCCTTGGCACTGGACCAATTCTGATCGAAGGGATCTCAACTCCTCTTCCTTCTGACTGAATAGGGCACCGAATGTGTTTTCAGTGGCCAAGGTCTCTCCTTCCCAAAGGGAGATTGATTCTCGTGGATGGGTCAACTCAGAGAGCCGTCCTTCTAAATGGCTTATCATCTGGTTCCCCTACTGTCCCTGAAATTGGGCAAGGGTCATGGTTTGCGAAGAAAACCAAGTAAACAAACGATAAAAGAGGAAGAAAAACTCGAAAGACGCGATAAAAATATTACCATTAAACCTAAGGATTAAAGAGCTTCACGACTTGTTCGTAAGACATTCTATGAAGATCAAGTTCACAGCGATGGAAGTTAAATTGCCCAGCAATACACTCCGCTTCTACCAGATCTATGTAGCTATACTGCATGTCCCCAGCACAAACGGCAATGGTTCCGCGCTCTTTTGAGCCATTCTTGCCATTGAAAGATTGAATAGGGATAGAGGATAAAGAAGACGCTCCCTCAAGAACTTTCTGTTTTCCCTTACACATAGGCCAGATCGGAACAGTGGAAGGACTTGCCATTTTGCCTCTCGCAGCCCGAGAAACATTCATTCCCACTCCAGCATCGATTGAAGGAAGATCCCCGACTCCTCCTAACTCACCCGGGGTGGCTCCCTCTATTGGTATAGCAGTTATCAAGTCCCGGCACTCGGACAAAGCCCCAGCACAGACGGGGGAAAGGAAATCCCCTTCCTTTTCACCAAAGAGGGTGGTGACCCGCGAAAGGTCTCAGTCATCTTTGAAGAAGACTTAAACAGGGCCTCAGACGCCCTAAGATCCTCCTGAAAAGGTATTTTCACATTATGTTGGGTCAGCTTGTCAATAGTGACATTCTCCAACAAGACGTCATCAAGATGACTCAAAGAATCGACTAGTTTGATTTTCGATCTCCCCAACAGAAGGGGTCGATCAACTTTTCTCTTTTCCCTGAGCAGTAAACCAGTCAGGGATAACATCTGGTCGTCCAGCAAGGACTCGACCCATATGCTCCGACCGATGGACTTACAATAGCCACCAATCGACTGAACAAAACGATCGTGCTTCAAAGCAATCGGGGGTTTCAGCCCCACAGAGGGCACCCCGTCAGCCTTGGGAAGCCAAGGCATGCGATCCCTATCCAATAACTCAACAAAAAAAAACTTTTGAATCCAACACTTATCGACAGACTCTCTATAGAAAAACCTCCAACAGGACTCGGGCTGGGTCTTTAGGTTATACCGCCTCTTGGTCGGCCCATTACTCCCACACCTCATCAGAATAAAAATTGTAGACAAAATATCAAAATCAAAACGAAGACAAAAAAACCCTAATAGGGAAGACACCGCGACTACTAGCTGCCAAGCACTTGGAATCAAGAGGGTCGAGAATATGTTCCATTAACGCAAAACCTTAGAAAAAGGACCTGTGTATGGAACCTTTAAACCGTACTTGACCGATTGAAAATACATTGGCACACTATTTTCTGATGCCTATTAACCCTATCAACCTCTGTAGCGGACAACAGAGAATAATCGTCCCCCAACAACATTTCAGTTTGCACCTCTTGGAGTTCTTGTACTGACATGATGTTCGTAATGTCACCGATGTCTGGAAAAGTCTGAGAAATAGATATTTTTGTCACCAGTAATAACTTTTTGACAGGGGGAGTAAAAAGGCGGAAGAGATGTTAGTATGGAAAAAACTGTAATGAGAAAAGTCCTTATGGGATGTGCGAGAAATGGTTTACGAAGACCAAAGCAATAGCAGCCGTATTAAAAGACCCTCGAATTTCAGTTTTAAAATCATGACTCATGGCGCCTCTTTCCAAGAAGACCATGAGTCAAGGACAAATAATGGGACGTGACCCAAGACCCAAGCCAAAAGAGTCAATCATCTAAAGGCCCATGAAGGACACCTATCGATCAGTATATAACGCCCACCACAATAATCTACCGAAGGCCCATAGCCATCCCGACCAATTTACCGAAAGGTCTCAGTCGCCCAAGTCTACTGAACGATAAGGGCTCAGTCGCCCCATTAGCCGATCGTGACTCATCGAGCAGAGACAGTTACCCTGATCGAAAAAGCAAATGTTAGCCCTTCGACCGGACAAGTCTCGAAGGCCCCTTATCGATCAAGTGATCGGATAGTACGCAATTTTCCAAAGGAATGTCAGAATTTCCTTAACTTCAGTTTCTTATTTCATAACGGCAAATCTCGGATCTCCCAGATAAGGAAAGCACCCCTTTCGAAAATGGTAGTTCTTCTGATAAATGGGGATCGTAATCAACTTATAATATTTATCTCCGAGATTCCCGGATTAGTTCAAGAAGGAATGTAGGGTTAGAGTCCCTAGCGAGGCACGTCTCTCAAAAGTATAAGTGATCCCAAAAACTCTCAGAATAAGGTACGCTCTCTAAACTTAGCACAGGGGGCACACTGACCACAGGGAACAACTTTCCCTAAACTCTCAGTCTGTTTTCTTTCAATCGAAAATCGCTCTTTACTAACTTGAGCGTCGGAGTCTCCACGTCGGAGCACCCTCCGGCGGTTCTTGCAGGTGTATCCATCCATCGACGGCTACTGTTCGAGTCAACAAGAAACTAGTATCTGTTGATTCGTAACCCACCTTCATCAATACCGTACTATACATACACACAAATATACATATTTGGGGATCTAAACATATGATATGATCTGTATTTGATGTATACAAGTGGTATTGGTTTATATCCAATGTAATGAGGTATCCGGCTAGGGATCTTGGTGACTTGCAGTCCACTGTGTTCAAGAAGATATGCAGTTTCATTCCATTACTTGGTACCTCGTTTTGGGGGATAGACTTATGAGCATTGAGTGTGGATGGATGCAATGATTTTGGCAAATGTCCATATTTTATTTTGCGGATATGTGTCATTGTGTCAATATGATTTTAAGATCTACTATTTCTACCAACCGCCGGTTGGTATAATAGATAGATCGCTATACTCTTTAATAAAGATCACGAATTTGACTCATGATTTGGGCATGTAGTCAACTATGTTGGGAGATCCCTACCCTCTAACAGAGACCTTAGTCGGATCGACCCGGTTTAGTCGGGGTAAATCTCTGAAAATCGAGTGATAGACCGAGTTCAAGAGCATCCAAAAAAAAAAAAAAATTTACTATTTCATACTTATATGTTGCACCATACCTTTTATTATTTGCTTAACTTTCACATCTAACGCTTTTCTCCTCCTCACTCTAGATCTCGCGAGACGTGAATTCAAAGAATATATGGGCAGCATCTATGTCCATGTAGATAACTAAGGGTTGAGGGAACATGTAACTAAGTATTAGTTCAGACTCCTTCATATTATTTAATGTTTCATGCACTATTTGTTCCAAAATAATGTATTCCTCGGTTTTGAGGAAAACTTGACATATTGAGTTATATTTTGAGACTATTATGTGACAATTGCCCTTATCTTTCGGTGCAATCCATTACACAAGCAAGCTCTGCGCGAGCCATGTTACATAGACTTTTAGAAATAAGCACGTCCGTTTCATCTTTAGTTATTGTCTTGACCATGACATTGTACGATATTTTGTAACTTATAATAATTAATATAAAATTTTAATTTAATGACATCGTTATGTCAATCTATTTATACCGTAAAGTCCCATTTGAGTAACTTGTCAATATAAAAATTCAAAAATTTGCTCCATGTGAATGGATTCTATTCTAACGAGATAATCACTTGTTTTGATTGTGACAAGAAAAACTAATGTCACATCATACACTCCAATTGCATAGAAGATGGATGCACAGAGTTGCCAAACTTGTTAAGACTAGTTATTCCCCGTGCTAATGTGCGGGGTACTCACAAAACATAGATGATATTTTTTTATTGTATAAATATTTATTAAATCTATAATTAATTAAATATCTGAAAAAATTATCGTCCAAATTAGTAAAAATTACGATGTATATCAATGACAGAAAAAAAAAAGAGACTAACAACTAAAATTCTAAAAAAAAATAACGAATGAGGTAAAAAGGGGGTAATAAATGGAGTAAAAAAGTAATAAAAATAAAAGAATGATCATTTGTGTGGCAAAAAAATAAAAGGAGAAAACCTATAAAAAAAAAAAAAAAAGCCCAAAGGAATCAAGATGAAAAAAATTATGATTTAAAAATAAATAAACGATCATTCGTTAAGCTTAAGATAAAATGAAAAGGAAAAAACCTATGTTCAAAAAAGACAAAGAACTAAAGGGAAGAAAATGGTGAAAAAAAAAAAAGAAGCAAGAATCTGAATGGAGAAGCAGGATAAAAAAAGAAAAAAATTAATATCTAAAACAGACAAACGATTTTACACAATAAAATTTAGGTTATATCCTTTTTTATAATAAAAAATATATGAAAAATGTGATAAAAATATTAAAAAAATATAAAATTAAAAAAAAAAACTTTTAAAAGACATTAAAAAATTAAAAAAAAAAAGTATGAAATCAAAAGATTTTGATCTAATTTTATAAAATCAAAAAATTATATTTTTAAAAACAAAAGTTTTTTTCATATTTTTAAGGAAATTATATTATTTAATATTAATAATAAAAATATTATTCTAATATAAAAATAATATTAGTATTAAAATATTATATTATATTGTATAATATTATTTTAATGTTATATTAATATAGAATATTACAAAATTCTATTAGTTTAATATTAAAATATAAAATAGAAAGCTTTTATAAAAAGAATATAAATTACTATTATAAAATATTAAAATAATATTAAATTTAATAAAATCTTCTGATTATAAAAAATGAAATCAAATTCTTTTGATTTTATATACTCTTTTAATATTTTTTAATGACTTGCAAAAGTTTTTAAAAAAATTTATATTCTTTTTAATATTTTTTGATCTTATTATTTTATATATTATTTTCATTATAAAAAAGGATATAACTTAAAATTTATCATTTCTAATTTATTTTATTTTAATTTATTGATTTTATAAAATTATTTTAATTTTTCATTGATTTTGTAAATTTTCATTTAATTTGTTACTTTATTAAATTAAAATTACATTATAGGTAAAATTTTTATATTTCAAATACATTATTTATTTCATATACATTACTTAATTTCAAATTATTTACTAAGATATAAAGAATTATAATTTTATTGATTTTATTCAAATTAATGAAAGAATATTAAAAAAAATATTAGAAAATGTAATCAAAATGTTCAAAGAATATGAACATTTTTCTTTTTTCAACATTAAAAATATTAAAATGAGATCAAAATCTTTTAATTTTATATTATTTTTTAATATTTTTCAATGATATTTAATTTTCTTTTAAATTTTATAGCACAGATACTTTTATATTTCAAAAAATATTTTTTTAATATTTTTATATTATGGATGATTTAATATTATAGATGTTTTTTGATGACACCTTTTAATATTTTTATTTAATTATTACTCAAAAACATTACAAAAAAAATATGGTTTTAACAACGAATTTAGTAACAAAAATTTTAGAAAAATTAGTCTCTAATTTGTTTAGCGACGGATTTAGTAACGAAAAAAGTTTCTGTCACTAATAACGCATCGCAAAAATTTAGATATAAAAAATAAAATCTTCATCACAAAATTAGTGACGAACTATAATTTCGTCACTAAATTTAGCAACGGACAATAATTTCGTCGTTAAATTTAGCAACGGATAAAAGAATTCGTGACTAAATTTAGCGATAAATTTTAAAATTCGTGGATAAATGTAGCGACAAATTTTGTAATCCGTCGCTAAATTTAGCGATGGATTTTGAATTCGTAACTAAATTTAGCGATAAAATCCATATCTGTGGCTAAATTTAGCAACGGATTCTAAAATCCGTCGCTAGATATAGTGAGAAATTATTGTCCGTCGCTAAATTAGTAACGGATTTACTAATCTGTCACTAAAATTAGCCAATTTTTCCCCTTTATTTTTGTAATTAGCATTTTATACGTTATATTTTTGTTGTTTTTTTTTTGTTTTTTTCTTCTTTATTTTATTTGAAACCCTAGCACTCTAGACAGTTGTCCGTTTCATTAATGTCGTTGCTGGAAACTACTTTCCAATCTATTTGCCAGAAAAGATGGATCACCAGATGTGGATGTCTGATCTACTATCTGATCACTTTAAAATCTTGTGCAGTGCTCTGATATGCCATAGTTCCCTACCACCACCACGAAAAAACAAGAAAAAAAAAAAAAAGGGGGAAAAAAAAGGGGGGGATTTGCTCTGCTCGTCTTCCTTGCTGTCCTTGCCTCAAATACTTTAGCAATTGAAGGAATTTCTCGATGGACTATTCAACGCCGATTGCCGATGATGATGATATCCATGGTCAAAACAGTAGTTTAAACATCAACATGCGTTCTCTTTGGCAATCTGACATAGTCCTTCGTCCCCCAACATAGCCGCTATTGCTCAGCAGTCGACTGGAGTTGCTTAGTAATTTGAAACCTTGTACAGATGGAAGCTCCTTAATAGTTGCAGATACATGGTGGGAGAGTGAAAACCTTAGAGTTAAACTCAGCAGTTCGAAAACTTATACGTTGGGGAGAAAAATTCACATCCATTTAAAATTAGCGAAAATGAGAGAGGCGAATTGAGAGAGGCGGGAGAGTAAAAATTTTATGCGGGAGAGTGAAAATTTTGGGTGGATATTTAAACCAGACAATTCTTCGTTAAATTTAGTGACGATTAATTTCGATTGAAAGAAAAAAACAAAAGAAAAAAAAAAACCAAAAAGGCGCGGTCTACCGTGCATTTTTGCGGAAGAAAAAAAGGAACAAAAAAAATTAAAAAAACAGAAAAAGGAAAAAAAAAAAAAACAAAAGAACAAAAATTAAAAGCAAAAAAAAAAAAAAAAAAAACTCAACATAATATGCGCAAAAAACAAACTAATAAAAAAACAAAAGAATAAGAAAAAAATAAAAAATAAAATAAAAAAGAATAAAAAAACAAAATTAAAAAAATAAAAAAATAAAAAAATAAAACAAAATAAAAAAAAAAGTTCAACAGCAGTTCCACTGTGCACGTGTGCGGTGGAACCGCCCTTCCTATCTTAATTTGTTTTTTTTTTTTTTTTGGTTTTTTCTTTTTTGTTTCTTTTGCTTTTTTTTTTTAAAATTCTTTTATGTTTTTATTCTTTTTTTTGTTCTTTTGTTTTTTCTTTTTGTTTCTTTTATTATTTTTTTATATTTTTACCATTATCATTATATTACTACTAATTACCCTAAATTCAATACAATTTAAATTATCGCTATATTACTGTTATTTTACTATTAATTAATCTAAATTTACCACTATTTTAGTTATCATTATTTTATTTTATATTGTAAACTTACAACAATTTATCATAAAATTACTATATGTTATTGCTACCTATTATATAGTAATATTGTCATATTTATTACGACAATTAATAAACATTCTAATTAAATATCTATTTTACAAATGGTGCAATATATATGTTAACATAGATATAGACTTATGAATATGGTATGGTTAAGAAGATCCAAATAGAGATTCTTTCCAAGTCGTAACTAAAGTTGTCACATCTATTGATGACAAGTGAAAACCGTTCAAATGATAGATACCATTTACAGATGGTAAAATATATCTGTTAACATAGATAAAGAATTTATGCGAAATGTATTATTAAGTAGACAATAAAAAAGAGTTATATATAGACTATTTCAAATCTATTTCTAAGCACTACTACATTTACTGACCACAAGTAATGACCGTCAAATTTAAACATTGATTTTTACAAACGGTTTTGCTAACTTTGTTGACGATTTATAAATTTCTCCTGATGAATGATTTTATACTATGGGAAAATATATATTTTTTTTAACAGTTTCATAAAAAGCATCTCTATAAGTCATAAATATCCTTAATAAAGTTCACACACAATAAAAGTTACCATATAATACTTTAATTTTATAGTGATTATTTATTGTTCAAAATTATCAATTCGGTGAGAATTTCAATGTTCATTATGTTTTTTAATTCGGTTCCGTTATTCAAAAAGGGTAAAAAAAAGAGAAACGATTGAAAATATTTTATAATAGAGTAGAGAAGAAATTTAACCATGAGATTAGTCATGAATTTTTAATTAGTAGTACAAATTAGGGAAGAATTTAGTCATGAATAGTTTTTTTGTGGCTAAATAGCGATGATTTTAGACACGAATAAATATGTTTGTGATAATTAGTGATGAATTTTGAGACGAAAATATTTTTGTTGTTAAATTTAGCGACGAAAAATAGATTCATGGTAAAATTTAGCCATGAAAAATTATTTGTCGCTAATCAGCAATGACTTTAGCGATGGACATATTTCGTGACTAAATTTAATCACGAATTTTTTGACAAAAAATGCTTTCATAGCTAATTAGCAAAAAATATTGTCATGAAATATTTTTAGTCACTAAATTTAGGTGACGAAAATGAAATCTGTCATTAAATTTAACGTGAATACTTGAATCGTGACAAAATTTAGCCACGAAATTCCTTTTCGTCACTAATTTGCGACGACTTTGGTGATGAATTTTTTTTCGTGGCTAATAAAAATGAATTTTACCACAATTATTTTATTCATTACTAATTTGACCGCGAATATTTTTTTTCACAAAATTTATTATAAATTAGTGACAAAAGTATTATTCGTTGTTAAAATCGTTGCAAATTGGCGACGAATTTTTTTTATCCCTAAATTTTGTCACAAAAAACCATCTTTTTTTAAGTGAAATGGATGAAAAATTGATAAATTAACAACTTAAATAAAAATTTCAAAAATCAATAAAAAATTAAAATATTTTATAAAATTAATAAATTAAAATAAATTAAAGATGAGATTAAAAAATATTAAAAAGAATATAAAATTTAAAAAAAAAAACTTTTAAAAGCCATTAAAAAATATAAAAGAGAATATAAAATCAAAAGATTTTGATCTCATTTATATAATCAAAAAATATATATTTTTATACTCAAAAGTTTTTTAATATTTTTTAGAATATAGATTATTTTAATATAAATATTACGAAATTATATTATTTCAATATTAAAAATAATATTAGTATTAAAATATTAAATTATATTATATAAATTTAATATAATATTATTTTAATGTTATATTAATATAAAATTTTAAAAATTATTTTATTTTAAAATTAAAATATAAGTTACAAATTTTTTTATACAAAGAATATAAATAATTATCTTATGAAATATTAAAATAATATTAAATTTAATAAAATCTTTTGATTATATAAAATGTGATCAAATTCTTTTGATTTTATATTTTGTTTTTAATATTTTTTTACTATATTTTAAAAGTTTTTAAAACAAGTTATACTCTTTTTAATATTTTTTGATCTTATTTTTTATATTTTTATAAAGAGAGGGTATAACTTAAAATTTGTTATCTATAATGTAATTTATTTTCATTTATTGAATTTAAAAAGCATTGAACTTTTAGTGATTTAATAAATTCATATTTAATTTCTTAATATATTAAATTTAAATTAAATTATAGATACACTTTATATATTTCGAATACATTATTTATATCGTATATATTATTTAATTTTACATTATGTACCATGATATAAAGAATGGTAATTCGATTGATTTTATACAAATCTTTGATAGAATATTAAAAAAATATTAACAATGAGATTAAAATGTTGAAAGAACATAAAGAGTATTCTTTTTTCTATATTTATAATATTAATATAAGATCAAAATCTTTTGATTTTTTTATTCTTTTTTAATATTTTTAATGACTTTAAATTTCTTTTTAATTTTATATTACAGATGTTTTTATGTTTAAAAACATTTTTTGGTATTTTTATATTATAGATGTTTTAATTTTATAGATGTTTTTCAAATACAAATTTTAATATGTTTAATAGTTTTATTTAATCAATATTAAAAATTGGGTCAAAACTTAAAAACTAAACAAGTTAAATAAAAATTTATAAAATCAGAAAAAAATTAAAATAAATAAATTACATTATAAACAATAAATTTTAATTTATATTCTTTTAATAATAAAAAATAAAATACGAGATCCAAAAATATAAAAAAGAATATAAAACTTAAAAAAAAAAAACTTTTAAAAGTTGTTAAAAAAATATTAAAGAAAGAATATAAAATCAAACCATTTTTTTATCTCATTTTATATAATGAAAAAAATTATATTTTTAATATCAAATGTTTTTTAATATTTTTAAAAAATTATATTATTTTAATATAAATATAAAAAATTTATATTATTTTAATATGAAGAAATAATGTTAGCATTAAAATATTTTATTTATTACACATATATAATAAAATCTTATCTCGATGTTAAATCAACTTAAAATATAAAAAATTATATTATTTTAATATTAAAATATAAATTAGAAAGTTTTTATCAAAAGAATATAAATCATTCTTTTATAAAATATTAAAATAACATTAATTTTAATGAAATTTAGTAATTCAAAAAAAAAGTTGGGACATTTTGGTAATTCAGAAAAAGTAGGGGCATTTTGGTAATAAATAAATGAAAGAATAATCTTTTTTCAATATTTAAAATATTAAAATAAGATCAAATTTCATTTGATTTTTTATTCTTTTTTAATATTTTTAATGACTTTAATTTTCTTTTTAATTTTGTAGTATTGATGTTTTTATATTTAAAAACATTTTTTTGATATTTTTATATTATAGATATTTTAATATTATAGATGTTTTTGAATGACAATTTTTAATATGTTTAATATTTTTATTTAATCAATATTAAAAATTGGGTCAAAATTTAAAAAGTAAAAAAATTAAATAAAAGTTTATAAAATCAAAAGGAATAAAAATAAATAACTTGCATTATAAACAATAAATTTTAATTTATATCCTTTTTATAATAAAAAATAGAAAATGAGAACCAAAAATATTAAAAAGAATATAAAACTTTAGAAAAGCATTTAAAAGTAGTTGAAAAAATATGAAATCAAACCATTTTCATCTCATTTTATATAATAAAAAATATTATATTTTTAAAATTAAAAGTTTTTAAATATTTTTAAAAAATTATATTATTTTAATATAAATAAAAAAAATTATATTATTTTAATATTAAAAATAATTTTGGCATTAAAATATTATATTATATTACACAAATATAATACAATATTATCTTAATGCTTTATTAACATAAAATATAAAAAATATATATATTATTTTAATATTAAAATATAAATTAGAAAGTTTTTATCAAAAGAATTTAAATTATTCTTTTATAAAACATTAAAATAACATTAATTTTAGTAAAATTCAGTAATTCTGAAAATAAAAGTTCATTTTGGTAATTTAGAAAAAACTAGGGGGTACTTTGATAAATAAAAAAAGGGGTACTTTGGTAAAAAAAACTAGGTAGTTTGGTAAGCGGGGTAGTTTGGTAATTAAAGAAAAGCGGGGGGTGCTTTAGTAAAATCACATAAAAAGTGGGCCTGTATTTTTGCAATCCAATTAAAAATGGGGTTTTTTTGTTAAAATTGCATGTATAGTAACAAAAAAGCGGGGATACTTTGGCAATTTAGAAGGAAAGTGGGGTATTTTGGTAAATACGTATGAAAAATACACACAACTCGCTCTTCATATATATTAGTAATATACCACCTTGAAGTCAATATATTCAGTGAAGGATCCGCTAAATTTGTCTCCATTGAACGTACTGCTCCAACGGAAACAACATAGAATAATGATAGAGATATTTAAAACCAAATGTCGAGAATATCCTTTCAAACTCAACCGATAAGATTAACAAACTTGGTGGTACTCTGCTTAATAGGTTTCTAGAATCATACATAGTTATCCGATAAAAAAAATAATCACCATCAAAATCAAATCTTTCCATATTTTTGTAAAATCCTAATTTTCGTGGACTCTCACAAAGAAATAGAATCTTTCTAAAATTCTAAACCTTCCTCAATCTTGAGGAAATCTAAATCTTTAAGAAATCTTTGACTACAATTCCAACAATTTTGAAAAATTTCAGACAAAAGGAAACTAGAGTTTTTTATACCTCTGGAAAGACTATAAGTATAGAGTATAGACAACTCTCGGAGGACACTCAGTTTTACACATGAGAGAGAGATAATTTTATATATCAGTTAGAGGAGGGTTCTATATGCCAATTTTATACATCAGTCAGAGAGGGATTCCATACCTAATTATTTACATCAACCAGAGAGTGGTTTCATATCCAATTCTATATACCATTCAAAAGGGGGGTTTCATACCAATTTACATACATCGACAAAAGTAAGACCTCATGCTCAATCTCATATGATCATAGGTAAGTTTTCATATTCTACTATATACACGATCGAAGATATGATATCTACGAATACTATCAGTCTTTATTTTATCACTCATACTGACTTGAACACCGGAATCCCCCCACCGAGTCAGTCCTAGTGGGGTTTTTGTAGATTTCTCATTCATGCAAAAACTGACGAACACCACCGTCATCAGCTCCCCGCTCGAGTCAAAATAATAGGTATCTGTGGAGCAAAAATCGACTATAATAGATTGGCACCATCTATAGGAACGACTGACTAACCAATCGTAGAAATTTCAAACCTTACTTCACTTCTACTCACCAGCCTGAATTCATTCAACTATGTGAAAATCGGGACGAGGTAGTCAGGGGTACCCCTCCTTAGGCAAGTCAGGTGCCTTTATTCTCTCGGTCTTGTGTGGATAATTCGTCAACTATCTGTCTCATGATATTCTATCAAACAAACAGGCCCATGCCACCCTGATCTACAGATGGGATCTATCTCCTCGAACGAGTCCATGTTACCCTAATCTACCGATGAGATCTATCTCTCCGAACGGGTCCATGTTGCCATAATCTACCGATGGGATATATCTCATCGAATAGGCCCATACCGTCCCGATCTACCAATGAGATCTATCTCCCTAAACGGAACCATGTCGCCCTGACCTATCGATGGGATCTATCTCCCCGAACGGGTCATGTCGTCCCAATCTACAAAAGGAATCTATCTCCCCGAACGGACCCATGACGCCTGAATCTACCGATCGGATCTATCTCCCCGAACGGGTCCATGCCACCCCTATCTACTGATGGGATCTATCTCCCTAAATGGGTTTATGCTGCCCTCGATCGACCGACTTGTCAATCTCTCCACCTTCGGCCTATCGGCCTCTCAATCTCCTGTCGGTCTCTCAACCGTTCGGACTATCGGCCTCTCAATCTCTTATCCATCTCTTGACCTTTGGATCATCCGATTATTCAACCTGTTGGTTTCTCCACCATTCGGCCTGTTGGCCTCTCAATCACTTGTTGGCCTCTCCATTATTAAGCCTGTCGGCCTCTCAATCTCCTATCGATCTCTAACTGTTCAGCCTATCAGCCTCTCAATCTCTTGCTAGTCTCTCGACCTCTAGAACATTCAATCACTCAACTTGTCGATCTCTTCACCGTTCAGCCTGTTGGCCTCTTAATCAGTTATCAGCCTGTTCACCATTCGGCCTATCAGCATCTCAATCACCTATCGGCTTCTCCACCGTTCAGCCTGTTAGCCTCTCAATCACTTATTGGCCTCTCCACCATTTGGTCTGTCGATCTCTCAATCTCCTATCAGTCCCTCAACCGTTCGGTCTATTGGCCTCTTAATCTCCTATCGGCCTTTCATAAAGGAAATACACTAAATAGCACTCCCTAGAATGTTCCAAAATGCAATGCCTAAACGAAGCTTCATTTACTTTCTTAATTAACGGAAAGCTAAAATTGCCAAAGTATCCATACTAACTTCCCATATCATTGGACCCATTATTTTTTTTCCCATCGCCAATATCCAGACTAAAAGCATTCTTTGATGCAAATAAAGCGAAATAAAGTTTAATGTCCCAAGATCTAGTGTCGAATCACTACCCTTTTGATGTTCGGATCTGAAGAATATCACAAATGAGTCAATCTTCTTTTTCACAATCCAAGAGTCCTTTTAATTGATGTATATGTTGTAGATCTTTTTGTTGTTAGGAAGAACCTTCAAAGTTCTCTATCCCTCTTTTTCTTCTACGTTGGTTACATTCAATTCAATTAAGAAAAAGATAACCACTCTTTCTTAATTATTTGAAATTCAAATAATAGAAATGGGAAGTTATGAGGGAAGTGAGGTTGGTTTTCACTTGAAAACCACTCCTTCCCTTCTCTCTTTGAATTTCAAACATGTATGAGAATGGGTTAGAGTCAAACCCGCATGGGCGACCCGACGTGTTACCCATCTCTTACATCTCTCACTCGCACATGAGGGTTAGACCTACATTTCACTCAACCACTTTCATATACTAACAATTTCATACAAACAAATGGATCGTGTGACCAGCGAATAAATCGAGAGCTCATAGCTATATACCGGTTAAGGATATGTAGCAGCTCAAGATCTAATATAATGAGGACATCAAGTCTCACTATACCCTAGACCTCTTTTGCTACATTTAGAGTCAACGTACCTCTCATCCCTCTATTAATATAAACAAGAGTATACTGACTCATCTCAACTATACATTCATAATTATATTTCAGAACATCAAGTTAAAACATAACTTGTCAGTCTGTGAATACAAAAATAACGTGTCAGTTTTAAGACAGTTTTCCTTTCATACTACTATCTTTCCACTTCACCTTAGCTACTTTCCTAGACATGAACCGCAAAACCGAATCAATCATGGTTTCTTAGTGACATGCTAAAGTAGTATCACTAAAATAAAATTTCAAGAAATAGGTAAAAGTTCTAAGGGTATTTAATGAAGTTAATCACAAACTGTAACACCGACACTGCGGTGTTCGTACAAGTATACTGTTCAAGAAATTAAATAAAATATTTTTTCGTTTACATATAGAGAGAGAATTTTAAATTATATTGATTTTCGATTTTGAGGTATGTAATTTGAAATTTTTGGGATATTTAAAATATCCGTATTTCCGATTTGTAAAATAAAGTGAGTATAAAAAAATTATATAGATGATTTTTTTTTATTTATTCATTTATTTATTTATACATTACTCAATTAAATTTTTGTTAAATTTATTTACAAAAAGATTTATTTATAATCATAATAATAATAATAGATATATAAAAAAAAAAAAAGTCAAAATTAGGGCTAAGCCCTAATTTTCTCATTCTTCTCTCTCTCTCCCTCTTTCTCTCCCTCGCCGCCTCTCCTCTCTCTCCCGCGACCGTTCGCTTTCCCCCTCCTCCCCGCGGCTTCCTCCGCCGCCGCCGCATCTCGCCGCCACCACTCGGCCTTCCGACTACCTTCTCTCTCCTTCACAGTCCTCTATCTCTCTCTATCACCCGCGAGTTCTCCCTCTCGCGATTCACCCCAACCGCCACCGCGCCGCCCCTTTTCGCTGTCCACCGTCGACCACCCACAGCTGCCTGCCTCTTTCCTGCTCTCGCGCGTGTCGCCGCAGTGTGCCGCTCCCCAGCCTTGCCCGCGCAACTCCCAGCGCGACTGCCTTGTCCCAGCGCGCGCGAGACTGCCCAGCGCCCGTGACCCCGCGAGCGACTGCTCCAGCGCGCCTTCTGCCACCTGCGGAAGCCCCAACCGAAAGCCCTAGGTCGACTGTCTTGTCCACTGCAAAGGTAAGATCAAACCCTAACCCAAATTCTAGGGTTTCGATTCCTTGGAGATTTATACTAAAATTTCTGACTTTTGCTTCGAATTGGAAGCATTGTAGGTTTCGGACGGAATCGAATGTCGCACGGACGTTAGGGTATTGGACTGCAGTGAACCCTAGGTGAGGGAATTGCAATCCTTTCGATATTTGAGTTATTTTATCGAATTTAGGATTGATAATAGAATGTGTTAGATAATGATAGAGGTTTGTTTGATTCGGTTGTATAGCTTTAGTTGAAAATTGATTTGAATAGTTCTCTTAGAGTTTAAATTGATGGATGCATGAAAATAGTCAAAATTTGGGATTTGAGTTTAAGAAATTATGCAGTCTTTTCATTATAAGTTGTCCTACATATAGGAAATCAAAATACTATTTCCGTATGATGAAAATAGACTTAAATACCTTTGAAATGACATATGGGTTGAAGAAATCGGATGAGAATCGAAAAGTGTATGATTTTTCAAAGATTTTCCAATTCGTAGGAAACTTATTTATTTTAAGCGTATTTTCAATTTTGATTGGTTTTAGGATTGAATCAGACTTGATTTTGATTAGATTAATTGTTTATAAATGGAATGAAAGTGATGAAATGAGAATCTAGAAAGGTGATTGTGTAAATGTTTGATTTAAGTCTTAAATGAGCACATATTGAGGGGAGAAACCCTAAGGAAACATGCACAGGAAAATTTAAAACTTTGAGTATGAAATTTGATGTACTTGTGTTATTGGCTATGTATATGTGAAATTGAGGCCAAAAGTGTGAGGAATTATGTATGCTGAATTTTGGATAGAGGTTAGTGAGTATGTGGATGTAAAAATATCTTGATCGAATCCATTGGAGAGATTGGGAATGACTCTAGTAAGCAAGATTGAGGTTTATATGTGTATGCATATATATAGTGATATTGGTGTGTTAAAGTGATATGAAAATGTGCAATTGTAAAGAATGAGCAAAAGCATGTGTTTGTATTTATATGATAAATGTATAGAATTGTATTGGTGTATTGAAGAGAAGAAGTTGATGAAGAATTTTGAATAAAAGTGTTGGTGTATATGTTGACTCTTATATACAACGAGAGATTGGATTGGTGTGAGCTTTGTGTAGGATCGATTGAGTAATATCACTTGAGTCTTATGGATATGTTGTAAGCATAACTTTCTCTATACAGCTCCGAATGACTTGAGGTTGTCTGCCTTAGACACTAGACATCCTTAGTTTTAAAAATGAAAAGCAGAAACCCTTTGATTTGTAAAGGTGTATTAGACGTTATAGCCTATTTTCTATAACTGCGCAGGTTTGAAACTTGCTGATTACATACATGCGTAAGTGTTGGATGTCTTGATCGAGGGGAGCACAGTTTCGGCACTTGTTGTGCATTATAGGGAGTGATTGACCCTCCCGTATACTGTGAGTGGGTTTTATTTCAATGTTTTCGTTTAATATGTAAACTCTGATTTACAACAGTTTGATAAATGAACATGATTTATCGCGTGCTTAAAATGGTTTGACTGGCTTTGAAAATGATTTTTGTGAACCGATGGAGTGTCCGAAAATGTGATTGAATTATGAAATATGCATCCATGTGGTTGAAACGTGAAATGTTCCATTTTATGCTATATGTTGCATTTGGTTTGTGAACCTGATTTACGGCACATGTTTGATATGATATTGATATTGGCCTTGAGGGCTGTGATATGTATTGTTCCGTAGCTACGAAGGACACCGTGAGAGGCGCTTTGGTGGCGTCCGGATATGCCTAAGGCCTGGGGTATCCCACGAGTTGTCGAGATTATATTTACTACACGGTACTAGGCAGGTTGAACCCGAAAGGGGGAGGATTTGGCTGCTAGCCAAGTCTAGCACCTGGACGAGGTCCGTCGCCAACGCCGGGGTAGAGAGCACTTTAAATAAAAATCGCATATAACACCCCCGGTGCGCCTGTCATAGGTCGTGGTAGACCTCTGCCAGGACATTTTCAGCTGGCAGCTCTATGATTTTGATGACAGTGTTTTGGATGCATATTTGAATTGTTGATGCGTGCAAATGATCCATTGTTGAAATGAAAAGCATGATGATTTGAAATATGATTTATATACTTATGTTTTGACACTCCAGTTTCACACCCCATATTACACGATTACATTGACCCACTCACTCACTGAGTATTCTTCCCTGAGTACTCACCCCTCCTCTTTCCCTCCCCAGACAGGATTTTGGTGCTAGGGCGACGCATTTGACTTTAGAGGCTTGATGGCTTGATGATGGATTTGGGTGATTCACGACGGTGAGATTAAATTTTAATTGAAAAGATGAATTTCATATTTTATTGTCGACCCTGCGTGATCTTGTTGAGGTCCGTAGTTGACCGTGTATATATTTTGGGATAACTGTATAATTTTTGGACTTCTGTTTACGAAACTCTCATTTCAATTGTATCGAGGCATTTGTAAATGTTTAAAGTATAAACTTGGGAATTTGTAATATATTTGTATAAACTTAGTCCCGCTCGGTGTAGCGGCTGCTCATGCTCAAGTTGGGCATGACAGTAGAGGTCTGTGGCTAGGACTGTTGATGATTTGTTAGCCTTGCGTTGTCTGGATGTCGGTTGGGAGATTTGGTGGATTGTTTTGAGGCCGGGATGGCCATGTGTTTAAATTTACAGGATGATTTTAAATTTATACAGGTTTATACAGGTTATTGTACATGGGAGACCTCCGATTTATGGGGAGGTTATGTCCGATTTTCTATAGAAATACAGCCGGCATCCAGGTCAACGGGCGGCTGTTCACGATTCCCGGTTTGGGGCGTGACACAAACCTCTGGGTCTTACATAATAAAGTATAGAGGGATTCATCAAACTCATTACCCATATGGTCACAAATGCACATGTGGTATGAAAACACGTGTTACGATGCCTTTTCTATTCAAATAGAAGCGTATGTCTTATTTCAAAAATTAATGCATCGTACAAGTCTTAGTCTAAGTGTGTCTCGACACTTGCTTGATTCTCTCTCTTTTTATCCTCTAAAAAATAACTCTTTCGAGAGAGAATCACACATGACTTCTAGACAAGTGTAATGGATTGTGGGAAATCCATTTCGATTATAAAAAAAAAAAAAAACGATAATCTCATTTTAGTTTTTCTACTAAGGCGGCTTATTTATGTTAATTAACCAAAAAATTAACATTGTCTCATCTCTACATTTCACATAGATATTAGAGGTGACTGCTCGTGTGAAAGAACCAATCTCCCAAACTTGTCCGACATACTTTTCAATCAAGATATAAGAATTTGCAAATACAAACAAATTCAAATGTCATATAATAATGAGCATTACAACATGTTCATTGCATATACAAATATAATTACACTCTACGCAATCTCTAGGTATGGGTTTCATAAACGGATCAGCCACCATTAAATGCGTAGGTAAATACTTCAATGTCACCTCTCTTTTTTCAACAATGTCTCGAATAAAGTTGAATTTTGTATCAATGTGTTTGATTCTCTCATGATATTTGGGATCTTTCGTATAAGCGATAGCTGATTGACTATCACAGTAAATTGTCATAACTCCCACTGCGTCGCTTACTATCCCCAAATGTTGTAAAAACCGTTTTAACCAAACACACACCTGAACTGTAGAAGCACAAGCTACAAACTCTGCTTCCATCGTAAACAGTGATACACAAATTTGTTTCTTGTTTCTCCAAGAGACAGCGCTATTATTTAGCAAGAAAGCATAACCTGAAGTGGACTTACGTTCATCTAAGTCACCACCCCAATCAACATCTATGTACCCACTCAATAACAAGTCATTTCTTTGATAACAAAGGGAATAATTCGCAATTCCTTTCAGGTGTCTTAAAATCCTCTTTACAGCTGTCCAGTGATCTTTTCCTAGATTGGATTGATACCTGCTGACCAAACCCATGGCATAGCAGATGTCAGGTCGTGTACACACGATAGCATACATCAAGCTCCCAACAGTACTGGAATAAGGTACTTTTGACATCTCTTGTATCTTTTTGGTAGATTTAGCGCATATTTCTAGGCTTAAACTTTCGCCTTTAGCCATAGGAGTATCAATGGGTTTACAATTATCCATTCTAAATCGTTCCAGAATTTTTTTAATATAAGATTCTTGAGACATTACTAACAATCTTTTAGAATGATCTCTGTAGATCGTCTGCTTCACCCATGTCCTTCATCTCAAAATTAGATGACAACCAATCTTTGATACTTAGGATATACTCCATATTGTTTCCGGCCAACAATATGTCATCGACATATAGAGATAGAATTATAAATTTATTATTGGACTTCTTCACATAAACCCAATGGCCTTCGTCTATCATTACGAAGTCGTTAGAGATTACAGCTCTATGAAATTTCAAATATCATTGCCTCGAAAACTGTTTGAGATCATAAATTGATCTTGTCAATTTACAAACTTTGTTTTCTTGGCCTTTGACTATGAAACCTATAGGTTGTTCCATGTAGATTTCTTCCTCAAGTTCCACATTAAGGAAAGCAGTCTTTACGTCCATTTGGAGTAATTCTAAATCCAAATTGGCTACTATAGCCAACAACAAGCGAATAGAGGCAAACCTCACTATTGGTGAAAAGGTTTCCTCATAATCAATACAATCCTATTGGGTATAACCTTTTGCCACCAATCGAGTTTTATACCTCTCAATTGATCCATCAGTCATTTATTTAATCTTTAGAACCCACTTGCTCCCAATAGTTTTGCGCCCACGTGGAAGATTAACCAGTTCCCAAACATGGTTGGATTTTATCGAATCCATTTCTTCCTCCATTACTTTCATCCACTCTTCCTTTGTAGGACAAGATAGAGCCTCATTCAGGACTTTAGGCTCATCCAAATCCCGTGGAGAAATGATAAAAGCATGCCCTTCAATCTCGTAATAATGTTTCGGTATACCTTTCCTAACACTTTTCTGAACCGATGATTCGAGTAGATCATTGGAATTTGAGTCCCTCCTACTAGGATCAACTTGGGATTCAATCTGTTGCTGTTCTAATGATCCATCAGGTATAGCTCTATCATCTAAATTATTTAATTCAAACAAAGGTTCTCTTCTTGTGCTATATCTCCTCTACTAGGAAAATCATTTTCCAAAAAAGTTACATTTCATGATTCAATTTCAGTTATAGTACCATCTTCCCATTCACCGATGAATACATAACCTTTTGACTGATCAGAATATCTAATAAAGATATATTTCTTCCCCCGGGGACCGAGCTTTCCAAATTTATTGGAAGGGTCATAAATATATACTGCCGATCCTCAAGGTCTAAGACCAGTCAAACTTGGCTTTCTACCAATCCATAATTCATACGGTGTTGTGGGTACTGATTTTGAAAGCACTCTATTCAAGATATAGGACGCAGTTAACAATGCATCTCCCCAAAAAGAAATTGGCAAGTTAGTTTGTGCCATCATAGATCTCGTCATATCTAGCAATGTTTTATTCCTCCTCTCGGTAACACTATTCTGTTGAAGTGTGTGGGGAATAGTTAATTGTCTAATTATTCCTTTTTCATTACATAGATCTTTGAACTAATCCGATAGATATTCACGCCCTCGATCTATCTTTAAGGCTTTAATCATTCTATCCATTTGATTCTCCACTTCATTTATATAACGTCAAAAGCACTCAAGTGTTTCAAACTTGTGAACAATCAAATAGACATGACCAAAACACATGAAATCATCGATAAAAGTAATGAAATATGACGCTCCATGCCTAACCTTCACATTCATTGGACCATAAATGTCAGAGTGAACCAATTACAATGAAAGCACAGCCCTCACGGCTTTTCCAAATGGTCTTCGAGTTATCTTTCCGGCAAGACAATGTTCACAAGTCGGTAAATCAACTTTGGTAAGCGAACCCAATAGTCTTGCTCTCACAAGTCGATTCATCCTGTCTTGCCCTATATGACCAAATCTAGCATGTCATACTTTTTCATTTACATTAGCATCACTAGAAAAACAAATATTTAATGATGCATAATGATCTACATAGCAGTTAAACATTCGTTTGTCACAATCCAAGATTAAAAAGTCATCAAAGAGATATCCAAATCCATAGTACACACCATTGTAATAGATACAAACCTCATTTCTTAGAAAAGTTCAAGTCATATCCTAGCCTAAGAAGAATAATAACAGAAACTAAGTTTTGTCGAATCTCCAGTGCAAAAAGAACATCGTTCAAGATTAGGGTTCGGCCACTTCATAGTTCAAGCTTACAAGTGCAAATCCCTCTAACCTCGACTCTCGTATTGTTCCCCACGTATATCCATCTTGTACCATGAGGAATTCGACGAAAATCCACGAACGCTTCCCAATCCTTTATCACATGGTCTGTTGCTCCTGAGTCTACAATCCACACAGGATAAGATTCAGAAAGTAAAACAATACTACACACATTTACAATAGACACAGAAGTGTCATGAGGTGCTACCTTTTACGGCTCGGGGTATTCTCGAGCGAAATGACCAAGAGTTTTGCAATTGTAACACTTCATCTTACTCTTGTCCTTTTTCTTCCAAAACCGCTTATGCTTGTTCTTGCGGTTGGAGTTGTTCTTCTTAGACCCTCTGTCGTCATCTTTCATTTTCTTACATTTGTTTTTGTTCCTCTTTCGCTTAAAGCCTGAAACTTTCTGGAAACTACACTTAGCTACAAAGGCATTAGAAATCGATCTCACAGCACCAAGCCGCTCATCCTCGAGTTCTACGTGGCGAGCAACATCAGAGAAAGTCTTGATACTATCATTGTGAGTCAGATTCACTTTCAGATGCTCCCACTGGTTTGGAAGGGATCGGATTAAGGCCTGAACCTGTTGTTCATCAGAGAGAATGTGACCAGCCATTTTCAATTCCCTTATCATGTTTGACATAGTTCTAAGATGTTGTTGATGCTGTTATCAGCTTTTTTTTTATACATGTCAAACTTAATCGTCAACTGCCTCAGATGGGTCACACTGGTACTTCCATACTTCTCTCTGAGGTACACCCATATGTCATGAGCAGTAGGAAATTGCTCACATTCATGTATGAGATCATCAACCACAAAACTAATCAGGATGCCACGTGCAATGGAATTTTTCTTCTTCCATGCCTGGTAAGCTTCTTGATCTCTTCTCTGTTGAGCAGTATTTCCAATTCCAAGCTCTTGCATGATATGGTTAATGCCCTCTAAGGCATCTTGCTCTTCCAGCACATACCATATCTTATGGCACCAAATGTCATAATTGTCACTATTAAACTTATCACCTTTATTTAAATCTAATATTATTGATTTCGATGTCATAGTCTGGGTTTTCAAAGAGAGGTAATTATAAGTATTCATGCTCATTTAATCATACAATTTTATACTTAAAATCCAAGAAATTTATGATAAACGAACATAAGGTATAGACTCAAAAGATCACTAAATTCCCAATCATCATCTATCATTCGAATGTTTGATAATCATAAATTTGATTTCAAAGTAACAAAATCCTTTTAAGTCTTAGGTGAGAATTACTTAAATTCTACCAACCAAAAAACTCCCACTAAAATCATGCGAATTTAGAATATATCTTTTCACATACTAGCATAAATATACAAATATGCACATTTTTTATACATTTACAAAGAAAGTAACATTACATCACATGTTCATGGCATTGTTCTCAACATCATCATAGTACACAACTATGCATCATAGAAAGGAGCAAAGAAAAAAAGAAAAAATATACAATCACTTTTCTTTTTACTTTCCTTTCTTATCTTCCATATACATGTGAGTAACCATATTGACCATCCCAACTGAAAGCCTATTTCTCGGAGTGAATCTCCTAACAGCTTGTAGTATACAGCCATTAATCTTTAGAGACAATATCTTTTTCATTTTAATCTCTATCTCCCTAGCTCTCCACATCCTAAACAATTTTAGTCTGAAATCCTTGGGGTAGATCCACTTGTTTTCCTCTATTATTTTGTTTGTCATTCCAACCAAATTATCAGGGAGAGAATTCTTTATAATATTAATCTCAACTTCGTCGCCTCCGAACCAATGACCCAAACTCCGAAATTCATAGCGTTTTTGACTCATAACCCACAGATATTGCGACAAAGTGTGCATTACTTTCATCTTATAATGCAATATTATTTGTAACTTTGCCAAACGTTTTGTGGTCCTCTTGTCTCTGCATCTCCCCCAGAGAGGTGCAAGGGTACGTATGATTCTCACCATATCCCTAAAATAGGGTAAACATCAGATTAGGCACAAATCCAATCAAAGAATTTTAAAACACCAACCACAATAATTTATACTCAATAATCAAATGATTTATGTCGAAAAAATGAATTTTTCATACATAAATCAACGAGCATAAAATCAAATAGGTATTATAAAAAATTAATTCAGATAGCCAGAAGCTAGAAAATATTTTTTCAAACATGTGACGAATTTTCAAAAAATTTTCTCAGCCGTTAATTGATTTTTTCTGCAATTTTCAAATATTTTACAAACTTAAAATAAATAGAAAATAATTTTCAGTTTAGAAAAATTAATTTAAAATTACAGAAAAATCAAACAGAAAATAAATATTTTACAGAAAAAAATTAATTTAATAATTTTTCGCCCACCCGCCGGTCTCGACGGAAATCATTTTCATCGCTAATTTTAGCGACGAATCCAAATCCGTCGCTAAATTTAGTTTTCGCATTTAATTTTTTTATTTGTAGAACCCCTCCGCCCACCTGTCAGCCTCCGCCCACCACCGCCCCCGCCCCCGCCCCCTCTTGCTTGCCCGCCCGCGTATGTCCACCTTTTGCTGTTTTATTTTTTTTGATAGAAAATGTACTTTTATCTAGATTCGAATCTGGGTTTAAGGAGTTGTCTGAAACGTTTTTAACCACTATATCACATTAAGTTATCTGATATACTTTTTTTTTACTTCTATACTTTTTTTCTAACTCTCATCATTAAAAATATAATTTCATAATCTAACAAAAATACAAAATATAAACTTATATTGAATAAAAATATAAAATTATATTTAATATAATTACAAAATTATCTTTAAAAAATCAAAAAATTATATTTAAAAAATATAAAATTATATTTAACAAAAATCAATACCCTAATTTAATAAAAATATAAATTACAAATATATTTAATAAAAACATAAAATTATATTTAATAAAAATAAAAAATTATATTTAGCGATGAATTTAGTGACGGATAGCTAAATCCATGGCTAAATTTAGCGACAGATTTTGTTTTCATTCACTAATTTTAGTGACGGACTTTTATTGTCGCTAAATTTAGTGACGGATTATGTTTTCGTCGCTAAATTTAGCAATGAAATTTTTTTTGTCGATAAATTTAGCCACAGATTATATTTTCGTTGCTAATTAGCAATAAATTTCATTTTTTGTCTCTAAATTTAGTGATGAATTTTTTTTTGTCGCTAAATTTAGTGAAGAAAAAGAAATCTGTCACTAATCAGCGACGGAAATATGAATCCATCACTAAATTTAGCGATGGATTTTAAATCCGTGGCTAAATTAACGACGGATATGAATCCGTCACTAATTTTAGGGACGGAAGATAATACGTCACTAATTAGCGACGGATTTTGGTTTTTGTCGCTAAATTTGTCGCTAAATAGTGACGAATTTTTTTCGTTGCTAAATTCTATCACTAAAATTGTGTTTTTGGTAGTGTGATCCATTGCCATTGCTAGACTATATTAGGTCATGTCAGTCTAGGGTTTCATGCGGTTTGAAGGGTTAATGGCAAAGGAGGCCTCTTTGTTATCCTTTACAGGTTGTTTGGATAGAAAGATTTGGAGAGAAAAGAAAAGATTTGGAGAGAAAGTTATGATTTTCTTTCGTTTGGGAGTTTTAATATGAGAGAAAAGGAAAGAAAATGAGGGATTTGAAGGAATTTCAATTTTAAATTTTTTCTCTCCCAAAAGTGGAGAGAAATGAAGAAAAAAGAAAATGTTTGAGTTAAAATATTTTTATATTTTAAAAATACCCTTTAAAAATTGAAAGCAAAAATTTTTATTCCCAATGAATCTCATTTTTTTTCTTTTCTTTTGTAAAACTCTCAAACAAGATGGAGAGAAAATTATAATTTTTTCTTCTTTTCTTTTCTCTCCTAACTAATTTTTTCTTTTCTCCTCAAAACTCTCAAACATACTGTTAATGCAGAGAGGGAGAGAGAGATTGGGTGTTCCGACTTTGAGAGCAAACCCATTTTTTTAAGGGAAAGATGAACTATTTAGGTAAGTGGAGCCAAAATGCGTCTCCAATTAGAAAAAGCGAGGTACTTTGGATTTTGTAAAACACAATCGAGTGGGTTCTTATCATGTGTCAACAACGTAGGGCGAAAGTCATGCCCCACAATACGCATTCATCATTGATTTAAAAAAAAAACAAAACAAAACAAAACAAACAAGCCAACACTGTAGGCACGATTCTATCACTCATTTGTTTTTTTTTTATTTTTTTGTGTTTTTTTAATTTTATTTTTTTATTCCTTTTTTTAGTTCTCGTAGAGCCGCCTGTTGTGTTGGGTTTTTTCTTTTTTATTCTTTTGGTTTTTTTTATTCTTTTGTTTTTTTATTTTTTGCTTTTTTTGCGCCTGTTGGGCATTTTTTTTATTTTGCTTTTTTTATTTTGTTTTCTTTATTGGGTTTTTTCTTTTTTATTCTTTTTTTATTATTATTTTGATTTTTTTCACCTACCATGTTGGGCTTTTTTATACTTTTGTTTTTTTATTATTTTGTTGTCTTTTGTTCTTTTGTCTTTTTTCTTTTTTGTCTTTTTGATTTTTTTTGTTCTTTTGTTTATCCTACTCAAATATGCGGTTTACCATGCCTTTTTGGTTTCTTTTTTCTTTTCTTTTTTTTTTCTTTTTTTTCAATTGGAATTAACCGTTGGCTTGGCTTAGATTAGTCGTGGTCTAGATTAGTCAGAATGAAACTCTGAATACTAGACGATGAATACTAGGCAGTGAACCAAGTTCAAAATGCAAAAAAAAGTAGTAACTTTGTGTCATGAGTTTAAAATGGAAGACGGTGGAACCGTGGGAGAAATGGTGGAACCGTGGGGTATATAATTGTTATGACTTTATGAGTAATAATGAAAGATGGTGGAATCGTGACAGAGACAGTGGAACCGCGGTATGTAATGTGTTATAGTTTTGTGAGTTTCAATGTGAGGCGGTGGAACCGTGGGAAGAGACGATTCTACCATGAGTATGTGAGGTGGTGGAACCGTGCAAAGAGACGATTCTACCATGAGAATATGATGCAGCAAAGAGAGGGAAGAAGGAGAGAGAGAGAGAGAGAATAAGTAGAGAGGGGTTTAGAGAGAAAGACACACAACAAAATAAGAGCACTATTCAAATGGTCAAAAACTGTCAATAAAATATATCAAAACCGTCAATAACACTTTCTCCTACGGATAGAACATCAGTTGAGTATACACCAATCGAGATAGGTGTATCCTAATAATTTGTGTAACCGTTGTAGCATATCATATATGTATTGTGACGATAAAAAAGTGTCGGTAAAATTAGTGATTTTATCGTCAGTTAATAGGGTGTAAGAAAATATTACGATTTTTATTATCGGTTGCCATATATTACGAGATGTTACTACTTTCATCATCTATTACCATTATGTGAGGAAAAGTTACTGATTTTATCATCGGTTGCCATATGTTATGAGATTTTACTATTTTTATCATCGGTTACATTAAGTTAGGAGAGGTTACTGATTTTATCATCAGTTATCATATGTTACGAGATGTTACTACTTACATTGTCGGTTACCATCATGTTAGGAAAAATCACTACTTCCATCATCAATTACTATTAAGTTAGGAAATGTTACTGATTTATCATCGGTTATCATATATTGTCATATGTTACGAGTTATTACGTTCATCGTTGGTTACCATTGAATTTGGAAAAATTACTGATTTTAACGTCAATTACCATGTGTTACAAGATTATAGTACTTTCATCGACGGTTACATTGAGTTAGGAAAAGTAATTGATTTTATTATCGGTTACCATATATTACGACATGTTATACTTTTATCGACAATTACATTGAGTTAGGAAAAGTAATTGATTTTATTACCGGGTTCCAAAATATTATGGCATGTTATACTTTCATCATCGGTTACCATTGAGTTAGGAAATGTAACTAATTTTATCATCGATTACCATATGTTACAAGATGTTATTAAATGTTACTGATTTATCATCAGTTACTATATGTTACGAAATATTACTATTTTCATCTGCGGTTAGCATTGGGTTAGGAAATGTTATTGATTTTATAATCGATTACTATATGCTACGAGATGTTACTTTTTTCATCGTCGGTTACCATTGAGTTCGTTATCATGTTTATCATGTGTTATAAAATGTTAATAACCTTTATCATTGGTTAGTAGTAGTGTTAGGAAATGTTATTCTCTTTTTCTTCGGTTGCCATGTGTTACCAAATGTTACTACACTTTTAACTTTTATATTAGTTACACTAGTGTTAGAAAATGTCACTATTTTGTATTGTTGATTCAGTGATAGAAAAATTTACTACATTTTTTGTCAGCTTACATATGTATTACTTTATCCTCAGTTACTTAGTGTTAGGAAATATTAGTATTTTTATAGTAGGTTATTATGTGCTACCATGAACATATGTGTTGGAAAATATTATTGTTTGATGGTTATTATTGTTTTTAAGATACCATATGTTAGGAAATAATAGGTTATCATGTGTTAGAAAATGTTAGTAGCTTTATTGTAGGTTACCATGTGTTGCTATCTTTTTGTGTTACTACCTTTTACAATTTGTTACTATCGAAGGTTACCACGTGTTACTACCTTATTATCAATGGTTACCATGTCTTAGAAAATATTACAATTTTTTATCATCGGTTACTATAGTATTAAAAAAATAGTTTGAAAAATCACAGGGCACAAGTGTTATGAAAATTACAATCTTGTATTGTCATTTACCCACCTCTTACCACAAGTTAAGTTACCAATCTCTTATATAAGTTTTAATTATCAGAAATGATAGGAAATCACTACATAATATGATATCAATAATTACATCAATAATGGCACAGTTATAAATTTAAGTGGGTATAAAATAATTACAAAAATAATATAAATATAATTAGAATTGTATTAATATGCGAGATTGACTAATATATTAGATTGAGTAATACATATAAGATCAAAAGAAAAAAAAAAGATTCCTTTCCCACAACAACATGTCTTCTGCTAAGACGGTGAAACAAAAAATGAAAAAAAAAAAAAACATGTCTTCTACTAAGATGGTGAAACCAAAAATGAAACAAAAAATATTCACTTTGATCACAAAAAATATAACCATCACAAAATGAAGGGCACAATCCCACCATAATTCTAAAACTAAACAGAGCAGTGACCAACTAGTTTATCATAATCTTTCTTCCTGTCGATCTATTAATAAAAAAGTGACATTGTAAAGAATGTAAAGAATGGTTAAAAATGAAAACATTACCCCATGGGATGGAGTCAGGTGTTGATGATGATGGTTGATTTCTATGTGCACTACTAATATCTGGTATTGGAGAAATCTTACAATATAAATAATTTGGATTATTATTGAAAGATAAATATGAAAATAGTAAGATTATGTGACCAAAGAAATGACATTCATACTTGAATACCAGCGATAAGCCTTGTTTCATTAACCAGATTCATCAATTCATTTTGCTGTCCACTTCCAGCATGTGTAGTAACATGCATAAGAACATTGCTGACCAAATTACTAAGATTGTGATTTTGTTCCATTAATCGTTCCATCATAATAGTCATATCTTCATTCTCAGCTCTAATTGAATGCACACGCGGAGTTGTAATCTTTCCCACATATCTAATTCTTCCCTTTGAATTAGGCCCTTTAACTTTAGATACAATATCACTTTCCCAAAATAAATTGGAACTTTCTATTTGCACTTCTTCAATAGACTCCATTAGAATGACATAAAATGATAATCATTCGTAGCACAAGTTTTGATACTTTTATAGAAATTAAACTATCATCTGATCGTGTTCTGCTTGTAATATAAAGTTCATCTCTAGAAGGTTTCCTCCCAGATTGTGTCATCTATAATGAAAAAACAAACCACACCTTGAAATATTACGTGACTAAAATTAATTATAATTAATTGCAAGTAAATGAAATATGAATTCTTTATACCTTCTCATGTATGAGCTTTGCAAATGATTTTGATCCTAAATAATATGGATCAGTTAACTTTGAGCGACATTCTGAATTTCTTTTACTAATTTTCTAGCATAAAGAAAAAAAAATATTAGAATAACAAGTGAATTATATAGTGGATTGTATAGTGGATTGCATTTGTACCTTTCCTTTATCACTCAACCAGAAACTAACAAGCTCCTTGTACTGATTTGGATCAACTCTTTCATCTTCCATTCTCTTGATATTTTCATTTATTCCAAGTGATTCATCGAACCATTTTGATTTCAGAAATTTTTTATAACTATTCCATTTTTCAGACAAATTTCCAATAACTCATTTCTTAGTGTCATCTTTGAGTAGCTTGAAAGTAATCTTTGACTACAATTAAAATAAAAGAAATACGTAAAAAATAAAATTAGATATATCAGCTTTTCCATCTACTCATTGAGTAATAAAAATATATTACTAAATACCTGTATAATGTTCCACATGTCATCGTTATACTCCATTGGCATTTCGCACCAAGTTTTATAGTTTATTGGAGCAATGGCATGTACTCTAACTATAGAGCTAAGAAATCTAGTAAAGATTATACCATCAATTCCTATTGGTTGATTTAATTCATTCATTTCAACCAGCATGCGCTGTCCTTTTCCTAAGTCCCAAACATCTTGACAACAGGGTTGGGCCTCTACATTTCTAGACAATTACTAAAAAAAAAATGGGTAATTATTTGATAGCAGGTCAATGTGAAATCTCAAATTGAAATGATCGGTAACTTGGGATAACATCTTCGCAAGATTGGTTTTCTTCATATTGAACTTGTTGGGATTGTTGTGATTCTTCACAATTAGCTACAATACTCATCCAGCGTTTAGTTCATCCCATAGTTGGTGGAAATATTTAAAATTTTTTAAATACTCATCAAACAGTAGATGATGTCTAATGTGTTTAGCTGAAAATCTTTTTGTTAAGTTAAAATTTCTATTAATTTTGAGAGATTTGAGGAGAGTTTTGAAGGGAAGAAAAGTTTCAAAGTTAATTAATATATTTGGGATTAGATTTATAGAGAAAATTACAAAGGCCGTCAATTTCAAAGCCGGCCATTTTTTTCCGCGATTTTTTTCATAAGATTTACCCACTCTTTTTTCATTACCCGCGGTTTTGTTTACCTACCTTTTTTACATTACAATCCTTATCTTTGTTTAGCCATTACCCGTGTCTCATATTTTCAATAATTTTTGTTATTTCATATTTTTCATGTTTTTAGTTGGTCATATGTCTTTTCTTTAGATTGATTTTATATAATTTTTACAAATAGATTGATTTTATATAATTTTTACAAGTGAAATTTTATGTAACTTAAAATGTAGTAAAAACTCTACTTAAATTAAAATTTTTTATTAGATTATTTTCAAATTAAATTGCAAATAAATAAATAGCAATACATAATAATATAGTAATTGCAGATAAATAAATACTAATATAAAAGAAAAAATATAATATAATACTATTTTATATAAATAGTCTCTAATTACCAATATATATAATATATATTAATATCAGTAATTTAGTAATGTGTAGTAATGTATAGTAAGAGGGCACCCGTGTAAGGGGACAGGCACCAGGCTCCCACTTGTACGGGCGCCCGCGTATGGGGGCAGACGCCAGGCCCTTGCATGCGTGGGTGCCCGGGCATGGAGGCGGGTGTTAGGCCCCTACATGCGCAAGCGCCAGGGCATGGAGGTAGGTGATAGGCCCCTACATGTGCGGACACCCATGGATGGGGGCGGGCGCCAGTAGTTGGATCTTAATAATTAATATTAATTCATATTTTTTTTAATTTTTCATTGATAATTAATTATATTATATAATATTCGTAATTACTAATAATTAATAATATAATTAATAATATACCATTATCTAAACTATTGCTACATTTGATAATTTGATATTTTGTGCATTCGATGTAATGCAATTTTAGGACTTGGTACTACCTATCACTTGTTACTATACTTTATCATTTGTCATGACAATGCTTATCCGGTGTATTGAAAATATTTAAAATTTATTATTTAAAATTTGTTAGTAGATAATGTTTAGAGTATATTGAAAATATAGTTGAAAATGTGTTTAATTGAAAATAAGGATAAGTTAAAATTTCTAGGATTTTGAGAGTTTTGAAGAGAGTTTTGAGTGAAAGAAAAGCTTTGAGTTGAGTGAAAGAAAAGTTTAGAGGGAAAGAAAAGAAAAGTTTTGAGGGAATGAAAAATATTGAAGTTAATATAATATATTTATATTTAGATTACAAACCCATCAATTTTGAACTCCGTCTTTTTTTTTCAAAATTTTTTCATATTTTTTACCCGCTTTTTGTCATTACCAGTGCTTTTTTCACACTTTATTCATCTTTTTTACACCACAATCTCACATGTCTTTGTGGAAACGGCAATGAATAATTGGCTTGGGTGAGGAAGTTGTATGATTCAATGACCCCTTTCGTTTCGTCAAATCCGAGAGCGGCTTATATCAACTGCATGGACCTTGATCTAGAAGTGATGAATTTGGTGAGTCCTGGTGATTCATCCGATGCGGATGGGGTGGACTTGGCTAGGACCAGGGGTGCGAAGTACTTCTTGAAAAACTTTGACAGGCTGGTGAGAGCCAAGACATCAATAATGTTTTCAAGAATCAACAAGGTATTCCTCCTATGCTCACTGGTGGGTCCAAATCAGAAATTTAAATGACTCATCTAAGGGGAAGGAGAGAGAATTGGAGAGAAATTGTGAGCATAGAAGCGAGAATCCGCACCATCCGCACCAATGGTTTGTTGGTATGGTGAGAAGGACATCTCATCTCTGAACTAAACACTCGATTCAAACCTCCTTGGTTATGAAAAAAACACCACTAGGAGAACTCTCTCCAATAATGGACCCGACAGCAAGTTGTTAGATTAGTTGAGACGAAATTTCAGATATTGAGTGGTGGCAAAGTCAAGGTACCAAAAAAAAAGAGCGAGAATCCGCAGAGATGTGAAAGGGCTTGTTGTGCATTATGCAATCCAATTTGCTTATGTTGCCATGTAAAAAGTTTCTGCATCATGTTAGATATCAAAGTTGCTTATGAGACTATTGCAAATTTATTTAATCTAATCTTGGGTATTACTTAATAGGACATATAACTCTTTTTGAAAAAAAGATAAAATTAGTAAATATGATCATGGTTGATGTAGAATATATAATTATTGGACAAGAATTGTTGCTCTAGACAACTACGCAACTGGATGCATGACCAAAATCTGGTTGCGACGTTGATGCTAATTAGTGTCCCAAATGGGAAGAGTTCTCCTTTTGAGATAGGCCATAGTCCCACATGTACTTAAAGCACGATACTTCGATAAGATCTAGACCTCTAGAAAGAAATGGCCCGTGCTCTCTCTCTCTCTCTCTCTCTCTCTCTGTCTCAGCGGAAACCAGAAAGAAATGACCCGTGCATGGGATGGGACTTCCGCTCAAGGTCATTGGTTAATGAATGTGTTGCATACTTCACAATTATTATTGTTGTTGTAGGAAAATTTGACTCCATAAATAGTAACTCTACTAAATCAAATGAAATTATTTGACCGTTTGATGGTCTTGATCGATGAACTTACAAAAGATCGTTGAAAAATACTCTGATAGGAAAGACTCCGACATTCAAATTAGAGAACGATTTTTGAAAGAAGAACAGATTAAAAAAGAATTTAGTATAACTTTGTGTGCTATGTGTAAATCCAGAATGTGTACCTCACTGGTTGACTGGTTCATTATATTAATAAATTTAGCATTTTTTGTGTATATCACCCGTATCTGGAATCATATTCTAACTAATCTGATTAGAGATTTACAATGACTCATTCTAGGGACTATCCTTCTAATGTAATTTTTTTCATTATTAAGACTCGAACCTAAAATCTTGATTAAGAGATCTAATATCATATCTTATTAGGTCGAATATCGTTGGTATTAATAAATTTAGCATTGAATACAATTTATATAATCAATAATTTTTTTTAGTAAAGTTAATTTAAGTTCTAAAGATTATAATTTTTATCTAATAATTATATATAAATATTAATCTCTATTATATAATTAAGACCCACAAACCTATTAAAAAAAACCCTTAAAATAGCTTGAAAGTAATGTTGATTACAATATGGTTATCCATATCCAATGAGGTCATTTTATTTTAATTTTTTCTTTTGTGTTAATGGGAGGCTAGGGAGCAATACTTGGCCCAAGTGTTTTGGGCCGGCTACAACTCAGGACGTTGATATTTTTCCTTTTTTTTATTTTTTTCTTTTTATAAGTGGATACTTTTTATCATCCATCAATATTTAAATTTTATTCAATTAATTTAATTATAATTTATTAAGAGATTAATTCTTTTAATATTTATTTTTTATTTATAAGGCTTGAATTTAAGATGCGGATGGATGCCACTCACTATTACACATATGTGTCATTGGTTGTACCATTATAATTGTCAATAGGAATGGACATAACGACACGTGGCTACATTGAGGGAGAGAGACAAAGAGGGTGCAGTGGATGATTGGTCTCAAATGTTTAATGGCTCCAGTTCAAGATTAGATATGGATGGATGAAAATAAAATGAGGAACATACATATTCACAATTGTAATTCTTTATAGAGTTATTAACAAAAATAAGACTTTTTTAATAAATAATTCTTTACTATATAACAATAATCGAATATACCTAGTATTTTATGAGTATTTATTAAATAAATAATATAAAAATAAAAAAATATAATTTTTATCAATTAAAGCATATCTAAAATAAATTCTTAATCAGTATTTGAGAGCATCGATATGTATTTTTCAATTTTTCTATATCGAAAACTCAAAATGATAAAAAATTTTGGATTCAAATCATCTTTCTATAAATTTCATGCATTACACAAAAAAAAAAAAAAAGAAGATATCTTATAATCATTTAATCATACTAAATAGCTAAAATGAAAATTTTCAACAAATAAAAACTATTTAATAGTTTAAGTTAGCCCCGGATGTAAGTTGTGCCATGAAATTTACTTCTAGTAGTAAAAATTTATTAGATGTTTATAAAATTACTACAAATAAAATATTATATTAAATTTATTAGATGTTTATAAAATTTACTTCTAGAAGTAAAACTTACTAAGAAATATTATATTAAATTTTATAATATCTTTATTTAATTCAAAATTTGTGTATTTAAAATTACTTGATAAAAAATAATTTTTTATATAATTATTAAATAAATTAGAATTATTATTAGAATTTAAAAATATTTTTTAAAAATATTTTTTTAAGTATACTGATCATTAAATTACGTTTATTTATATAATTATAATTTCGATAAAAAAGAGGAAATGGAAATTCACAAATGTGCAAACAAATCAGGAAAAAAAATTAGAGTAAGAGAAAAAGAAAAATAGGAAACTCTGACGTTAAAAGTAGGATGGAATTGATGATGGGGGAAGTGTAGAAATGTCAAGCTTTAGTTTAGTGGGAGTGGGAGGGGCCTCCTCATCCTCTGCCCCAGATTGTTATTTGCAGTGCCAAAACCAAAAGCCCAAAACCAAATTCCCATATCTGACTTCTCCTTATACTTACCGTAGTAGAAGGAGCCAAGGAGGACGATTCTTGTCCCTTTGTTTCGTAAACAGCGGACGGTACTCAAGGTCGAGGTTTGGTGTTAAGGCGGAGACAGAAACAATGGCGACTGAGAAATTGGGAATCAAAATTGTTAAAAATCCTCCTGAATCTAAACTCTCTGAGCTCGGCGTCCGTAAATGGCCCAAGTATGTCATCCTTCATTTTCTTACTCTTTTTTTTTCCTTTATCTCAAAAATCTTGAGATTCGAGTTTGTTTCAACCTAGGGTTTTTTCTTTATTTCTTTAAACCGGCAGTGTGGGAGTTACAGATCGTCTGTTCAAACATGATTTATCCTTAAATCTAAAGCCCCGATCAAATCAATTGTCTGCAATTTCATCTGATGTGAGAAAATCCAAGTGTGGCGTGGAAGAGAGTTTTATAGGATATGGGGACAATATGGCAACATGAGAATCCTTGAGTTAAATTTGTTTCGGTGAGAGTACTTCTAAAATGGATGACCTTTAGGGAAGTAGCTCGTGACCAGAGAGACAAAAATGTGAGACCTATAGAGATAGCAACGTGAAAAATCATTTTAAATCAATTCGCTTCTAGAAATATAGAGATGAATTTGTATTGCTTAACCATGAGTTCTAGGCTATATCTGCTATGAGGACATCGGGGGAAAGATTATAATATCCCTTAAAAGTTGGGGTTGAACTGTATAATGATTCTAGGATGACCTCTTACTAAGCAGCTTACTGTGGATGCTAGAATTGGTATGACGATTAATTATATAATCTTAGCAGATAATTCGTCCAGTACTCGTATGCCACATAAGTGATGGAATTATCTCATGACTACAATGGTGATGGATCATATCATGGCTCTTTATTGAATTCCGGTGCTAATTATTACTATGTATGAGGTTAGACTTGTGTATCAGTAATAGGACTTGGTGGTGGTTTAATTTCTCAAAGATTTATAGAAGGCAGGACTAGCCTTATATGGTGAAGAACTGAAGAAAACTCTTGCTCATGCTCAATTTGAACTTTGAGATACTTATGAAGAGAAAACTTATAGAGGCCTATTTAAAAGATCATAATAATGTAGAGTAGTACACGTGTGTATCAGTAATAGGACTTGGTGGTGGTTTAAATTCTCAAACATTTATAGAAGGAAGGACTAGCCTTGTATGGTGAAGAATAGAAGAAAACTCTTGCTCATGCTCAATTTGAACTTTGAGATACTTACAAAGAGAAAACTAATAGAGGCCTACTTGAAAGATCATAATACAATAGAGTACAACAACAACAAGCTGACCACCAAGTCCTTATATGGTGAAGAACTGAAGAAAACTCTTGCTCATGCTCAATTTGAATTTTGAGATACTTATGAAGAGAAAACTAATAGAAGCCTACTTAAAAGATCATAATACGGTAGAGTAGTACACTTGTGTATCAGTAATGGGACTTGGTGGTGGTTTAAATTCTCAAAGATTTATAGATGGAAGGACTGGCCTTGTATGGTGAAGAATAGAAGAAAACTCTTGCTCATGCTCAATTTGAACTTTGAGATACTTACAAAGAGAAAACTAATAGAGGCCAACTTAAAAGATCATAATACAATAGAGTACAACAACAACAACAAGAAGCTGAGCCTTAATCCCAAATTTTGGGGTTGGCTGTTTGAAAGAGAAGAGTGAAAATAATGTTGAAAGGAGAATGCGACTCTGCTGGGGATCGAACCCAGAATCTCTGGTTCCGTAGACCAGCGCCTTATCCATTGGGCCACGGAGTCTGGGACTTGGTGGTGGTTTAAATTCTCAAAGATTTATAGATGGAAGGACTGGCCTTGTATGGTGAAGAATAGAAGAAAACTCTTGCTCATGCTCAATTTGAACTTTGAGATACTTACAAAGAGAAAACTAATAGAGGCCAACTTAAAAGATCATAATACAATAGAGTACAACAACAACAAGAAGAAACTGAGCCTTAATCCCAAATTTTAGGGTTGGCTGTTTGAAAGAGAAGAGTGAAAATAATGTTGAAAGGAGAATGCGACTCCGCTGGGGATCGAACCCAGAATCTCTGGTTCCGTAGACCAGCGCCTTATCCATTGGGCCACGGAGTCTGGGACTTGGTGGTGGTTTAAATTCTCAAAGATTTATAGATGGAAGGACTGGCCTTGTATGGTGAAGAATAGAAGAAAACTCTTGCTCATGCTCAATTTGAACTTTGAGATACTTACAAAGAGAAAACTAATAGAGGCCAACTTAAAAGATCATAATACAATAGAGTACAACAACAACAACAAGAAGCTGAGCCTTAATCCCAAATTTTGGGGTTGGCTGTTTGAAAGAGAAGAGTAAAAATAATGTTGAAAGGAGAATGCGACTCCGCTGGGGATTGAACCCAGAATCTCTGGTTCCGTAGACCAGCGCCTTATCCATTGGGCCACGGAGTCTGGGACTTGGTGGTGGTTTAAATTCTCAAAGATTTATAGAAGGAAGGACTAGCCTTGTATGGTGAAGAATAGAAGAAAACTCTTACTGATGCTCAATTTGAACTTTGAGATACTTACAAAGAGAAAACTAATAGAGGCCAACTTAAAAGATCATAAATTCATAATACAATAGAGTACAACAACAACAAGAAGCTGAGCCTTAATCCCAAATTTTGGGGTTGGTTGTTTGAGAGAGGAGAGAGAAAATAATGTTGAAAGGAGAATGCGACTCCGTTGGGGATTGAACCCAGAATCTCTGGTTCTATAGACCAACGCCTTATCCATTGGGCCAAGGGCCACGGAGTCTGGGACTTGGTGGTGGTTTAAATTCTCAAAGATTTATAGAAGGAAGGACTAGCCTTGTATGGTGAAGAATAGAAGAAAACTCTTTGCTCATGCTCAATTTGAACTTTGAGATACTTACAAAGAGAAAACCAAGAGGCCAACTTAAAAGATCATAATACAATAGAGTACAACAACAGAGAATGCGACTCCGCTGGGGATCGAACCCAGAATCTCTGGTTCCGTAGACCAGCGCCTTATCCATTGGGCCACGGAGTCTGGGACTTGGTGGTGGTTTAAATTCTCAAAGATTTATAGAAGGAAGGACTAGCCTTGTATGGTGAAGAATAGAAGAAAACTCTTGCTCATGCTCAATTGGAACTTTTAGATACTTACAAAGAGAAAACTAATAGAGGCCAACTTAAAAGATCATAATACAATAGAGTACAACAAGAAAAAGAAGAAGAAGTTAAGCCTTAATTCCAAATTTTGGGGTTGGATGTTTGAGAGAGGAGAGAGAAAATAATGTTGAAAGGAGAATGCGACTCTGCTGGGGATCGAACCCAGAATCTCTGGTTCCGTAGACCAGCGCCTTATCCGTTGGGCCACGGAGCCTGGGACTTGGTGGTGGTTTAAATTCTCAAAGATTTATATAAGGAAGGACTAGCCTTGTATGGTGAAGAATGGAAGAAAACTCTTGCTCGTGCTCAATTTGAACTTTGAGTTACTTACAAAGAGAAAACTAATAGAGGCCAACTTAAAAGATCATAATACAATAGAGTACAACAACAAGAAGAAGAATAATTCCAAATTTTGGGATTGGCTGTTTGAGAGAGGAGAGAGAAAATAATGTTGAAAGGAGAATGCAACTCCGTTGGGGATCGAACCTAGAGTCTCTGGTTCCGTAGACCAGCGCCTTATCCATTGGGCCACGGAGTCTGGGACTTGGTGGTGGTTTAAATTCTCAAAAATTTATAGAAGGAAGGACTAGCATTGTATGGTGAAGAATAGAAGAAAACTCTTGCTCATGCTCAATTTATACTTTTAGATACTTACAAAGAGAAAACTAATGGAGGCCAACCTAAAAGATCATAATACAATAGAGTACAACAACAACAACAAGAAGCTAAGCCTTAATCCCAAATTTTGGAGTTGGCTGTTTGAGAGTGGAGAGAGAAAATAATGTTGAAAGGAGAATGCGACTCCGCTGGGGATCGAACCCAGAATCTCTGGTTCCGTAGACCAGCGCCTTATCCATTGGGCCACAGAGTCCTTGTCCTGATACAATTGAGTAGTGATGTTAGAAATCAAAACTGTTGAAGAGTACACATTATGAGAATCATTTCAAATGTGTATGTGTGCTCTTCCATGGCTAGAGTGTTAAACAACAACAACGACAACATAAAATTAAAATGTTGAAAGGAGAACGCGACTCCGCTGGGGATCGAACCCAGAATCTCTGGTTCCGTAGACCAACGCCTTATCTATTGGGCCATAGAGTCCTTGTCCTAATACAATTGAGTAGTGATGTTAGAAATTAAAACTGTTGAAGAGTACACATTACGAGTATCATTTCAAATGTGTATGAGTGTCATCTTCCATGACTAGAGTGTTATTCGTGCAAATGCCCTACAAGAGTTGAGCCTGGTGGTTCTTCCCTGCTCCCCAGTTCCTCTTTATGCCGCCCTTGACGGATCATGTGTCCCTTTCTTCTACGTCTCTAGTGGAGACCATGACATAACTTTTTCTGAGAGATTTTCATTTTTCATGTGTAATTTAAATCCTGTTCTTGTCATCATTGTCTTGATTACCTTTTTACTTGATTTAAAAAATCTATTGGCTTGTTGATCCTAGTCAAAGTATTAGGAATTTTTATTTTATTTTATTCTGATAACAAAAACATCAAGTATTACACAAGAGCCCAATCAATCAATATTTGCATGCCTCATTAAATTATTGTGAAACTGAATTGCATAAATTTGGTCACTTAAGAAGATGATAAATGTTACCACAAGGAAGAAGTGAATGATTGTTTCCTGAGTGTGCCCTCAGAATTGTTGGCCGCAGTTTGTACGTATGTCTATTTCAGTTTGCTACAAAATTGGCTTAAATAAGCATGTATTAAGATCCCGCTGATTTCTAGTTCCAAATCGTGGTGTTTCTACCATACACTGATTTATAAACAATTCCAAAACCATGAAGAAGAGAGTTGAATATTCTTACAATCTGAAATGTGCAAAAGATTTGTCTGTTAGAATGTCTTCCTAAATTGTGCATTTCTTTATAGGTGGGGATGCCCTCCAAGCAATTTCCCATGGACTTATACTTCCAAAGAGACATGTTATCTGCTGAAGGGAAAAGTGAAGGTATATCCTGATGGGTCGGATGAGGCTGTGGAGATTGAGGCAGGTGACCTGGTTGAGTTTCCAAAGGGAATGAAGTGCACTTGGGATGTCTCTGTGGCAGTTCACAAGCACTACAACTTTGAGTAGCTTGTTTTGGTCTTCTGGCTCTAGTCCTAGTTATAGTATTACTAATGCGAATTATTAAATCCTGTATAAACTGGTTTGGTCTGTGTAAGCACGTCTATGCTATTAAACTTCTTTTGATGGTTATGACAATCTCTCTGATGTGCATGCTGTTGCTTCCACGCATGTTATAGGGGCCGGAGTGGGTAGTATATGCTCATGTGGACGCTCCCTATCGCATGGCGAATCTTTTGAAAAATTTTCACTTTCTGGTAATAAAATATATATTGTTGGATTTTAATTTTTATGTACAGCGGAAGTAATTTAATTTTTGAAAAATTAAATAGATTGGATCGGATAAATATTTCAATGTAAGGCCTCTAAAAATGCACCGATCTTTGAATCACGAACTCTTGAACGATGCACGGTTGGGATGGTGTTTACGAGGTTAATTGAATCACCATTATGGATTCCTAACACCTCAAACTTAGATCCGATGAATTGAAGTGACGGTAAAATTTTCCTACTCGAAAATTTCTCGTTCTCTCAACGTTTCTCTCGATCTCTCAAGTCTCATAAATAATTAACATAAAATACGTCTAGTCTGACCCGGATCCCCCAGATCCATGCCCGACCCAGGTCGTGACCCAAGGCATGCGTGAGAGCGCGTGTGGACGACGTGTTGTGCGTCTGGGCGCGTGCAGCTCCATGCTACCGCGTGTGTGGGCACATGGTGATGCGCCGTCGGCGCATGGCGGCTTGTGGGACGTTCGGCAGCACGTTGGGTTGGCTGGAAATGAAATTTTTTCATTTTTTTGAGCATCTCATGCCATTAAATATGATTTTTTGTGGGTTTTTGTATGTCGAATCCAAATCCAAATGGTAAAATGCGATCTCGGGTTGTGGTGTATGGTACCTGTTGACTCATACACTCGCTTTGGGGTTTATACTTGAATCATTTAGAATTTGTTGATTCGAAAGGTGTACAAAATTGCGAAAATAAGCATCACAAGTCACTATTGTCTCTATAACTGCTTCAAAAACTATCGTATTAAATTTTTGTAAATGAGATAAAATTGAATGGTGATAATTACGAAATTTCACACAGGCAAATTCAGTTTGTCCTCGAGGAGCAAGATCTGTTTGAGATTCTGAGATATGAGATGGTGGACTCCGAGAAGAGTGTCACACCTCAGAGAGATGGGATTAGGAGGTGTTACGTGCATGGAAGATAAAGGATGGCCGAGTTAGAGCAATCCTCTTGAAAAAATATGCACGACGATGTAATTCCGATCGATGAGTAATATCTTATGGTTATGTCGATTTGGTTCGCCCTAAAAAGAGCATTGTAGTGCTCTTACAGCTTATGATTTGAGAATGTTGACTTGCAAGTATTATAACTTATGAGAAAAAGAACTGCTCATACAATGATGCAACATTAGCACCAACGTCGAGTATGATCGCCGAGTTGAGAATACTAACGTGCCTATTTCGGATGTGTTTTTTAAGTAGTGGGTGCGATTCAGTCTTTACCTGATTCATGGGAAATTATGAAAACCTATTTCACATATGACGAAAGTATTCATACTTTTACTAATGTAAATAAGTACTGTGAGTTCGAGTAAGAGCATCTGGAGATGCATAGGCCAAACTCGAGTCATGCTTATGCAGTGGAGTCGAACATGGACTCCCATGGCACCAAGCACAAATGGTATAAGTATGAGTAAAAGACTCGAGGTTCTGGTAAGAAGAAATCATCCGAAAAATCCGATAACTAAGTATTAAAGCCCAGGAAGAAAGAGTTGGACAAGATCAATGTGAAGTACTATATTTATAGAAGATTTGGTCATTTCACTCGTAAGTGTGACGAGTGGAAATTATCTCTTTCTTTTTTACGTGGTTTGAGATGCTCATTGTTTTCTCTCTTTCGTGGATTGTAAATTCAGAAGTCACCGACCACGTAACTCGAAATAGGAATGTGTATATAGAGTTCTACCGAGTGAGTTTTTAAGTAGGAGGATTTACGTGGGGAACGGAGCGTTTGTCGACATCAGAGGGATTGACACTTGCAAGTTGGAGTTGCAAAGTTGTCAGACTCTATACGTTCTTTACGCTCCGAATATTTGACGTAACTTGATTTCAGCTTAGAGTATGCTTTGTTATTTGGAAACTTTATAGTTTCTATTTATTAAGACAGTTTTTTGATTGGCTCTGGTTTAGTCCATGAGAAACTATATGTACTGAAGGTGATTCCTTTTAATGGTGTTTCTTGTTATCCTCCTACGGTGAGAGAGGATGAGCCGGTTAGCAGTCTGTAGGGCCTTCTAACTAGTTTTGCCTAGATAGCAAAGCTACAAGGAAACCATTAAATAATGCATTGAGAGCTAGGACTCTATTATAGTCAGTTCACTCCGACCTCTGTGGCCTTATAAACGTGAAAACTCGAAATGGGGTTGTGTACTCTATCACGTTCATAAACAATTACACGCGTTTTGGTTATATCTATCTGATCTCGCACAAGTTTGAGATATTGAAATGCTTCAGGAGGTTTATCAGCAAGGTTGAAAATCAGTTAAAATTGAGAGTGGAGACTTTCAGAACTGATCAAGAGCGCGAGTATTTATCTGAAGAGCTCTGTTTCGAGAAGGATATTACGAGACAGCTTACTCTTCCTACTACTCCTTAGTAGAATGAAGTAACCGAGAGAAGAAATATGACTTTGTTAGAAATAGTGAGATCGATGATGGCACAAGTCAAATTATCCATTTCCCATTGGGACGATGCATTATTAACTGTTGTTTATGTCCTTAACTGTGTTCCATTAAGGTACACAATTAGTACCTCATATGAGTTTTGGATAAGGAAGCAGTCTGACCTTAACCGCTTGAGATCATGGGGTTGTGTCACGTATATTCACGATTTTTCGTATTCACACGGTAAGTTAGGCCCGCGAGAAAATGAATATATTTTTATGAGATATTAAGAACACTCCAAGGAGAATGTGTTTTAGGTGAGCATATGGACAGCACTGTTATTGAGATTAAATCTTAAGATGTCGTGTTTTTTTAAAATGATTTTTTTGTGAAAGGTGAAATCGATTGGGACTTTACTTTCTATGAGATGGATGAGCTTAGTGGCTTAGATTAGCCCAGCGGAAGGACCTAAGAACCCATTATGGATCTTGATCTTAGTGGGAGTGATCCATCTAGTGGTGAAAAGGTTTCCCCTCTTCATAAAAACAGTCGTTGACGCGTATCTAGTCGTCGCTTCCCGATTAAGGGAGAGACTCTCATTGTGACTCTTGAGAATGACGAAAAATCTTAAACAGTCCTAGAGACTCTTAAGGGTTCTATGAAGGACCATTGGTTAAAAGCCATAGATGAGACAATGAGTTAATAGGAATCAATGAGATTTGAGATCTAATTGATTTGCCTGAGGGTAGTAAAGCTATTGGAAATAAGTGGGTTCTCCAGATCAAGAGAAAGACTGACGGATCGGTGGAGAAGTATAAGACTCATCTGATAGCCAAGGGTTACACTCAGACTATGAGTGTGATTATCTCGATCCGTTAACTTTTAGCAATTGTCGTGGACATGGATCTGGAATCATACCAGATGAGCATTAAAACTGCCTTCCTGAGTGGAAGTTTGGATGAGGAGATCTGTATGGAGCAAACCTCTAGATTCGTTCTAGTAGGTCACGAGGATAAGATTTGTCGACTTTGGAAGTCGGCATATGAACTTAAACTGTTATCCAAATAGTAGTACTTGAGATTTCATAAAAAGGTGATATCTTATAATTTTATGATAATCGAGCAAGATTATTGCATCTATCTGTTACGTTATACGGACTCCTTCGTGACCTTGTTCTTATATGTATATGACTTTCTGTTATCTGAGAACAACAAAGTGTATCTGATAACCATGATGATGTGATCATCGTCGAATCTTGATATGAAAGACATGGGTGAGACTCAATTCTTTCTCGGAGTTAAGATCTAGAGGGATCGCTTGAGACAGATGTTGGCTCTTTCACAGGATTCTTACATCAAGGGAGTTCTCGAGCACTTCGTGAAGAACGATTGCAATCACAAATATACTCTTATTGCTAAAAGTTAAAGTCTACATCTTAACATGTGCCCTCAGACTCAGAAAAGGATAAGGAAGATGAGTAGAATCCCTTATACCAGTGCAGTGAGTACTCTGATATATGCAGTGTTACGTACACATTCAGACATTTGTTTTGCAATCAGACTGGTGAGTAGGTATCGGTCGAATCTTAGAAGGGATCACTGAGAGCAATGAAAAGAATTATGAGATATTTCAAGTAAACTGCGAACCTCTCTTTGTATTACGGAAGAGATGATTTGTGTCTCGTTAGGTATTCAGATGCCGACTGGGGTGACGATTTGAATGTACGCAAATCAATATCAGGTTTTACTATTTTGAAGTAGCAAGAAGCAAATCTGTGTATCTCTATCTATGATAGAAGTTGAGCTTGTGGTATGTTCAACAGCAGTTTAAAAGATTGTTTGGTTCCATAAATTTCTGAATGATTTAAGGGTTGTGGCAAATAGTAGGAGACCAGTAATGATTTATTGTGAAAATCAGGCTATCATTGACTACACTTGAGACCCTAAGTATCACATGAGATCAAATACACTGATATCTAATACCACTTTGTAAGAGACATCATTGAGAAGGGTGAAGTGACAATTAAGTATATTTCTACACAGCCGATCTCTTCACCAAACCCATTACGATAGATTCCTTTGTGAGATATAGAAATCATTGGGTTTACATATATTTTGACATTTCTCATTTTGTACTGATGATACTTATTGTTTTGTATATATATGACATGTGTGCATGATTCAGTTACTTATTTATTGCACTTGTTTTATTGTCATATATCCTGTGATGTGTTTGATAAAATATATATCAGGCAAGTGTGGTCGACTCTTTTACACGATTGACCACCTTAAACTTTGAGTGAGCGGAGATGAGACGGTTTCTAATTGTAAGAGTCTTTGAGAGTAGCCCTGCTAGAACATAAATCGCCTTGATACATGTTTAGGATGAGGTCATATGCGATGTGACCAACATTGACATAACCATATCCATGTTGCCTGTAAGTAACCATCTCAGATATCACTTGCGATTTGTGATATTGTCTTCAAGATATTTTCTCTGAGATTTCTAGGTAAAATCTTATGTATAGATTGAATCTCATACTGCAGAAAAATCTGATATATGTCCTTTAGAGAGATGAGGGAATAATATTGTTACACGTGTTTTATATCGCATTGATAAGATGATTAGGGATAGTGAGAGTATTATTTGAGACATTGACATGATTTAGATTCTTGTTCCCACTGTATAGACCTGAGATCCATTGAGTGAGATCTATTGTACCTTTATTACTTTTGACTGTTTCTAGTAGTTTTGGTTTAGTATTGTTATTTTAATCTATTTACCTATGACCCAAAAGATAAATTGAGGTTTGCAGGACAGATTTAGAAAAGCAACTGAGTTGAGGCTAATAGATTCAAGTTTGGGAAAAGGAAACCAATCGATATTATATCATTGTGTTGTATTCACCGACTAACCTATTATATTTATTTATGTTGGGTTGAAACGTAATAGTGAATACACAATCGAGTAATGCTTGTGGATCACTTTCGATAAGGAAAGTGATTCGATGGATGTAATTACATTGGATATGGGGTACGTTGAGTTTTTTTTTTTGTATTAACGGTGGTTTCTCGGTCATCCTAATAAGTATATCGATAAGTTTTTACTTGCAGTTGTATTCACCAAGCGCATAGCACCCAATCCTATGTGAAGATTCAGGGTGATGTAGAAAGTCACATGAGTTGTGATCTTGTGACGAACGCAAAATGCTCTCGTGTGCAAATGAGAGATGTAGATTAACTTGTCCACATAGGGACATTTACCCAAAATTAAATTTAAAGTTAAACAAAATTGGGATAATGAGATTAATCACATTATCCCCTTAACTCCCAGTCTCCCTTAAGATTAGGGTTTTCTCTCTCAAATGAATAACCTCTCTATTCTTATGTGAAAATGTGGGGAGTGAGATCCAAACAATCAGAGAAGGGCTGGACATTTTTTATGTTAACTATTCATGAGACTTAAGATGAGAGGTCGAGAGAAATATCGAAAAAACGAGAAATTTTCGAGTAGAAAAATTTTTTTCGTTACTTTAATTCATCGGATTTAGGTTTGAGGTGCTGTGAATCTATGGTGGTGATTTAATTAATTTCGTGATCACCATTTCGACCGTGTATCGTTCGAGAGCTCATGATTCAAATATCGGTATATTTTTGAAGGCCCTATATAAAGATATTTATCCGATTTGATTTATTTAATTTTCTAAAAATTAAATTATTTCCTTTATACATGAGAATTAAAATCCAACACTCTCAATAAGAGTAGGAAAGAGGCACAAGAACAGAACTCTTCTTTTTTTTTCTTGTTTTTTTGTTTATATGGTCCTCTTAAATTGGATCTCTCTCTCATATAATGGTAGGAAAGAGGCACAAGAAAAGAACTTTTTTTTTTCTTTTTCTTTTTTTTTCCCCTCTTCTCATGGTCTTCTTAAATTGGCTCTCTCTGACACAAACATAAACATACACACCAATATGGTTTTCAAATTTGGATTAACTCCCAATGTATCCAAAACTTGTCTAAATCTATGGTCGTGATAAATTTTGTTTCAAGAAAAAATAAATTAATAAAGAAAGAAAAAGTGATGTCCCGCTTTTTAACATGTTTTCCTTTTCAAGTAAAGATGAAAATGCACATTTTCCTTTTTCTTGTGAGGACATATGTGGTAAAATAATATTTTGAGGTCTAAAATTTATTCTATTAAAAAATCACTCCCATATAATTTATTCCTATAAAAGCTATTGTCTGTCTTTAAGAAATCTTTTCTTCAAGTTTGAGATATATATATATATATATATATATATATGTCCCTTTTTTAAAAGAGAGAAAAAAAGAAAGAAAGAAATTTAAAATTTTTTTAATACTTTATATTATTTATTTCTTTTTAGTTTATCTACCATACCATCAACTAGGGTAATATTTACCCCTCAACTACCCTTAAAATTCGTCTGCTCTACCTTAGAATTTAGGAAATTAAAAAATTTAGTTGTTAAATTACCCTTATATAACGGAGTTGAGTTTACTGTTTATAGACACTGTTCATGAACAGTGAACCTATATTTCTTTTAGACCCACCCAATTTTTTTTTTCTTTCACTTGTATTCTTTTTTTTCATCCAGTTTTTTTCTTTTATTTTTTCACTACGGTCCTCTACGGTTCATGAATAGTAACATCATATTTTTTTGACCTACCAAACTTTTTTTTTTTCATTTAGGTCTTTTATTTTTTTAAAACCACACTTTATTTATTTATTTATTTATTTTAATTTTTCACCTTTTTTTTTTTTTTTTTTTCTTGGGTCCTTTATTCTCTTGAACATAAGTTGACAGCTTGCATTTAACTCTAAATAGTCATTGAAAACACTAATATATATATCAGCATATAAGGAAATACAAATCCCACAAAAATATGGTAAACAAATGATGAGGGTATAGTATATATGCATCTTGGTCTCACCAAATCGTGAAAATACCAAGAACCATTTTCTGAAAATATGTGATAAACATTGTTTCGCATGGCATTGTGTTGTTTAGAGACGGTCACTTGGTCTGGATTAAGAGGATGACATGAGAATCAAGGGCATTAAATTCAGCAACCAAGTGGGACTTTAAATATATGTTTATTGCATTCATCCAACTCCTCTGAGTATGATTTCAACTCCTCAAAATACAACATTTCACCTTTTGAGGCAAATTGGTTACTTAGTTTGGTGCTTTTACCCTAATTTTTAAGCTCCATCATGAGATCATCTAGGCCGGCTGCCCATGTATAGAGCTTCTGTTGGAATTTATTTTTATGCATTCGGAATCATGATAAATCATAAAAAATAGATTGAAATTTCAGATAAATATTTCAATACGTGCGACCTCCAAAAATCTATCGAACTGCAAATCGCAAGCCCTCAAACAATTGTACGGTCTGGATGATAATCACGAGATTAATCGATCCACCACCACAAATTCACGATACCTTAATTCATAGTCCGATAATCACAATAACGAGGAGAAAATTTACTTACTCAAAAATTTCTCATTTCCTTCTTTAATTCTCAATCTAGAGAATTCTTTATTTCTCCCTTCTCACCGTCGACAATTTTTTAAATACAAATTTTTTTCTTTTTTTGTTTTTGGACTCCACTTATCCATTTAGATCCTTAGTTTTAACTTTAATCTTTCGACTTTTTTCAGTATAGGTATTTCATCTTTTGTTTTTTTAACCCCAAGAAAATCATCAATTTATTTTTAAACCACAATTTTTTTTCTATTCAATTTTTTTTTTTTTTAACTATTCTTTTCTCTTAAATCGTTTTGCTTTTAGCATAAGTTTTTTCTCTTATATTTATTTAGGAATCTATAGATGGTCATCTTTTTATCTCTTTATTTTTTTACTTCACTTATTACATTTTTTTATTTCATTTGTTATTTTTTTGAGTTATAGTAGTTAATTTTTTTTTTAATTATCGTTGATATATATCATATTTTTTTATTGATTTAAATAATAATTTAGTTTAAATATTAAATTAATTATAAATTTAATAAATATTTATATAATAAAAAAATATAATTTATATTTTATAGGTATCCTGCGAACGCGGCCCAATCACTGATACACTTAAAAGTGCCACAGCGCATTTGATGCCTTGCCAATTGGAATTGGTAAAGGAGCCGAAAGAGGCTGCCTTTCCCTCTAATAAAAATTGGAAAAGCGACTAAGAAAATGCTTTAAAAACACCAGAACAGATTCTCCAGACCTTCTATGAATGATCGATCTCAAACCCAAAAACCTTCCCTAAATTTTCTCCGTCCAAAAGTCAGCCTCCCCGGTTAGAACCTTCTTTAATTATTTTTTTTCCAAAAAAAAAATCAAAAATTTTAAGATGGGCCGTTCTATAATGTATCAATATCAAGCATTACTCGTAGTGCCTCTGTTTGCTGCTGCTGTGTTTCTCATTTTCAATTCAACCACAAGACCCAAATTTGAACCAAACCCCCTGATGGAGACTGAGATTTTCGGAGTAAAGATTCACAAGAACCCTCCCCAGTCCAAGCTCGATCAACTTGGGGTCACCACTTGGAAAACGTGAGTATTTTTTTTCCTTAGTTCTTGTTTTGTGGTTCAAAAATTCATTTTGATTAGAACAGTTTTGTAGGAGGATTGGCCTGATGGGTATCTGAATCAGATCAAACGTGTTTCTGGGTTTGTTAGATGGTTTATTGTTTTCCTTCTAATTTGCTTGTTAGGGTTTGCTTATTTACAGTCATAAACTCTTATTCACTATTGATGTTAACATTTATTTAGTTAGTGCATATGAAGCTGTTTGTGTGTACGCGTGTATAGGATTTTTTTTTTTTTTTTAATTTTTTTTTTCGCTTATTATGGTCACAAAAGTGTTTTAGCTTACTTTCCCTTGAGAGAATATGAACATCTGTCTTATGAAAAATTCAAATAAACCCACTCGACCATCTGATGTTGCCTCTGCTAAACTCTGACGTAGGTTTGAGTTTTCTAGATTGTCTTTGAATTGTTTTTTGCTAGATCGTTGTTGTTTGCAAATTTCTCCTGAAAGATGATGTGCCATCCTATATATTGCTTGAAGATTTATGACCAGCAGAGGTGCGTGTTGACTTAGTTTGGGCAGTTTTGATCTGATCCAATGTTGGTTCCGGTTTAGTCTCTTTAGATTCACAACTTATACTGACGTTATATAGAACAGCTGCAGACCAACCAAGAGATATCTGGGTTTACTTGATTCTTGCAACTATTTGAAAATCAACTAAGAGGCATTTATTCAAGAGTTAAAGTGATGGAAAAAGTTGATTTCCGATATAGGGAGAGGGAATGGCATGTCTACTTCCATCCAAAGCGAAGAGAAATAGCTTTCCAGAATTTGGGAATGAGTATGTTTTGCCATCATTGTCATCTTGAAATATTTGAATGTCACCCTAACTAGTTAATCAATCTGACTTTTACAGATTTTCAGATTGGGTCTGCAAAATTGTGGACTTAATGTAAGGTCACAACAAGTTTATATAAGACATGATTGGGAAGTAGATAATTCTAGTTTGAATCAAAGGAAATGTGAGGCATGGGTGACACCTTGTTTGATGAAGATGGTGGGAGATATTTACCTAGAACTATTTGTAGATGAAACTGCAGGCTTTTTGGCCAAGTGGTCATAGAACAGGGCATTGGACCCTGCGAGTTATGCAAAGCTTCATTTGAGCATCTAGATTTGAAAATGTTGAAAAATATAAAGTAGAAATGTTTCAAATATAATGATTTCTGGTATTTCTCGCTTATTCGTTTCATTTCCATTCTTTTGCCAAATATGAGATGCTTGACACCCTTATTCCTTGTAAACATCCAATCATAGAATATGACTTGTCCTTTTCTTCCCTCTCCTCCCCCCCAATCCCATGGGTTAAAGTGTAGCTTCATATTCGAACTGAAACTGGGAACCAAGTTGTGTCGATCCAAATAAACATCCCCAAGTACCTGTATTGTAAATAATGAGCTAGTTAAGCATTGCCTATAGGAATTATTCCTGTGCAAGTCATCATAATAGTCAACCTATTTGAAGCATGTCAAGAGTTAGAGAGCCTAGTACCAACTAGCACTAACTGTTGGTAGACTATTGAAAGTTCATTGCATTAGGCCTTTGGATTGTGGTGAAAAGTTGGCACAGAAATAGTGGTGCACTGCAAAGCACTAGGAGAACCTAAAATATTTGCTTACTTATTTGGACAGATATGGGTGTATGATCTATAGAGACTTGGACATAACACAAAGTATGGAAGGGAATTAGAATTGTGAAGCTAAATTTACGCCTTTAAATAAGAGTGAGATCAAGTTTGTTGTTTATAATTAGAAAGCAGAACCAGGCCTTGTGGCTCCTCCATCTTGAGGAAGCACTCATTCCTGACATGATGTAAAAAGTTCTGATTCAAAGACAATTGGACGTGGTGTTTCTTTACTTGGTATTTTCACTGTAAAGGATTCATGTACTTTTGAACATTTTCATGAAAATTACATAGGAAATGACCAATCTTTTTGGGTTAGATTTTGTATCTAGTCTTCTCTTGTGATATACACAAGAAATTCATATTGACTATGCAGGACATGATTGCAAGATATCTTCAGATATCTAAATAAATCAGATAAATGGCAACATTGAGGGAGGCTGTCCTTGGACTTTATCAGATCCATTTTCCAGATTTATACCGGCACAGATTTACACCATGTGTCTGGAAAAGGTTTTAAAATATATTGTGTTTGCTGAAATAGCTCGATTAGTTCTGATTACCATGTAAGGTATAAGCAATTCCAAATGCAAATTGAAACAATACCCTTTTCTTTTGCAAGTGCTAGTCTTGTCTTCTGTGTTTGCTCCTATTCATGAAGCTCTACTTGGCATTGTGTATAGATATGAAGGCCAACCCAGTAAGTTTCCCTGGTTCTTTGATGCTACGGAGACCATGTATATTCTGGAAGGAAAGGTGAAGGTTACTGTTGACGGACATGAAGGGTCTTTTGAAATCGGGGGTGGGGATTTGGTTGTGTTTCCGAAAGGAATGAAGATCACTTGGGACATCATCGAACCTGTGAAGAAGCACTATCACTTGGAGAAGGAAAACAATGATTGATTTGCAATTATAACTGGATGGATCTCATTGTATGTTGGACCTTTGTCTTACCTCCATGTTTAGAACTAGTACTTGAAACTATTGAACTTCCACCATCACAACTCTCTTTTCTTAACTTCTTGCTTTTTGTAGTTCTAAATCATGTGTTAAGGCTTTATTAGGTTCTATTATCATCACACGTTTACATCAAAACAATAGGAAGCAAGAATATGGTTTTAAATTTTCTGAAATTTCTTAAAATGTCACAAAAGATAAAGTTTAATGATATTTTAGGGAAATTAGTTTCGCAGGATATTTCCTCGCCTTATACAAAATTTTCTCACGCTTCACAAAAACCAAAAAAAAAAAAAAAAAAAGTTGTTTCTCGAAATATTGCTGAAAATTATACATTTTCTGAAATTCTCATTCCAAAATTATACAATTCTAATTAAAAAAAAAAAAAGAACACAAACTATGGTATGTTGAAATGCTTGGATGACTATCTGGACACAGTCACGGTTCGAACCGGATGGTGGAACCAGAACAAACTGAATAATGATCAATGATTTTGAACTATTGATGGGTTCAATGATTTCACAATGCATGATATCGGAATCAAAACAGTGTCACGATTAAGTACCTTAACGTTACTATACTGTTAAACATTTTAAAAATATCATTAAGAATTTTTTAAAATATAATTTGTTCCCTAAAAATCATAAATTTTTACTGTGTACATTTGGTACTTTGGCCATACATGATTTATTTCTGATTTTGCCCCTGATCATCACAACAATAGGTCAATATAGAAGTTTGAGACGGTGATCATCCTCTGCAAGCCAGTGATTTTCATTTCATCGTGGGTTTTGAAGGTTTTAAATGGAGTGAATATATTCTAGAAACGAAAGCGGGTTGGAAGTGTTTGGTGATTATGGAGGTTTGATGTGGTGGTCAAATTCCTCTCTCCTCTCTTAGGTCTCGCCTTACTTGATGCAAGGTTGGGTTGGCATCCCGTGCACTTCGGAAGGTGCAGAGTCTCTCGATCAGTATCGCCAGGCGTCGTGATTGACGGTGTTTTGTTAGTGGTCGGCCGCTGCTGGTACTGGGTCCTATTACTGTTTTCTTCAAGAAGGCAGATACGCTACCTTGGGAATTTTTGGGGGGTTCGGCTAATTTTGGGCGCTGATTTATGGTTTTCTAGGCTTTTGTGCCTTTAATGGTTAGGTTGAAATCCTGTAGGTCTAGCAATTGGGTCGGCCTGAGCTCAAGTCTATTACTTAGACCCATTTTTAAATACGGGCCGAGTTGAGATACCGATCAGCTTGATCCCTTATAGGATCGGTCCGTATAGAAATGTAACTGGATTAGACATACAAGCCGATAAGTCACTGACCAAATTCTGAAGCAAAACTTGCGCAATTCGCATAATCACCAAATCAACTGTAAGGAATTTGCAACAGATATTCTCCGGCACCATTCGTCGGCATGAGAACAGTGGTTAGGATAAGCATTGCTTTTGTAGTTCTTAGGCCTAGCCGATCTTTCGTACCAATATATATATATATATGTATATTTATATGTATATATATATGTATATGTATTTCATATGGAATTTGTCCTCATGTATCTAAAAGGATGTTCACGAAGACATGAAAAATGGATAAATTTCAAGAGTTACCCTCTAAATTTAAGGTTTCAATGTTGGGTTTTTGATACCAGTAATATAAATAAAACTATAGTTTATTAGCACCCAAATGTTAAATTGAATTTGAATTCGATTTTTTAACTTTTTTTTGAATAACTTAATCTTCATGATCGGGCTAACCAATCAATTATATGTTATTATAAATGTCAAAATAAAAAAATAATATAAAAAATCTCAATGTACAGTAATTTTGCTTAACTTATTTTTATTCTATTTTATTTTACTATCATTTTTTTTTATTAAATTGAAAATTTTAAATAGAAAATATAAAAAATTTATATTAGAAGTCGAATTTCTTTATAAAAATTAAAAATTGTTGTTATGTAAACATTTTTTTTTATTAAAGTTCTATCTAATTTATATTAATTTTTTTAATATTAAAATTGTTGTTCTATCTAATTCTTGTTATCTAATGGATCTTGATATACTAGTATGGGTGGTTAACCTTAGGTTGTAATCAATTTGAAATCGATTACTTTTACTTATTTGAGAGTAAGTAAAAATATCTTGTTATCACTTCTATGAACTACTCCAGAGCAAAATATAATGAGAAATTAAAACTGGGGTAGATCAGACGATTTGTGTTAATTTTAATCAGTTTAAGAAAAAAAAAATTGAAGAGAGAGAGAGAGAGGATTAGATTTATATCCCTTACAAATGATGATATCTTTAATATTATATTTGGTTGACCGGTTCTAAAATTAGCTTTTAAATTTATAAATTAATATTGTTTAACCGAAAATTAGTTTTCACACAGTTGAAATTACAGATCCAATATGGTGGGGAAATAGATATCTTGAATTTTGGGTGGGTTAGGCGGGTCGATTTGGTTGGTTTTCCAACCATGCTATTCTACCCTGGTGAAACTCTTCAAAGGAAAAAAAAAAAAAAAAATGGAGGATTTCGTCAAGCGTACAAAAAGGTTAACCGGGCTTATTGGACCCGGCCGGTTGTCCGGCCTATAACTGCACACAACCTGGTCCCCTTGGAAATGATTTGGATAGGCAATCCGCGATAAGAATGTGTGCGTATGCCCCACAAAGACAGTTTGGTCCCACTAAAGCAAGCATCGAAAGAAAAAGGAAGGGGGCGGGGGTTGGGAGAGGATAAGCAACAATTTCAAGCTTCCAAATTTTTTTTTTTTTTTTTTGGCAGTGGACCTCTTCTCCTGTAGCAATGGAAGCTCTAGGACTTCCATCTCTCACACTTCTTCGTCCTTCTTGTCATAATTTGCAAACCCAACGACATGTTTACTCTTCCACTAGTACAAATCACTTCAAAATTTCAGATCCATCTATGAATTTCAGTCCTTTTAGAACTCAACACAAGGTGTGTAATTTTTTCATTGTTTAGCTCTTTTTTTTTTTTTGGTCATTCTGTCTTTGGGGTTGATGAATAACTTAGTTCCTAAATGGGTTTTGGTTGTTTGTGATTTAGCAGGTGAGAATTGTTGGAATGGTGGCATATGGTGATGACTATGAGGCCCAGCAAATGAAGGAGATGGCTGCAGCTAAGAAGAGATGGGATGCTTTGGTGCTCTCTCTCTCTCTCTCTCTCTCTCTCTCTCTGAGTTTGTTATGCAGTGCAGTGGCGCAGTTTGTATTTGAGATTATAGTATTTTTTCTTCTTTTGTCTACTTACTGCATTATGGTTTCAATTATAGATAAATTATGAATAGAGTTGTGTATCACTTGTCAATGGCAATAACCTAATGTGAGATTGAATTTCTGAAAGTCATTCGGAAAATTGAAGTCCCACCAGCGCATTCAGCCACTTTAGGTATTTTTTGAGTCATTTGTTTTATTGAGTTGCCCATGGCCTGCCTCATGTCTTAAATCCAATGAAATTCTTGGGCAACTTGTGGGTGATACATTAGTGAAACCGTTGAGCTGGTATCTACTTATGTCCAAAATTATCATGTTTTAATAATATGAAGGCAAAGAGGAAGGTGATGATGGTAGTGGTGGCACCATCATGGTTAGAAGCAAAAAATTTATATCAGAGGGTGTTGAGGTTATGATCCCCCCACCCCACCCACCCCCCGGGCGCGGCGGCGGGGTGGGTGGCATTACTTCAAGGCAAAAGCAATTGCTTACAACTTGTTTAGATGTGAACATTTGGAGAGAAAAGAAAATGTTTGAAGAAAAAAACACGATTTTCTTTCTTTTGAAAGTTTAAATACGAGAGAAAATGAGATATTTGAAGGAATTTTAAATCCCTCCCAATTTAAAAATTTTTCTCCCAAAAGTGGAAAGAATGGAGGGGATAGAAAATGCAACAGTTAAAACATTTTTATATTTCAAAAATATTTTTTAAAAACTAAAAACAAATTTTTTTCTTCTTTTCTTTTCTCTCCTAACTAATCTTTTATTTTCTCTTTATAACTCCTAAACATATTGTTAATGCTTATTGACAATTATAGCGTGCAGCTCGCCCACCCCCTCCCCTGGTCCATGGTAGTTGAGAGTGATTATCTCAATGGTTGGGGAGTGATTGTTGGCAATTACATTGGAAATAATCGTAGCTATATTAAAGCAACATGTTCTTAGTGTGCTTTAGTCTTTCGTCAAACACTGAGTTGTGTTTGATTTCTATAAATGGAAAATGGCAAGGGACGAATTTGGTATTACTTCATCCTTCCGCTGTCATATATTGGACATTTGTTTTGGTGTTCCCTCAAAGAATGCTGGAACTATTCAATATTTCATTTGTTTACAGTGGATTGGTTCTCCTTCTCTTAATTGGTTTTTAGTTCATCCGAGTTGTTCTGGAAAGACTTTAGAAAGGCAATTCTTTTGCCTTTCCTACATTAGGTTGAAATAAAATTGCTTTGATCGAGTGCCACAGTTTATGGGATTAACCTTGAAAGTTTGTTCTTTGACTTATTGTTTACTGGGTTTTACTTTTTTACTATAGGTAAGAGAAGGAAAAGTTATAGTGCTTACACCAAGGGAAGCTGGATATGCAATTCAACTCTCAAACAAAACCCTACTTGATGTTCGTCCATCTATAGAACGTAAAAAGGTCCCTTTTGCAGTGCACTATTACTTGTACTTAAGCCAAAAGAAAAACTTATGTCTACCTTTTATTTGTATTGCTTTGAAGAATTTAGTTATTCCCATGAATTGGAAACTGTGCATATTTCATGCAAACTTGTGTATCTAATTTATCAAAGACTCACTGTCCTGCATGAGGTAGATAAATGGTTTGATAATTGACCATTTACAGATGTTCCATTCCTCTTTGCAAACAACATCTTGTAGTTGTTTTAAGCAGTTATTGGTATCTTTTATTTATTTATTTATTATTTATTTTCCCTTGTTTTGAAGGCGTGGGTAAAAGGCTCTACATGGATTCCAATATTCGATGTTGATAATAGACTGGACGCTGGACTTCTTTCGAGAAAGATTACGAACTTTGTGATGGGTATGCCATACTCTTGGAGTTGACATTAGTTGCTTGCTTCTCTGTCTTTTAACAAGACAATGAAAATGTTTATAATCGTAACGTTAGCTAAGTGCTGCCTAATTTGTCTCCAGAAATCAATTCAGAGTCTTTTGTTGATACCTGTATATGAGTTAATTACAAAAAAATTGGTTATTTTGGTGTTATAATAAGCATATTCAACTTAAGCATGTTAGCATTTTACTTTTCAGCTTAAACTTTCCAATCATGCATGCTATACACTTTGATGCAAGGTTTCTTGATAAGTTATGGGATTTAGTTTCTTAAAACTACTTTTTTTCTTTTAGGGGGTTGGTGGAGTGGCGCGTCTACATTATCTTATGACAAGTACACCGTTAGCTTATTCTTATTTTCTTGATTTTTATTTTCTTTTAATTTCATGCTTGGAAGTTTGTTAAATTATCTCTTTTTTGTTGCTTTTTTGCAGTCAGTTCTTGTCAAAAGTTGAGGAAAAATTCCCAAAAGATACTGACATAATTGTTGCTTGCCAGAAGGGATTGAGGTAAAATTTTTTGGTTTATCATACTAAGATAGCATATTTACGCCATACAATTGCCATTTGCTAGAATGGGTGGACCAGCAAATTTGTGACCCAAGAAAAATATGGTGGTTAAATTTCTCAACCACCCCCCCCAAAAAAAAATCTGCATCTTCTAGGTTAATAACCAATTGTCTCTACAAGAGCTTATTTTACTAAATGTTGTTGCTTGTTTTAGATATTTTGCCTTCGTTTTGGAGGACGGACTAGCATGGCATGGTTGAATCAGTTTGTTTTTCGTTAAGTTTGCATGAATTGCATAAAAAAATATTGTCTGCTCATTCAGTTATTCTCCTTTATTCATGGTTTGCAAATTGCACTTGCTGTGAAGATCTCTTGCCGCATGTGAGCTACTGTATAACGCTGGCTACCAAAACCTATTTTGGGTTCAAGGAGGTCTGGAGGCTGCAGAAGAGGAGGTATCCTTGTTTTGAATGAGAATTTTGGATTTCCTGTTCTTCTGGTTTCTTGTTCTATTTGTTTGTGATGCTAACCTCAACTGATTGATTTGGGCAGGAGCTGGAGACAGAGGGCCCTCATCCATTGAAGCTTGCTGGAATAGGTGGTGCTTCAGAGTTCCTGGGGTAATTGACTGCTTTGAACACTTAAAATAACATATAGCTGATAAGACAGAGCTTTGGAAATCAGTACATCCTTGTACCAGATTCTTAACACTTCACTGGGTTGAGGTCACACCATTGAAACCCCCCTCACCCACCCCTTCTGCATTTTTTCCTACTTGTGTTTGACTACCTTTGAATAAACTTGTACTAGCTAGAACCTGATTGTCAACCTACATTCAATGATCATTAGTAGGTGGCTCATCTTATTCGCTATTTTCTTCTTATTGCTAGTTGGACTGATCAACAAAGAGCCCAAGCGGCCAAGGAAGGCTGGGGCTACCGTTTAGTTTTCTCTGCCCGTCTGGTAATCATCGTGATTATTCTTTAAAGTAGATCAACTTTTTTCTTCATTCTTTGGTCTAGATAGTGCCTTGAGTTTCCATGTCTGTCTGAAAATTTTGGTGCAGGTTGGAGTCTTTCTCGTTGCAGATGCCTTATTCCTTGGAGCTCAGCAAATTGGGCATTATCTGCAGGATTTAAGGTCCCACTGAGATTTCTAAGCTTGGAACTAAAAGATCTTACAATTGAGAATGTAAGGACATTCTCCTGCTGCAGATTACCTAGAAGAGACCAGAGGTGACCCCCATATTCAGAAACTCTATTGCAATTACAACTCCAAACCCTTTGCTTCTGATGTTGTCCTCTTAATATCTCAAGTAGAGTGGTATTTGAAGATGACTCCAGCCTTGTTACATTGAAGAGTTGGGTCATGTGATGCATGGCCTCGGCAAATTTTGCTCCCATGTACACTAGTTTTTTTCCAAATAATTTTGGAGTAACTTATTGATAAGGTTATCAAGGTTGCAAAGAATTCACAAAATCCAACTCAAATTTCAGTTGGGCCGGTGATAAAAACTCGAGTTAAAAAGTTAAAAAAAAAAAACAAAATAACTTAATTTATAGGGTTTTACAATAAGAAATTGGAGTCCAAATGAATGAAGAACCAAAAAGGGGTCTTAATTATGCTCATACAAGTCCAATTGAAAAAATAAATGACCAAAAACTACCCAATACGAAAGGATGACGAAAATAAAGAAAAATAGCAGCAAGACTTGGTCAAAATAGTTTGGTTTATTTAATTTCCTAATTCTTTTTTATAATTTATATTTTAGTTTTTTATTTTTTTAATTGTTTAGGGAGTTACTAAATTTTTAACTGTTAATTTAGTTTAATTTTTAGTTGTCAATTTAGTATTTATCTTTAACCTATAAATAGGTTATTACACATAATATAAAATACAACTTTTGATAATTTTGAGAAAATTAATAAAATTGTAAGATTTTTTCTCACGTTTTGTTCTTTTGATAACTTTTGAACTTATTCAAGATAAGATTTTTGTTTAGTTCTTTGACTTATCAATCTAGTTTTTGAACCACCTAAATTGTGGCGTCATTCATTCCATCTTTATACTAAGGTTCTTGTTCTAATGAGAAACAGGTTTAAGGTCATATACCTTAGATTCTTCATCCTTTATGGCAATTGTTGAGATCCTTATTTTCCACCGGTTCCAATCATTCGTTGGGAAGATTTTTGGACTATATTACTTATTCATGGGTTCTAGGGTTTCAATACTTGTCGGGTTCACATCAATTGGTATCAGAGTCAATCCAGATTTTTTTTCATTCGAATTATTCTTATTTTATTTTTTTTCTTTTGTTCTTATTTGTGTCTTAAAACTCTAATTCTAATCTCGATTCATCATCTTGACCAAAATTCTTCATTCGTTGGTTTATTTTTTATTTTTGGTGTATTTTTTTTTTTGTGTTACCATAGTTAAAAAAAAGGCCGTTAAAAAAAGGGGGTCATACAAAAAAAAGGACAAAAAAAAAAGAAAGGACAAAAAAATAAGAGGCCGTGAAAAAAAAAAAGAGGCCAAAAAAAAGAAAAAGGCCCACAAAAAAAAAAGAGGCCGTGAACAAAAAAAATGGGTAATTTTCAAATTTTACAAAATTGATAATTCATCATTTTATGATTTTATTCAAATTTGGCAAGTTTTCTAAAGTGTTATTACCAAATTTGAATTAGAAATTTCTAAATTTATTTTGTTAAGTTTGAAATATTTCCTTATTTGTATACTTTTCTAAATTTATGCACTTACCTAAATTCAAACTTTCTATAAATGTTTTTTTTTTCATTCTTGATCTCTTTCTTTATTTGTTCTCCTTCTTTATTTGTTCCATTTCTTATTTGTTTTCTCTTAAATTGGAATTTTTTCAAATTTATAATTTTCCTTATTTCCCATTTTTTTTCTTTCTTCTTTTCTTTCTTGATCTTTATTTCCTTGTACCTCTTGTTAATACTTTCTTTTATATAATTTTTTGAATTTCACAAGACAATTATTCTCGAGTTGAATTCTTGAATTCAATAAAGAGTTTGACTAAGTGAAAATAAGTGGTAAAAGGTAAGACATAATTCATTAAAGAACCAAATTCAAAAAATGAAATACGATTAGATTTGAGTAAATCATTATTTTTTAGTGAAACACGTGAGGGAGTGTGTTGAGCTTCTTTCTTATTTTATTCTAACATTGTCTTGTAGATTCCAATCATATTTCAAAATAAAAAAGATAACACAATTGAGGAGATTTAACCACACGTTGGGCTGAATCTACAACTACAAGCATATATAGGGAAGATGAGACGGATGATGAAGAGAGAGTTAGATCTTATACATGAAAGATTAGATAGGGTAGAAGAGGGATTGCAAAGGGGACAACCATCAATAGGGCCAAACCCTTCAAGAAGGAATAGGTTTCATCAAAGGGAAGATAAAATTGTGGATGAGTTTGAAGGGGATAGGTTAGAGGAGGAGTTTGATAGGTTACTAGTCGGTAGTTATAGGAGACTTGGTCGGGATAGAGAAGTTAAGAATCGGGTAGACAATAACTTAGGTAGTATCAAGATAAAAATTCCATCGTTTCAAGGTAAAAGTGATCTTGAAGCATATCTTGAGTGGAAAAAAAAGATTGAGTTAGTTTTTTATTGTTACAACTATTTCGAATTGAAGAAGGTAAAACTTGTTGTTATTGAGTTTACTGATTATACAATTGTATGGTGGGATCAATTGTGCAATAATAGAAGACGAAATGGGGATCGACCTATTGAAACTTGGGATGAGATAAATACGGTGATGAGATGACGATTTGTGTCGAGTCATTACTATAAGGATTTATATATCAAGTTGTAGAGTCTCCACCAAGGTAAGCGAAGCGTAGACGAGCATTACAAAGAGATGGAGATGGTTATGATTAGTGTCATGCCCCGACCCGCAAGTCGAGCACGTGAACAAACTGCCATGACTTCTCAAGGTGTGGGTATACCCTACTCGCATGTCGAGGTGACGCAAGACTAATATTATGACCCTACTCGATATCACTAAGTTAAAATTATACAACGAAAGATTTAAATAAGATAGTTTCAATAAAAAAAATTTCTTTAAAAATATTTGTCTCCAATTTACATATACTATTTATATGCATGGTCCAATCTAAACAAGGATGTGTATGATCACATGCCCGGTAGCGTCTCTCAGTAAGACTCGTGGAACAATACCTCAGGATAAGCCAAGTATAGTATAAACTGAAAAAGTAAATATGAGGGGTGAGTATAATCCATATACTCAGTGAGTGAGATTCAATGACTATATAACAACAATAAATGAATTTGTGAGAGTGACAAATCAAAATATCATTTTCAAATTTATATTTCATTCATTTACAGATATATCGTGTAATTCAAAATAATAGGCATCGTTATCATCAATCATATATCAATGAGGTGTTAAAAACGTATTCTACTCATAGTTTGACCTAACTAGGGTAAAATCTATCAAGGGGCCACCAAAATGTCATAAGAATAAAACACATATATTTTTTCTCATTCCCTTGGTGTTGACATGGTTCTCACGTGGTGCCCGTCTATTGGATCCATTGGACAGAGACAGGGGACTCAAACCCTTGCTCCCGTGTTACCCCCACTACAACACCCCGTCGGGTAAACGCTCAATACCATGGTAGGGAGTACGCTATAGCCACTATACATCATCCCATAAACATATACATGTGCCATATGCCATCATTTATAAATCTTTACTCGTAAAAGAAAAATATGACACTATCAAATAATCATAATATCATGATATAATTTTCACATAATAACATTTCAGGACATGCCACAAATACTAAAATATTTCTAAATCACATTTCAAAATTCATTTATAAAATCATGATCAAAAATTATTTTTCATTTAAAGTCAAAAGTAGTTCGTCTCACTCATATCGACTGGGGATGATACGCACTTCTCCTAACTATTCTCGTTTCTCGAACGAGTCACCTCTCGAACCCTAAGTCTAAGTTAAACAATATGCATCATTTATCAATTCAATATTATATCGTCGGATTACAAAATGCATATAGAAATGTTTATTTTCATAAGGTTAAATTTCAAATTTCATATTTAGAGAAAAATTCGTACAAAACCTGTTACGCGCAGGTTTAATAAAATCATGATATCTTTTAAAATCTCGATTGGATTCAAATGATTTAAATTTTCTCTTAAATCTATGACATATATCACCAACTTTTATGTTTAAACCAACTTCAAATTCTGAACACACGAATTTAGAAAAATTTATCAATTTTTCGGTGTAAGTTCTTAAAACCAATTTTGCACAGTTTTGGGAGAATTTCCATATCTCCCTATGTACTTCTCCAATTTAAGTGATCCATATTTCAAATTGAAGATAAAACATAGGTCTAAAACGTTCTAGTTTAGACAATTCTCATATTTTAAACGTATAAGTTTATAAAATTCTATTTTCATCTCAGTTTTGGTTTTAAAACTACTTCTATACAGTTTTAGTAAAAATATCATAATTTTATGCATACAACTCTGATTCAAGTGATATTTATCTCAAATTAAAGATAAGACAGAGACCTAAATATTTTATGTTTAAAGTTTCTCCAAATTCTATATATAAGATACCTTAAAATTTCACACAAGTTACTAGTCGTACACAGAATATGAAACAAAGTTTGTGAAACATGATAAAGTTTCAAAAATCACCAAAAATTGAGTATTTCATGAAATGCTTCACATGATATACCATTTTAAATTTTAGGAAGTCTAATTTATAGAGAAATAAATTTCTTAGATTTTTGATTTCTATAGAATGAGATATCATAAAAATACTATACAAGACTAAATCTATAAATCAATATCTAATATACTAGTATGGATACCAAAGCAACTACTCATCAAGAAATCAAATCTTAGTACAAGTTTAGACATGTTACCTCTTTTGTAAGATCTCTTGTTAATAATAAATACCATCACTCCCTTTGAATCCTTGAGTTTTTATCCTCTTAGAAAAATCAAATCACAATGAATATAAATTTCTATACAATATTTCTATACTTTCAATTGAAATTCAAGAATTCTCAAAAATGTTCTTACCTCTTTGGCTCCATAGTTGAATTCAAAATGAGTATGGAGTCTACAAAATTTCATCCAAGAGTGTTTGAATGAAAAAAATGGGCCAAATACTTCTTAAACAAGTTCTTTTATAAACTTAGCAAAATATTTATGACCATTGGATCATTTCATTCATTATCTCAACTTTCCACTTGTCTTAGTACTTAAACCATGTAATTGTTGATTCAAGCAACCTCCATGCACTCCATTAGGTGTCTTGTGGACGTCCATGTTAAGAGGAGATGTGTCACAAACTAGAACAAGCTATTCGAATTAGATTTCATGCAAAGATTTCCATCCAATGAGTTTTCATGCATAAATTCTATCCAATGAGATTTCTTGAATGTAAAAAAATCCTATGTGACCACTAACCAACCTTGCTTCCCTCTTGACTAATCATTTGGCTCCAATTGTCCATCCTTGAGTGGTTTATAATTTAGTCCCTTAACTTTCTTTAATTATATTTAAATCCCTAACTTTTAACAATTTGCATTTTTGGTCCTTATGAAATTTTGTTCGAAATTTCTTAAATATGTGAAATTTCTTTTAAATATCTTTATTTATGTGTGTAAACTTTTTTTTAGCCATTTTTGACTTTTTTAGCCCTTGACACTTATCGAGAAGGTTTTCGACTTACCGATAAAATTTTCAGTTTTAGTGATTTTGAGACGAAATCTCAAAATAAATAAATAGATAAATAAATTTTCATTTTATATTTCTCAAAAAGATGCATATATATATAAAATCATGAAGAGTGATACATGATGCACAGTCACCGAAAATCGGTGTTACAATTAGAGCTAATGTGGAAGAAGATAGAGAAGCGACGATGGTTAGATTTTTGAATGGTTTAAATCGAGAGATTGACAACATGATCGAATTTCACCATTATATGGAGTTGGAGGATTTAGTACATATGGCAATTAAGGTTGAGAGGTAGCTCAAAAGAGGCAACACATGGCCAAGACCAGTCCCACAGATTCCGAATGCAACATCTTGGAAAACAAGCTACCCGAAGAAAAAAGAAAATTCAGTCATCTCCAAAGTTAGGCCTGAACATAAACCAGCTGCCTCCACCACAACTTCTCAAGATAAGGTAGTCTCCACTTCAACTCGTTCTAGTGAGATTAAATGCTTTAGGTGTTAGGGAAGGAGACATATAGCTAACCAATGTCCAAACAAACGAGTTATGGTGATTCGGGAAAATGTTGTAATCGAGTCTGAAGATGAAGATGACATTGATTGTATTCCACTATTGGAAGATGTCACCATCAGAGATGAGAAGTACGGAGCTGAACATGGTGAGATGTTAGCACTAGTTACATGCCGAGCCTTAAGCTTACAAACTGGAAGAGATGAAGAAGTACAACGGGAGAATATTTTTCACACTCGTTGCAATGTGAAAGATAAGGTATGTATTTTAATTATTAAATGTGGTAGTTTTACCAATATTACGAGTACGACTTTAGTGGAAAAGCTGAATTTGTGAACCATTAAATATTCTCAACCATACAAACTACAATGGTTGAATGATAGTGGAGAAGTGAAGGTTACAAAGCAAGTTGTTGTACCATTCCGGATTGAGAAATATGAAGATGAGGTGTTATGTGATGTGGTGCCAATGCAGGTTGGACATATTTTGTTAAGAAGGTTTTGGCAATTTAATCGACATGTGCAACATGACAGCTTCACCAACAAGTATTCATTCATGTTCAATCAACGAAAAATCACTCTAATTTCGATGACACCAACACAAGTCTATGAAAACCGAGTGAGATTGTAAAAATTGAGTGAACAAAAGAAACTGAGAGATCAAAATGAGTTGAGAGAACAAAAAAGAGAGAGAAAAGAAGAGAAAGAGGTCAAATTTGGTGAAAAAGAGAAAATAGAGAAAAGTTTGGCTAATGAGGTAAAATCATAGATAAAACAAAAAAAATTTTATAACAAAACAAGTGAGGTTAAACGAGCAATACTCTCTAAACGGCCAATGATTGTACTTATGTACAAAGAAACCTTTTTAAGTACTGACCAACTTAGCTCTTCTTTGTCTAGTGCTGTTGTTTCTCTCTTGTAGGAATTTAAAGATGTGTTTCCCGAAGAGCTACCCCAAGGTTTGCCACCTATCCGAGGGATTGAACATCAAATCGATTTTATACCCAGTGTATCAATTCCAAATCGTCCAGCATATAGAAACAATCCAGAAGAGGCGAAGGAGCTACAAAGGCAAATCGAAGAGTTGATGAAAAAATGATATATGAGAGAAAGCATGAGTCTATGCGCAGTTCTGGTGATTTTGGTGCCTAAGAAAGATGAGACATGGAGAATGTGTGTTGATTGTTGAGCCATCAACAAAATAACTGTAAGATATCGACACCCTATTCCTCGATTAGATGACTTGTTAGATGAATTGTATGGTACTTGTGTATTTTCTAAAATTAACCTTAAGAGCGGGTATCATCGAATACGCATGAAAGAAGGAGATGAATGAAAACAATATTTAAAACTAAATATGGATTGTATGAATTGTTAGTCATATCTTTTGGATTAACCAATACTTCTAGTACATTCATGCGCTTAATGAATCATGTTTTACGTGCTTTCATTAGTAAATTTATAGTTGTTTATTTTGATGATATTTTAGTTTATAGTAAAAGGTTGCACGATCATATCTCACACTTGCATTCGGTTTTGGATGTGTTTAGAAAGGAAAAGTTATATGCTAACCTCAAAAAGTGTACTTTCTGCACCGATAAACTTGTTTTTCTATGTTTTGTTGTGAGTGCTAAAGGTATCGAGGTTGATGAAGAGAAAATCAAAACCATCCAAGATTGGCTGACCCCATCCAGTATAGGTGATGGTAGAAGTTTTCATGGACTTGCTAGTTTTTACAGGAGGTTCGTGAAAAATTTAACACCATCACTGCATCGCTTACACAAGTCATCAAGAAGAACATTACATTTCAATGTGGTGAAAAACAAAAGAAGACATTTCAACTTATTAAATATAAGTTTACTCATGTTCATTTATTTGCTTTATCTAATTTTTCTAAAACGTTTGAAATTGAATGTGATACTTCTGGTGTAGGTATAAGTGTTGTTCTTATGTAGGATGAAAGACCACTTGCGTACTTTAGCGAGAAGTTAAGCGAGACTGCACTTAACTATCCTACCTATGACAAAAAATTGTACGCCCTGGTTCGAGTTTTGGAGATATGACAACACTACTTGGGGCCGAAAGAATTTGTGATCCGTATGGATCATGAATATTTCAAGCATTTGAAAAGTCAACATAAACTAAATAAGAGACATACTCGATGGATAGAATTCATCGAAACTTTTCCTTATGTCATTCTATATAAATAAGGTGACGATTTGAGGATAAACCCTTCTCAAGAGTGGGAGAATGATGAGGTCATCAAGGCTGGAAGGAATTCACAAGATCCAACTCAAATTTCAGTTTGATCGGTGATAAAGGCTCGAGTTAAAAAGTTCAAAGAAATACTGAATAACTTAATTCAAAGGGTTTTACAACAAGAAATTGGAGTTCAAATGAATGAAGAACCAAAATGGGTCTTAATTATGTTCATACAAGACCAATTGAAAAAATAAAGGGTCCAAAACTACCAAAACCAAGGGATGACGAAAATAAAGAAAAATAGTATCAAAACTTGGTCAAAATGGTTTGATTTATTTAATTTTCTAATTATTCTTTATAGTTTATTTTTTTGTTTCCTATTTTTTAATTGTTTAGAGATTTACTAAATTTTTAATTGTCAATTTAGTTTTTATCTTGAATTTATAAATAGGCCATTATATATTGTGTAAGATATAACTTTTGACAATTTTGTGAGAATTAATAAAATTATGAGATTTTTTCACATGTTTTATTTTTTTGAGAACTTTTGAACTTATTCAAAATAAGAGTCTTGTTTAGTTCTTTGACTTATCAATCTAGACTTTAAACTACCTAGATTGTGGCGTCATTCATTCCATTTTATACCAAAATTCTTACTTTAGTGAGAAACGAGTTTAAAATCATATATTTTAGGTTCTTCCTCTTTTAGGGCAAAAGTTGAGATCCTTATTTTCTACCGGTTCAAATTATTCGTTGGAAAGATTTTTGGGCTATATTATTTATTCGTGGGTTCTAAGGTTTCAATACTGGTCGGGTTCAAATCACTTATATCCATATATCTATATTTTTTTCCCCTCAATTTTGGGCTCCACTGTGCCATTTAAGAAAAATCTTGAAGATCGTCCATATTTATACAACTTTTCTGGCAATTTGGACTGCTCCAAAATGAATTTGTTAGTGATGCTAGATTATGGAGGTAGGATTTTTGATTCTAGTGATGCATTGTTTCTTCTAATAACTGTATTTGTGGCTTTACTTTCATATCGATAGGTGCATACCGTGGTCTAATGCATCAATTTTACAGCTAATTTATTTCGGATTGGAGGATTTCCAAATGAATCACTTTCACTTCTCACTTCAAAGCTTAAACCAAGGTAGGAACAGAGCTCGTAAGACATATTTTTATACATATATAAATATGTGTGTGTGTGTGTGTATTTCGAATTCCTGTATCACATAAACCGTGGTTTAGCCACAACTACAAGATCAGAAATCCTGTGCATTGTGATGCCAAATGCTTCTGTTATGTCCAAGTTCTTAGTATCAATACCAGATGGAACTTCCCAATCAAAGCTGTGGAGGAGTTGGGCTAGTGCAGGTTTAACAGTTGCTGTTCCAAATGTAATAACGGGACAGCTGCTTCTTCCGGTGCCAAAAGAAATCAGCTCAAAATCTAGGCCCATGAAATCAATAGTGCTATGCAAAAATCCTCTTGGCTTAAATGCTTTTGAATTTTCCCATGATTCTGGGTCCCCCCCTATTGTCCAACCATTGACAAAAATGTCTCTCTTTGCTAGAATATCATATCCATCAATCCTTACATCTTCCATGGATTCCCCTGGGACTAATACTGGTGCAGGAGGATGCAATCTGAAGGTTTCTTTGACAACCACTTCCATTAAGTCTAGGTAGGTCTCTAGGACAACTCTTCTCTCCCCCATGACACGTCTTGTTTCAGTCTGTGCTAGTTCCATGGTTTTGAGATTGGTGATAAGCTCTTATCATTCCCTAATCTAAAGTTATGAAAGTTCTACCAGTACGTACTGCAAAATTATGAATTATTTACTTATTTAATTATAATTTTTATTTTTATATTATTTATCTAATAATTAATAATTATATACTTTATCATTTTAGATTCTTATTATACAAAAGATTTATTTCATTATTTTCAAAAAATAATTAATATTTACAAAATTTTATATATATATTTTTTATATTTATGTGTTTTTCTATACTTTCGTTTTCTATATTTTTATAAAATATCATTTCCTGTAATATTTTTTATCCGTTTTCATTTCTCCACTTTTATTTAGGTGCAACTTAGCTGGATAGCTTGGGGCTATTGAAATGGTGCTTCTTGACTGCTCACAGACACACACCATGAACCCCTCCTTTTCCCACCAAAAAAAAAAAAAAAATTGAACTACTCCTTCATGTCTCCCCAATTAGTATATCAAAGAACAACCATCTATCTCCCTGGTTAGATGGATAAAATGTGATCAGACCAATACAAAGGGCACAAAAAGAAGGGGGATCATATTTTTATTTATATATATATTTTTCTGATTAAAGAGATTAACTATTTTCTTTAATTGTCTGATCAATGTTTCCAATTTAAATTATAGTTGCTTTTGAGTGACAAAATTCAATTTACTAATACTTATTAGGTGGATGTATTCTTAATAATTAAAATTTTAGGCATGCAATATTTTTTAAATTGTAGTTTTGTGAAGCATTACCATAGGTAAGTTTGAATTCACAAGACAACTAACATAGTTATTTGATATATTAATATTATTAATTTTTGAATTGTCATCTCAATTACGACGGAAAAGAGAGAAAAGTGCAAAATTATTTCTAAACTTCAGATGGAATACTAACGGCCCCTAAACGGTAAATATTAATTCTCAAAGTTGAGGGGGGAGGTTATTGAATTAAAAAAAAAAAAAAAAAAAAAAAATTTAGAGAGGTTTCTGTACTCAACCCGAAGTTCAGGGGCTTATATATATATATTTATATATATATTTAAGTAAAAGTTAAAAAACTTAGGCATGCACTTAAATAATTTTTTTTAATAGTCTTATCCTTAATAAAATTAGAAGCCTAAGTTTGATAAAATTGGAACGATGTTGTGATGGATGACATGCAGAAATTGAGAATGGTAAGTAATCGAGTATGAAAATTTTCAAAAGCAAGCAATCAAAACCATAAGAAAGACCTTGCACTCTGAGGATTACAAATGAAGTTAATATCATTTCATTATGTCTGAAAGGCAGAGAGAGTTTAAGCACAAGCTTTGATATTTACAAATCAAACTGCAGAGCATTGTCTTACAATTGAATTCCCAAGATACAGAGTGTTTCCTTCACTTGAACCATAAGAGTTTGCACCAATATTCGTACCCTTATTCTCTGATGAAAGCTTATAAGCCCTCATATGTTGGTGATAATGCATGCAACCGTTCATGAAATTGGTTTTTATTGGCACAATTTAAGCATTTCTTTCCTTGAGTTGGGATCATAGTTATTAAACTCGACCCATCGTAGGACCAAGTCAATCCTCGTACACGAATGTACTTCTTAATGAAATCATCAGCTTCCTTTTATTTGATCGCTTAGTTTGCAATCTAGTTGATGTCTATTATACAAGTACAAGATTGACAACCAAATAATTTTATGAAAAATGAGTTCAGCCTTGGCAGGAGTATATGAAGTAGTAGGCTCTATACTTATGGTGGTTAAATTTAAATTCTAGGTTTTGGGTGATTTAGAGGAATTATTTGACTCTTCAATGGTGGGTTATGGCTCCCAAATGGTGATATGGGCAAATGTATCCATTGGTTTCCCATGCTTTTTTTGTAAGGATCATAAATCAATATTTAGTAAAAATCTGACTTCAAAATATTTTTGTGAAGAGGGATAATATCACTACAAGTGCTTGAACTTAAAACATCAAAAGTCGAATTAAGGGCTTGAACCCTAGTTTTTGCAATCAAGTTTATCTTCTAAAATTAGTGCATCAAGAACCTTTTACTTTTTCTTTCTTTTTTTTTTTGGGTAAAAAAGGTTTTTTTTTTTTTTTTTTTTTTTTTTTTTTTTTTTTTTAAATTAACATGTGAAACTTCACTTGTCAATGAAACAAAATTTTATAATAAAGAAAAATAATTTTAACCGCATAAAATAATGAATAATTACTAAAGAAAAGATGACTGAAGTGACCAAAATAACAAGTAGATTAGAAAAAATTTTAGTTTTGATAACAATTTTAAATACTATTAACCCTTTAAAACCTTTTTTTAATTTAGCATAAAAATTTTTAAAATTGTTATCTTTGAATAATTTAAATTTTTTTTTGAATAATAGCAATCAAGTGACCTTAGTTTAGCATTAAAAAAAAAAAAAACACACACTGGAGAAGCCCTCTTTGAAAATTGTGTACCATAATTTAGCATAAAAATGTAAAACTAACAAAAAATGTCATAATTTAATTAAAAATTTTATGTCTTACTTTCTCTATTTTGTTCATGCTACCACTACAAATAATTTCTCAATAGATTTTTGAAAAATTCCATATAAATTTCTTATTTATCATTATAAAAATCTACACTGAAAAATGCTAAATTTGAATCAAAATTTGAAAAATTAAGATCACTTGATTGCCTAAAGAAGTTCAAGCACTTGATCCAAGCATGTCCAAAGTACAAGCACATCGAGTGTTCTCACCTTCTGATAAAACAATAAAGGTATATTCAAAAGCATGAAAAGTTCAGGGGGTGGGGATGAAGGAACCCATTGAAGGTAACAAGAGTTTAAATGATACTTGTTAAATGACAAATGCCAAGTTACCATAATAAATTATTTTGGATCTCAAGCAAGACTCTGTCTCCAATATGAAAGCCAATGATGTACATGATTATGCATAATTAAGGGCAATGCTAAGATAAATTTATCCAATACTCAAGCATATATATAAATCGAAAGGATTTAACTTGGGCAAGTTTCAAATCCAGAGCAAAATTTGTTGATTTATTGGAATTGATAAAACTCTTTCTATTAAAAGTGTATCATGCGAGAGTCAACTGCTCTTAAATAACAAAAATAAAAGGGGTGGATATGCATATGAAAACTTTATCTTAAAGGAGAGAAAGATGGGAGAAAGCAAAAAGAAAAAATTGAGAAAATTCATTTATGCATGATTGAGGGCAATACATATGATATATGTAACTTTATATATGGTCCTTCAAGATTTCCAATTTTATGCAAGCATACGAGGAGGGCTAGTTGTGAAATCTTACCGCAAGAATATCATGGTAATGCTAATAATTTTATAGTAAAGGGGTGGAGATGAATATCAGGACCTTATACAAAAGGGAAGAAAGAGACAACTACATGAACGTACTAATTAATGAATGAAAATCAAATTATGTGCGTTGCATTCATCAAAATGAAGTCCTAGGCACAAAGTTCATATGATAGTTCAAATGCATTAGCAGTCTTGCTTGAGATCCAAAACTATGTATTTTTGCTTGGCATCCATAATTTAACAAACTTTATCATACCAGCATTCTACCTACACCCTCCTCCCCTAAAAGAACAATAGAAACAAATCAGACTTTTTCATACTCTTCCATATGTTTTCACTGATTTATGATAAATATTTTAATAAGTCAAATAAAATACTTAATATGAATCCTTAATCATACAAATCAACAACAAAAACTATTTACTCATACTATCAAGGAATTCCCATGAGACCTAAACCCATTTAAAGTCAGATAATTCGAAATTGCTTCTAACCAAGGTGAATTTGAATTCAGTCACCTTTACGAACCTACTCGCATACATACACGAAGCAAGGTATGCAGACCATTTTACATAAAATTCTTTAGGTGACAAACTTGTTCCCATATATAAAGACAATAGATAGACTACGGACCAAACAAATACAAGGAAGATAATGATCTCAACTCTAAGGTATTATCCACATTCAATTGTTATCAAGTTTGAATAATCCTTGCAAAATCAAATTAAGCGTTGCCACCATAAATAAAGCCAATGGGCACAAACCTATTTGTAAAACGTTTTATAGATCTTTGTCATATAATTATTTACTTGACAAGTCAAGTTTGGCATCACTTGCATTAGATTTGTTATTAAGCTAAATGGCAAATAGCAATGATATCAATGAAAAAATCAACATTCCTTAAAGGACAACTCAAACAGTAGGGTCTCTCCACTTCTATTTCCATTCTCCAGTTCGATTTTACTTTGTTGCATCTCATTGTACCAACAAAAAATAATGACAAAATCGATATATATTTTAGTGTTTCGATTGAGAATTATTTTAATAAAAAATGATATTGTGAGCCAAGTTAAGTGAAATGATTCCATCATACGCATAACAAGTACAACTACAACTACTATGAATAAATTCTATTAATTAGTTTTTCCTACAAAGTGATTTCGCGATCGTGCTAAGACATTATACCAAGACTATTGCACAGCTTAACAATGATATGCTATATCTTGACATAGCTTAAGTTTGCATCAATGGTCTTGAGGAGGTTTGCAAGAGAAAACCATCCTTGATCCAAGTTTTAATGTCCTCAATTTGAAAGAAAAAAAAATTGCACATACAGGGACAGAGGTGCCGGTTAGCATTCAAACAATGCAACTGGGGCTACGGAAATGCTGCTTACAGGCCTTTAAACTCCTGCATTGTGTCTCATATCTGTTAATGTAGCTGCAGCCCCAATTTCCTTTGGGGTTCCTTCCAAGTGGGATGCGCGCATTTATTAATTCATAAAACAGGCGCATTACCACACACATAAACATCCCAAATAAAAGGGGATGTAACACATCAAAAATATTACCATGGTGTTGGATACTAGCTACTATTCTCATCCAACGCAACCCTGAAAAATCATTAATACCTAAAAACTTACCATCCTCTCATCAGCAGGGCAAATCACATTCACAATAATACAGAGAGAGAGATAGAGAGCAGACGAAATAATAAGTAATAAAAGCAATTAACAAATTGGGTAAAATTTTGAAAAATTAAGAATTCAGTTACAGAAATACACCCAATGAAAGCATAGCCAAAAAAGTTGAAAATTTTGGGTAAAAATTGTTTGAGCAAATCAGGTAAAAATTTTAGGGAAAAAATTTAAGAATTTATCTTTTTTTTTTTTTTTTTTGGTTAAATCAAAGAGTAAAAGAATTGTATAAATTTTTTGAGTACAACAGAAATCGAACCCTAGATCATGGGATTGAGGAAGAGGGCTATTGTCACAGGAACATAATTGTTTAAATTCCCTCAAACATTGTGTGGCAATATTAAATCGTTTACACAGATAAAACCCTCCCCAAAAAAAAGCCAAAAGAATAATGAAAAAGAAAAGAATCCCCAAAAAAACCCCCTATTTATAAAAAATTCAAAAATAAAATTTCTAAACCCAAGTGATGATTGGGTTTGGATTTTCTTGAAATGATTGACAATCTCAAAATATCAATGCCAGGAAATCAGATTAAATGAAAACCCAGTTGGCAAAAACCCTAACGACCAATCCACCACTACGAGAGGAGATTTTTTTTTTTATCTTCTTGAAATAATAGTGCTCCTCTCATCGAAGTGAGACATAGGATCTCTCAACTAGGGCTCCTTCCGATTTATGATTTCTGATTTTGTATTTCCTATTTTAATGGACAAATTTTGATTTCTAGTTATTATTTTTTCGACGAGTAAATTAAAATTTTGAATTTATGGTATTCAGATCACTATCAAATTAGGAGCACTATTGCTGGTGTTTCCCTCGTTATCAGGGTTTTGTGCCTCTTGTAAACCAAAAAGAAAAAAGTTAGATATATGGATCGTAGACTTCTTAGGAAAAAAAAAAAAAAAAAAAAATTCCTACCCTTGATGAGAAATTCTACGTGGGCTTGCAATTGGCCCATTGAACAACCGTCCATTCTTACATGTCTTGCTGGCCCATTAGCAGCGAAATGGGTTTCTTTTTCCTATCTTTTTTTTTTTTTTTTATTGATCAGTATTCATAATTTATCTAACTAATCCGATTCAATCACTGTAGATCTTATTGATAGATTAGTTCTTTTAAATCCTTTTCCTCCATTCCCAAGGGTCGAACTCGAGACTTCTAGTTAAAGGAATAGAATATCTGACCACTTAAATCAAAAGAGTTTGGTTTCCACCCCTTCTTAGTTGTAGCCATCTTTCTCATTTCGTAGGCCAGTCATCATATTTTCTTTTATTTGATCATTGATATCTGAATTATCTAATTAATTCGATTTAAATATTATATACCTAATTTAGAAATGAGTTCTCTCTACTTTTTTATTTATAAAATTCAAACTTAAAATTTTAATTAAAAAAATTAATACACTATCACTAAATCTATATGAAATTGATTCTATAGTCACCATCATATTTCATCATCCAACAATTCTCATCTGCCAAATCACACACAAGCAGAACCCATTTAGGAAACCAAATCATTCATCAACCCCAAAACCAAAAATCACTAAAAAAAAAAAAATGGGTTGAACAATGACAAAACTATACGCCCCATTGGTAGAGATCCAAAGACTTGAGTTTCAAAGATGAGTTTAATATATATATATATATATATATATATATATATATATATATATATATGTATGTATGTATGTATATGTATATGTGTGTGTAAATATATATTTCTTTTTAAGGTCAATGATATAAAGCACTATAAATAATAAGCCACCAAATTGAAACAAAAGTGAGATTAAGATGTTGAAAAATATTTAAAGATCAAATTCAAATTCAAATTTGTTGACTTAGTATTAATGAAGCATATTACAAGTTCAAAAGTTGAATTTTATAATTTTTTAGATTAGAGGGTAACTCTTGAAATTTTCTCCTCTTGCATGTCTACGTGAACATCTTTTTGATATTTAAGGACAGCGTCTCATGAATATGAAATAATTGACTAGTCTCATCAAGACCTAGGCTTTTAATTTTAGAATCGCTCAATAAATATGGTAGAACGAAAAATTCTACATAAATTGATATATAATATATTTTAATATTCCTTTTAAAATCTAATGTATTATAATGAAAATTACTTAAATTCTAAGAGCATTTTTTTAACCTTGAAAAGCAATTTACTTTTTAAAATGGACCAAAAATATTCTGAAAACGCATGCGAACATGTGAGTGGTTCTTGATGTCTAGTTGTAACTCATATTGTGAATAATGTGATATTTAAAGGAGGAAGATGTAAGTGAAAATATGAAAGTCACTATTCAAAATTTTCAATCTCTTAAAAAAAAAAAAATTACCCGTACATTCGGCATATTTTTAGACAATGCTATAATGAAAATATAAGTAATATTGAGTTTTTATTCTCATATAATATATATATATATATATATATAGCAAATGAAAAATGATAAACGTGACTGGTGGAAGAGCTCTTTTGAAGTCAAAAATTGAGAAATGACTAACAAATAAAAATGTCAAAATGATTTTTAATCAAAAGGTCGATAAAACAAAAATTTTGTTGAAAATTCCACCCCCCCCCCAAAAAAAAAAATTCAAACTTCTCCTCCCCCCGGGGGCCGAGGGCCATGGCTGCTGAGAAAAGAAAGATCTGCGACCAACTATTTAAAGTTTTCTTGAATTTAGCTTCTCCCCTTGTCCGTCAACTCGCATACCGTGTTTTTTCATTTTTTAAAAAATTTATATTTTTTATATTTAAATTTTTATATTTGTTTATGTATTTATAATTTATATTTTTTATATTATTTATCTTATAATTAATAATTATATATTTAATAATTTTAAATTTTTATTATAATAAAATATAATATTTAATGATATTATCTTCTTTAATAATGTCTATATGCTGACCCTTAAAAATTGACCTAAATGTTGAGCTATCTCAATGTGACGTTTAAGGTGAAACATTTAATTGAGTAAATTACATGTTGAGTGCCTAAACTTGGTTTTATTTTTATAAATTAGTTTTTATAATTAAGAAGCTACTTTATGGTTCTCAAACAACGTAACAAATTGGTTCTTCCGTCAATGACAACGATAATTTTTCCATTAATCGGTGATATGGAATGACATGATAATCCATGTGACTGTATGGATGTGGATGTATCGAAACCAGATCAACATATTCAACACCTTATTCAATCACATCAACAAAATACTGACATGATAGTGTCACGTTGTAAAATTACAGACGTGACACTATCACGTCAACACACACCTACTCATACTTAAAAAAAAAAACACACATACACACTCTCTCTCCTCTCCTCCCCTTCTCTCTCTCTCTTCCTACGACATCACTTCTTCTTCTTCTCTTTACATGCGGCATCACTTCCTGCAAGGATCGTCCAAGAGTGCTCAAATCACTTCACAGACAATCTCCATTGTATCTTCAATTTCTTTTCTATGTGCTGCAAAATAATCTAGTGACTCACCACCTCAGCACCACCCTTTAACACCAGCCCCCTTGGATATTCTGATTCTATTGACTCCTCTCCTCGTTCTCAGAATGCAGAATCCTATAGGTTATTCATCGGTTCGGTTTTTAAATTATTCGATTAATTCGGTTTGATTAATTCGGTTTATATTTCTTAATCCAAAATCGAAAACCGAATCGAATTTATTTAAATTTGAAATTCGATTTTCGGTTTGAATTCGAATTGAATCGAATAAACCAAATAAATCGATTTTGATTTTTGATATCTAAATTTTGACATAAATCCAATTTAATCAAATTCGAATCGATAAAATAATGAATTTTTTAACTATTATTTTATTACTTGTTTAAAAAAAAATTATCAATAAAAGTTTACATAAAAAGAAAAAAAATAAATAATAAATAATTAAAATAATTAAAAAATAAGATAATTAAAAACCTTAATTCGATTTTTGGTTCAAATTCATATTAAAAATCTTAATTCAAAATTTAAAATGAAAATCAAATTTAAAATTTGATTTTAATCAAAAAAATTGATTCGAATTTAAAAATTAAATCTAAATTTAATTCCATATATTCAATTATCAATTATCATGGGACGAACCCCTCCCTTCTCAACAAACCTCCGCCGAAAAACTTCGACTCATGTGCAGCTACGGCGGTAACATTGAACCTAGTCCTAGACTTGGTATGGAGGGCTATTATAGGTCGAAAATGGAAATTGAGGATCTAGGTAAGTTCAAAAGGTTGAAAGGATAAAAAATTAATCACTAATTTAAATAAACCGCAGCTTACTGCAAGCAAGGGAAGCTTTCCGTTGGCGATGGCGGATTGGAGCCTTGAAATTGATGCTAAAAATGCGATTTTTAGGATGCTAGGATGATTTGAGAGAAAACTCAAAGACTTTGGATGATTTTAGTGAGAGAAATGTTAGCGAGAGGGAGGAGTTAACTGGGGTTGGAACAAGAAAGGGAGAGAGGGAGAGATTGCAGGCGGGTGAAGGCCAGGTCACGTGTAGGGCAGAAGAGAAGAGAAGGGAAAGAAAAAAAGAAAATAAAAAGACAAACAAAGAAAGAGGAGAGAGAGAGAGAGGTACCAAAAAAAAAAAAAACCAGAGAAAGAGAGAGATGCAGAAGGGAGAAAGTCTTTGAAGGTTTTCAACCTTCCATCAACTAACCTGGCATAATGTCAGAAGCAACTCTTCATCTTGTATGACACCATTGAAGATTTAGCACCATAATCGGTGAGACTTCAGAAAATACATTTTTGTTGACCATGAAATTGAAGACCCAACCATTGCACACCATCTTAAGCTTAAAAGGGCAATAGTAAGAGACTCCTCATAACCTTTGAAAAATTCACATGCTTACAACTCAGCTTCCGAGTCTTCTGCAAGAATAAACTATTCTTAAATTTTTCCCCTCGTGGAGATTGACATCTTCTTGGGATATCATTAGCATACTCGACAACTGCAATGCTTTTATGACGGTGCTTCGAAAACTACAATCAACATATGCTGAAAATATGTAATTGCAGGTTGATGGCGGACTCAAAATTTCAAGGATCTGCGGCTTGAATTAAAGAAATAAACTCATAAATCACCTAAAAAATGATAAAAGAGTTGATTGAGGGCTCAATTTGGAGAATAAATGTCTCACTTCCGGTGAGAAGCTTCACTGTGGTCGTTAATGGTGAACGAGGATGAAGTTCAAAAATTGAAGCCAATTAACTTTTGAAGATGACTTTTGAGGTTGAAAAAAATACTTATGGGCTTCAAAGAACTCAGTTTCCGAGTTTATTTTGAAGGAACCAAAACTTACCGGTGGCATTAATGGCGGATGATCGTTGGTAAGTGATTTTTCGACGAGAAACCTCAAGATTGATGATGGAATAGTACTTTCGATGGCTCAGGAATGCTATTCGTGTGATCAAATAAAAGAAATCTTGAAGAGGAGAGTAACTGGTAGAGAGAGAGAGAGAGAGAGCAGCTCCTGTAATTCCAAGAAGGTAGGGAGATGGAGGACACGTGAGCCACATGCTTGAAGAGAGAGAGAGAGAGAGAGACTAAAATGAGGCATCTAGTTAGACACAGGTCCAAAGATCAGGAGCCCTGGGTGACGTGGTTGGTTAGGTGGCAGTGCCACGCCAATATATTGTTGATGTGACAATAAATGTTATTCTAGAGTGTTGGCACGAGAGTGTTGGCATGACACTATCACGTCAGAATATTACTGACGAGGCGGTGAATGTTATTTTAGAGTGTTTATATGGCACTGTTATATCAATATTCTAATGTCTAATTAGACTGACATATTATTTTATATTAATATTTAATAGATATCATGTTATTAACGATATAAATATAAATGTGAATGATCCGTGAACATATCAGATTTTATTGCCCTCCATCGTGGCATGCGAGACCCACTTGCAAGCACCCGTATCTTTTTTTTTTTCTCTTCTTTGTTCTCTCCTCTTTCGCTTTCTCAAAAAAAAAAAAAAATGTGTCATGCCTCTTTAATCGACTATAAAGCATGTCTTTATCGACTAAAGGCATTAACAATATAGATATAAGCGTGAATGATCCATGAACATGTCGGATTTCGTCGTCCTCCGTCGTGGCATTCGGGACCCACTTGCAGACACCCGTGTCTTTTTTTTTTCATCCTCTTTGTTCTCTCCTCTCTCACTCTCTCAAAAGAAAAAAAAATGTGTCATACTCCTTTAGTCGACTATAAAGCATGCCTTGGTCGACTAAACATTTTTTTTTCTTTTTTTCTTTTTTTTTTTTCCATCTTGTTTTTGTTTTTGGTTTTTTTTAACAATTTTTTTAACAAAATATCATAAATGTTATTTAACATAATAGTTTTAAAAATTAATATTTTTATACTTTTTTTATTTTTTTCTTATTTTTGTTTTTTTCCTTATTGGATTTTTTAACATATTTTTTTAAAAATATCACAAATATTTTTTATTAACATTAACAATATAGATATAAGCGTGAATAACCCCCTGCCACCTCGGATTCGTCATCCTCCAAGGTGGTTCGTTGGTGGGTTGGATGGACGGTGTGTTGGACGATGATCTGTTCTTTGTTTTATGGTTTTTTTATTTTAAATTTTGTTTTCATTATTGTTGTGCTTTTTTGTTTTGTTTTTATTGTTTTAACGATGGTGTTGTGATTTTTTTATTGTTGTTATGGTTTGGTTCGACGATTGACGGTGTGGTATGCCATGATGCTGATAATGACAGTGCATGTTGATCATGCCTCTGTGTTTCCTTTGTCTCTCTCTATTATGAACGTGTTATTGCAGGCTTTTTTACACATTTGGACGGGTGATTTGTTGATTTTATTTTGGATGTTTTTTGGGTTTTTATTGTGATTTTTTTTGTTATGATTTTTTTTTTATTATTGTAATCGACTGGATGGACATGCAATTTCAGTAACGTACAGTTGACGTGCATATTGGTTAAGACAGATTCGATTGAGGGGTGTGGTGTGCCATGATGCTGATGATGACGGTATATGTAAACCATACCTGTATGCTCCCTCTGTCTTTCTCTCATTGACGATCATGTGTATACAAACCTTTCATGTGCTCTGCTTGTCTATATAAGTGGGAGAAATAGAGAGACGATAGTGGGGCATATGGAGAGATGATAGTGCTTTGTTCTCTCATTCTTTTTCTCTTTTTGTCTCTGGGTAGGGTAAATAGAGATAATCCGGGGTCATTATATAAGTTGTTCTTCTGTTTCTACTATTTGGAATGCCGTCAGGTTTGTGTTGATGTTTTCTTCCATTTTTTTTAACATTTGTTTTGTTTGAGATTTCAGCTGCTGGTCTTTATATTCTTGCTGATTTATTCTGGCTGAGGAGGGTGGTGTGCTGAGACAATTCCTCTATCTTGAAGGTTTGTATTTGTCAAGATTTATTTTGTTTTGCTTGTATTTTGCTGCTATTTAGATAATTCTGTATTTTTTTTCCTTGGGTTATTGTTGAGAAGAGTTGTGTGTTATGAATAAAGATTTTTTCTCTATTTTTTTGAGTCCATATAAATGAGTTTGGCGTAATTGATAGTATTTGTGTTTTTTGGTTTTTTGTATGTACAGGAAACTCGAGCTTTACTATTCACCGTAAAGGATGGTTTCAAATTTTGAAGGAAAAAAATATTTTGTCATATCTAAATTGTAAATATGAATTTATATTGATTTTACAAGTGTGTATATTATTTTTGGGGTCTCTCGAAAAATAACAATGGCTTCAGTGTAGAAAGAGAGAGTTCTGTTACAGAACTTCTTAATATTATGATTTGAATATCATGCAAAACTGCTATTGCAAAACTACGGAACTATATGTGGTTCTTGTACTTGCAGGAGTATATGTTTTTCTTAATGTTGAACCAGATTTTATTATATTTGTCGTTATTGTGAAGGAGTTGAGGACCTATAAGTTTGATAAAAAAGGAAAGTATCGATGTTTTTTTGTTTGGTTGTTGCTCTGTTGATGGATGCTATTAGCTTTCGATTATCAGAAAGTGCTCATGAATTCTTATAATTTTCTTTGTAATTCTGCACTAAGGTGAAAATGTTAGAGGTATATAATTGTGGAGGGAGTAACGAATAATGGTGGCTTTACATGAAAGCTCTATCTTTGTACGTAAAGAAATGTTGAGGCTCGACTACTCTTTCTGTCTCGCTCAGCAAAAAAAAAAAACAAAAAAAGAGAAATGTTTGGGCTCTGATTGGATGTGCATGGATTTGTTTGGTATTATATTAGGCAAGATATTTTTATTATATGTATAAAATATTTAGAATGATCAAATGCTTAAAAAAAATAATTTAAGAAGATGGTAAGTAAAAGAAAAAATATATCAGGAGTATATTAAACTCATGTCTTTTGCATGATCAAACCTGTTCAGTTAAATTGTTATGCGAGTTCAATGAAAAAATTTAAATGATGTCGACATAACTTATCGTTCGGTTTGCTTTTTCAACGAAGATGTTGAATCTATTTCGGTACAATTTAGGTGGCCAGAGAGGAAATGAAGAAGGTTGTAATATTATTCGTCCAACATCGTTTGTCTATCAAAGAAATGGGCAAGAAAAAATAGTGTTAGAGAAGATGGTGAAAAGAAGAGACGGATGACATACATATGAATTTGAGAGAGAGAGAAGGAATTGCATCTGTTATGTATGATAATGGGTTACTCATGGAGAACTGTATTAATTTTGAGTTCTGTTTGACTACGGAACAAAATTGCTCTTGGACTAGGTACTTGAGGGGTTTGGTTTAATTTGTGTTTCGTACCCTATTGGCGACTATTAAAGATGTGCATGGTGTGTAATGGGATTGGGGAATAAAATAACATATTGATTTTATCTACTCACCATTCTAAATTCTCGGCTACCGAAACGCTAACCTCTCGACTATTCGCCACATAGAACAAAGAAAGGTTTAAACATTACAAACAATTAAAAACTAACAAATTTTTCGGAAAAAAAAAATTCTATATAAACAAACCAAATTCTTCTGTACCAAAAAAACTTTTCGGTAAACTAACAAAACTATTCGGTAAGGAAACCAAACTCTTCTCAGCACACAAAAAAAGCTTCCCAACACACAAAAAAGTTTCCCGGCATACAAAAAAAGCTTCCTGATAAACCAACAAAACTACTCGGTAAGGAAATCAAACTCTTCTTAGCACAAAAAAAAAATTTCCCGGCATGTAAAAAAAACTTCCTAGTAAGCAAAGAAGCTTACATATTCTTTTTTAGGAGATCAAACACATCTATTTGTGCGTCATTTCTAGGAAAATAGGATCATCAAATTTTTGTCATCTGAAAATTAAATTTGTACTATATATGATTTCCATGAACATTGAATTGATAACGTGGTTATAACAACATTCAAGCTGAAAAATATAGTACATGATCTTTAGTATTGTAGTAAAATTCAAAAATGCCAATTGAATGTAATCTAGGATTAAGTATTATCATTGTGTTGTTATAAAGACGAAAGATTACAAATTGAGGAATTGGTATAAATATAAAAATACTTTATTATAATAATACGACTTTAATATTATAATATTAGAAAATTTATAATATTAAAATATTAAGTAAAAAAATTTTTGAAAATATTTTTATATTTAAGAAAATTACTTCCAGATCATTATATATCAAATAATAATTTTATTATAAAAATTTGTATTTTTTTCCTTCTTTTTTTTTTAACCATATTTTAAGATAATATAATATTTTTATTATAAAATTTTAAAATGATAATATAAAAACAATTTTAGTCGATTAAATACTTTATATGACTAAAAATACCTTTAATCGACTAAAATCCTATTTTAATAAAAAAACCTTTAGTCGACTATAAAAAAATTTAGTCGACTAAAATCTTTTGTCGACTAAAAACACAATTTTAGTCGACTAAACATTTTAGCCGACTAAAAAGTGTTTTTAGTCGACTAAAAGATTTTGGTCTTAACATTAATATATAATATATATATATATATATATATATAAATATATATATATATATATATTAAATACTCTATCTTTCTCTCTCTCTCAAAAGAAAACAAAAAAAAATGTCTCATGCTCTTGGTCAAATAAACATGTACCGGGAACTGGGAGTTTTGTATTGGAAAACTATCGGGGAGTTTTATCCCGATAAATTACCGGGAAGATTTGTTCCGATAAACTATCGAAAAGTTTTGTACCGATAAACTACAGAAAGTTTTTATATCGATAAACTACCAAGAAACTTTTGTACCGATAAACTATGGGAAGACATAAAACTTTTGTAAAACATTATATTTATAATATTTTTTTGATAAAAATATTATAAAAACTATCGACGAAAACATTATATTTATAAAAATATTATAAAAACTATCACAAAATATAAAAAATATTTTAAAAAATTTTAAAAAATAATATTTTTTAAAAATATTAATTTTTTCAAATTATTTTTTTAAAAAATATTTATAATATTTTTTTGATATTTTTTTAAGAAAGGAAAAGAAAAAAAAAAGGAAAACAAGCCTAAAAAAAGCAAAAACATAAAATAAAAAAAGATGCTTTAGTCGACTAAAGTATTTCTTTAGTCGAGGCTCTTGTTTTTTTTTTTTCTTTTTCATTTTGTTTTTTCTTTTTCTTTTTATCTTTTTTGTTTTCGTTTTTTTCTTCAATGAAATTTTTTTTTTAAAATATAATTTTACCGGGAGTTTTAACTGAGGAATGAATTGTGTACCAGAGAGCTTTCATGTACTGGGACCGAGAAGCTTTTTACCGTAGAACTTTCATATATATATATATATATATATATATATTTTTACCGGGTAGTTTTATGTCGGAAAACTTTTTTTTTTTTTTAATGAGTATGCCATGTGTGTTTTTTTAGTCAAATAAATTTTGTTTTTGTCAAGTTGAAGGTTTAGTCGATTAAAGATTTTTTTAGTCGATCAAATTTTATTTTTGTATCTGCTGCTGAGGAGAGCATGAAATCTTGGTGCCAAGGTTTTCCTTGCCTTAGCTTTATGGTCTTTCATGCAATAGGGACTTTCTATATGTGTGTCTCTTTCCATGGTTCCGTTTGTAGCCAGGAACAGTAACACTATAATGGCCACCGGAATTTCATCCTATACCTGCACCACAGAACTGGATATTCCCAAAAAAAAAAAAAAATACATTATAAACAAGTACCATTTCATACCATCTTACATTATAATAAACTCAAACCATATCTAAACCAATACTCAACATAGAAGCCAACACTTCAAACTAAAAAGGCCGGAACTCTGTACCAGATCAGAACAGCATAAATCTTTTTTCTCTTGAAAATGAAAGGATGCAAAGTCCACTTCAATAGAGACAAACTACATAATTAGCAATATACACTTTTTTAACATGAAATGATCAAAATAAGCGTGAATGACCCATGAACACGTCGGAACACGTCGGATTTTGTCGTCCTCCATCATGGCGTGTGGGAACCACTTGCAGGCATCCTTGTCTTTTTTTCCTCCTCCTCTTTCTCTTCTCCTCTCCTCTATCTCTCTCTCTCTCAAAAGAAAATAAAAAAAAAATGTCCCATGTCTTTTAGTCGACTAAAGGTCATAGTCGACTATAGGGCACGCCTTAGTCGACTAAAAACCTTTAGTCGACTAAAACATGCATTGATCAATCAAACATGTACCGAAAACTGTGAATTTTGTACCGAGAAACTACCAAGAAGCTTTTTATTGAGAGTTTTTAAACAGTTACTGGAAAGTTTTTGTACCGATAAACAATCGAAAAGTTTTGTACCGATAAACTATTGGGAAGTTTTGTGCCGATAAACTATCGGGAAGGTTTTTTAAACGTTTACCGGGAAATTTTTATACCGATAAATTACCGACTAAAGTGTTTAGTCGACTAGGCACCAAAGTATATCATCCTACGTTGGGGAGCTGCTGCCTATGCACATACTCAACAATCACAAAATCCGACTCTTATGGCTAACCGAGTGGGCTTCAGAGCCACGTGATGTGTATTGGCGGAATTTGGCCATTCCATATGTTTTGTTGACGGTCAGAAGGCTCATTATTGCTGTTGATTTCTTTTTCCTCACCTTCTTCTTCATGATCCCAATTGCATTTGTTCAGTCACTCGCAAATATTGAAGGGATTGAGAAGGCAGTGCTCTTCTTAAAGCCAATCATTGAAGTGTAAGTTTTACCTCTTTCTCATATGTCCTCAGATGATAGTTTGTGGAATAGAGAAATCCTGTAACCATCCCCCATACATACATACACGCACAGTGTAACACCGATACTACGGTGTTCGTATATTATTTCCATTTTTGAATTTAATAAAATGATCCTCAATATATATATATATATATATATAGAAAATATTTAATTTTATTGATTTTCGATTTTGGGGTTTTTAAATTTAATTTTTAGTATATTTTAAATACCGTTTCTGGGATTTGTAAAATAAGGTTAGTATAAAAATATATATATATATGTAAATAATTATTTATTTATTAATTTATTTATTTACTCAATTAGCTATTTATAAAATCTATTTATATAAATATATATATATAAATAATAATAATAATAAATAATAATAATAATGAAAAAAAAATGTCGAATTAGGGCTTATAGCCCTAATTCCTCTTCTCTCTCTCTCCCTCTTTCTCTCTTCGTCTTCTCCTCTCCCTCACCCGCGCCGTACCGCCCAGCCGCGCCGCCGCTGCCACCCGCCACGACTCGGCGCCACCGCAGCGACCACCGCTCTCCCTTCTCCACCTCTCCCTTCGGTTCTCTCTATCTCTCTCCTTCTCTCTCTCTCGGCTTCTCTCTCACCGCGAATCTCTCTCCCTCTCGCGGATTCCACCGTCGCAAACCGCCACCCGCAGCCACCGCGACCGTCGCGGGTCGCCATCCCTCAACCTCGCACAGTCTCTCTCTCGGCCTCTCTCACTCACTGTCCCTCAGTCTCCCTCAGTCTCTCTCGCTCTGTCTCTCCCTATGCGCTCGTCGCGCGTGACAGTTCCTTGCGCGCGCACGACTGCTCGCGTGCTGACTGCCCCTGCGCGCGATTGCTCCCTCGCTGACAGCCCTCCTGCGCGTGCTCCACCGCACGATAGCCCCTTCCTGCGCGTGCTACTGTGCTACCTCCCTGCTCGCGTGCCTTCTGCCACCTACGGAAGCCCCAACCGAAAGCCCTAGGTCGACTTTGCCTTGTCCACTGCAAAGGTAAGATCAAACCCTAACCCAAATTCTAGGGTCTCGATTCCTTGATGATTTATACTAAATTGCTGACTTTTGCTTCGAATTGGAAGCATTGTAGGTTTCGAACAGAATCGAATGTCGCACGGACGTTAGGGTTTTGGACTGCAGTGAACCCTAGGTGAGAGATTTCTAACTCATTCGATTTATTTGAATGCATTTAGGGTAAAATTAGCATAAGGAAGTGTTGTATAGGTTTAGGATATACGTTAGATTCGATTAGAGCACATTGTTTGACATTATATATTATTATTTAAGTTCAGTATAGAATTTTATACGAAATTGAGATGTTTTGGATGATAGAATTGAATTAAATTTATTTAAATGGTTCCACTTAGAGTTTAATTTGACGAATATATGAAAACAGTCAAAATTTGGGATTTGAGCCTAAGGATTGATGCGTTGTTTTACATTATAGTTGATGTAGCATATAGGTAAGTCAAATACAATCTCTATATTATGAAAATAGGTTTCAATATCTTTAAAATGACATATGGTTTGAAGAAATCGGATGAGAATTGAAAGTGTATGAATTTTCAAAGATTTTTCTAATTTATAAGGAATTTATGTATTTAGACTTGTTTTCGATTTTTGAAGGATTTTAGATTTGAATTTAGCTTGATTTTGATTTGGTTATTTACTTATAATGGAATGAAAATTGATGACATTGGAGTTTATTCATAAATTGGAGAATTAAGGTTTGTACAAACTTAGGGAAAATGATAAACCCTAGGATTAATTTGAAATTTGATGATTATTATGATAATTTGATTAGGTTGATCTCTTTGGATACTCGAGGAGTCGAGTTTAGTTTGATTGTGAAAATAGGGAGTGACCACCCTCCCTAGAATGTGAGTGAGACCCTAATATCTTGCATGAAATAGTGAAACCTGATTTTATCTTGTTTTTAAATAAAACATGCTTTTGATATATATGATCTCGACGTATGAAATTGAAATTCAAATCTGTTTTGTGATTATTGGAGTGTCGTACTTATGTTTTTCACGATTATGCATCCATGTTTGAAATGAAATGAAATTGTGTCATGATTTGAGAACTTGAATGTTTTCTATTCTACCATTGCAACGGTTGCTGATTTGAAATGATTTTGATGAAATTGTATTGACACACGGATTTAAAATGTTTTGAGATCTGTGAGGGCACTGGGATGCCCACTTGTGATGATATGATTCTTATCTGCGGGACGTTGTGCTCTTGTGATACTGTGATGATGACATTGATGATTCCGTAGCTACGAAGGGACTTTGTAGAGGCACGGGTTGCCCGGATACGCTTCTGCAGAAAGTATCCACAAATGTCCAGTTATATTTATTCATAGGCGCGGCCGGTTGAATCCACATCGGGGGAGGACGTGTGTGACACCACCGTCTAGCACCGGACGGGGTCCTATTTGACGAGACTGGGTAAGCAAGGAGCTAAGCCCACGGCCAACATCGGGGTAGAGAGCTACTTTTAAAATACTTTGCATGATAACACCCCCGATGTGTCTATCCTTGGTCATGGTTGACCTTTGCCAGGATCCTTTCGGCCAGCTCTATGATCTACTTGATTTTTAAATGGATGCATATATGTATGATATCGTGTGAATGATTAAAAGAGTCATTTTATCGAACATATCATGATTTACTGCAAAACTTGAATTATTGTTTACGAATGATATTATTTGACACTCCAATATTCACCTACACTATTAGTACTTGAGATTAATCTCCTCACTCACTGAGTATCCTCCCATAGATACTCACTCATCTTATTTCCTCCCCCAAATAGGATTTTTGTGCTGGAGCGACATTTCAGAGTATAGAGTTTGGGTGTACTTGACGTTCAGGAAGGTGAGATCTAAAGTTTAAATTGAAAGATGAATTACGTAATTTATTGTCGACCCTGCGTGGTCTTGTTGAGATCCGTAATTGGCCGTGTACTTATTTTGGGATGACTGTATAATTTATGTATGTTTATTTGCGAAACTCTCATATTTCATTTACATTGAGGCGATTGTACGTGTTTGAATGTTACTTGGGAAATTTGTTATACATTTGTATAAATTTAGGTCCGCTCGGTGTGACGGCTGCTCATGCTCTAGTTGGGCATGACAGTAGAGGTCTGTGGTTAGGTTTGTTGATAGATTTTTATAGCCTTGCGTTGTTCTGGATGTCTACTATGGGAGTTGTTGGTTTTGGAGAGGTCGGGATGACCATTTGTTTTATTTTACAGGATGATTTTGAAATTCACAGGTTTAACAGGTTATTTGTACATGGGAGACCTCCAATTTATGGGGAGGTTCTGCCCGATATTCTGTAGAAATACAGTAGGCATTCAGGGTAACGGGCGGCTGTTCACGATTCCCTGTTCGGGGCGTGACACACAGGATAATGTACCAAGAAATTGATAATAAAAAAATAAGAATGAATCAAACTCTTTGAAATGCACTCTTGGCATGTGATTGTTCTCTGCTTGTGTTATATTGCACTGTCTACAGTGAAAGGAACATTGCATATGGTTGCTATTGAGAAAGTATATTTTTACTTTGTCATCAAAAAGTCCATTTATAGTTGGGGTGGTCTAGGCGAAGTCAATTGTTCCCTCATGTTGAGAAAGTACACTTGTTTCTAAGCACCTTTGAGATAAGTATGTTAGGCAGTTCGTTAGATCTATAATTTATTTGTACTATACGGTTTAAGAAGAAATTTTACGTGTTATGATCTAAAATTTTTTGTCCTTGTTGAGCAATGGTACAAGAAAAGTAGAACAAAATGTCATGCCTATAGACAAGACTTGGAAGAGTAGAGGGCACACAGGTGCCCCCTTAATTTTCATTTCCATAGAGCATTTTAAAAATTCGTATTACAAATTGTGTCACCTAACAAGCATGAAGGTTAGCGGGATGCTTTCCCAAGTTAAGGAAGCAGAAACTAGCCAAACTCAACCTTAACCTTTTGTATCTATTTAATTTTTTAGTTGGGGTCTAAGATTATAATCAGGTTTTGAGAGAGGCATGCTAAGTCTTTCAGGCAAATTGCGAATGAGTGCATAATTAAAATTCACTGTACTGAATCCTAAAGGACGCATCTGGACTATGGTAGCAGGAAGTGGTGCAAGTATCATCTATGCTGATATTGTGAGTTGTCAGTAACCTTGCTTGTTATTAACCTCATACCATCTCACCCTTTTGTTTTCTCCCCACGCCTTTTCTGCATCATTGGCTCACCAATTAAGTGTATATTGGTTTATTTATTCCTGATGATGTACATAGAGAAGCAACTTGGATACCAAATTATTTTACTTATTTTGGAGAACATCTATAATGAATGTTGCTAGAATTAGACACTACCTCTGTCCTTGTTTAGGTTGCAAACCTGGGGTATGCATCTGAACTTGAAACTTATGCAGAGTAGAGTGGGGCTCCAAATGAGAAAGAAGTGTTGCAATATGCAAGAGTTATTATTTACATAAGAGCTTATAGCTATTGCAAGTTTGTTACCTATAAATGCAATTACTCCCTTTTAGCATTAATCTTCTACTGATGTTGCAGTGTGCTACTGTGAACCCTGACGGTCGTAAAAGAGCTCTTCTCATAAGCGGAGGCATAGCTAACTTTACCGATGTTGCTTCTGAATTTCGTGCAATTATCAGAGCCCTTAGGGAGAAGGTAACCTGAATTTGGATGCTTTTTTGAGGATGTAATTTAAACCACATTTACATTTGTTTGCATGTTTGGTTCATTTAAATAAATGACTGCACAGGAATCCAAGCTGAAAGCAGTGAGAATGCATATGTATGTTAAAATGGGAGGTCCAAACTACCCGACTCTTTTGGTAAAGATGCGTGTGTTGGGAGAGGAAGTTGGAGTTCCTCTTGAGGTAAGGAGACGAAGCTAAGAGAAAGCAATTTTAGTATTCTGAATTTTGTTTCAACGATCATTGCAGGTTTATGGACCTGTGGCAACAATGATTGATATCTGCAAACAAGCAATCGACTGCATCATGGTTGAGGCTTAAGCCTGCATAAATGTTCTCAGATTTTTTATTGTCATGTCTTTGGCATCAGAGTTAATATTCTTCTGCAATTAAGTGTAGAAACCAATAAAAAAAAAAAAAAAAAGCTTTTTCCTTGTTAATAAATTTATGCTACTATCTTGCACATCTGTACACGTCGGATTTCGTCGTTCTCCATCGTGGCGTGTGGGACCCACTTGCAAGCACCCATGTCTTTTTTTTTTTTTTTTCCTCCTCTTTGTCCTCTCCTCTCTCGCTCTCTCAAAATAAAAAAAAAAAAGTCCCATGCTTCTTTAGTCGACTATAAGACATGCCTTAGTCAACTAAAGGCCTTTAGTCGACTAAGGCATGCTTTAGTGTCGACTAAACATATATTTTTTTTTTTTTCCTTTTTATTTTTTTCATCTTGTTTTTGTTTTTTTTTTTTGTTTTTTTTGTTTTTGATTTTTTTAACGATGTTTTTTAAAAAATATCATAAATCTTAGCTACACATAGAACAAAAAGCTTCTCGGCACACAAATATTTTTATAATTATAATTTTTCAACTGTTATAATATTAAAGTTTTTTTATATATACATAAATATTTTGCACATTCTTAATAATTTTAGTACACTTGCAAAATTGTGTAATGAAATTACATTTTATAATATCATATTTAATTTAAAAAAATCAAAATATTTTTAAAAGTGTCACAAAATATAAAAACCAAGTCATGTATAATATTTGTAAAACATATAAAATATTTTATAAAAACTATCACAAAATATAAAAAATATTTTTAAAAATTTTTAAAAAATAATATTTTTTAAAAATATTAATTTTTCAAACTATTTTTTTAAAAAAATATTTATAATATTTTTTTGATATATTTTAAATAAAGGAAACAAAAAATAAAAAAAAAAGATACAAAAAGGTCTTTTTTTTTTCTTTTTCATTTTGTTTTTTCTTTTTCATTTTGTCTTTTTTGTTTTTGTTTTTTTTTTAATGAAATTTTTAAAAAACTTAATTTTATCGGAGCTTTGAGAGAGGAAAAAATTGTGTACCGGCAATCTTTCATATACCGGGGACTGGGAAGTTTTTTACCACTGAGCTTTCATATTCTTAGTTTTTTTATGGGGGAGTTAATGAGTAGGCCATGTGTGTTTTTTTTTTTTTTTTTTTTTTTTTTTTTTTTAAATGAGAAGAGAGAGAGAGTTTTTACAGGAGAGTTTTGTACCTTTTTTTTAAACGTTTACCGGAAAGTTTTTGTATTGATAAACTATCGGAAAACTTTTGTATCAACAAACTATCAAAAAAATTTTTTAAACGGTTACAGGTGCAGATATCGATGAAATGCGAATGCGGGTGAGGGTGTTAGCTTGATTCCCCTATCCCTCACGCTTTGTTCCGTGTCTGCTGCATCCCGGTTAATGCTTATTTGTTGACGCAGACAGGGTTAGTGGAACCTCTTATTGCTACTAGTGCAACATTTGAGAAGAAAACTGCTTTTTCACAAGTAATCTCTTATGGCATTCGATGGGCTTTTTCTGATTTGCTTTTCTTTTACTTGGTTATTATTATTTTTACGTTGGGGTGATTGGGAATGCTTCCTCAGGTTTCAATCTCTTTGCAGGAGAAATATAGGCTGAGGAAGCAAAAGAAATATGCTCCTAGAGTACTTTTGAGGCGGCCTTTTGCCCGGATATAAGATCAGGAATTTATTTAAATTTTTGTTCTGCAATCACTTGGCATGACTTTTTCACCCTTTTATGTGTTATCATCATATATGTTCTGAATTTACATGAATCCATTGCATTTTTCTTTTTTATTTGGTTCACAGTTGGCTGACGATCATTTTACTCATAATTTAAAGTTATTGACCTAGGAACTTTAGGTTATTCATATTATTTCCTGACCTCCAAACATGATTATTGATATTTCTTCTTGACGTCCAAACATGAGTTTAATGCTTAGTTTAGATGGTCCCCTATTTCTATTGTGCCTCTCAACTTCCAGAAGTAGACTACTGCATTGCATTATGGTTGACATTCTTGGTGTCTCTGTTAACCAAAACAAGAAATTCTTTTTGATGTCTACAAATTTTGAATTTTTTCACAGATGTTGCCTTGTAGCCTATTCAAGTAAATTAATTTATTAAATTTCAAAGTTTTCTTTTTAGGAATGTAAATTCTTTACATGTTCTCAGATTTCTGATGAAATAGTGGTATGAGCCTATTTTTCACTCATGTACCGCTTCATGCATTAGTTTATCCGGTGTATAGCCTGCCTGGTGTGATGCTTATACTGATTTTGAAATGTTCTTCTTAAAATGTCAGTGACTACTATTACTAGAATTGAATTCTGGGCTATTTTTGTTATAGTTTTGATATCTTCTGAAAATATTGTAGTTTGGATATCTTGCAAGATTATTGTTCATAATATCTTGCATAATTTTGATATGTTGTAATAGTTCTGGCACCTTATTCCTTGGACTCGGGAAAGTTTTGTGTAGTGTCAGGAGACACGGATTTCCCCTCCTTGGTGGGCTGCTAGAGAGGAAGCTATATTGTGTTAACTTATCAACTCGTGGAGATGGTAGTTCTGTAGAACCGAGTAGAACTGCAGGACTGCAGAACCTGTTCTTCTCTACTTTTTTTCTCTTTTTTTAATTATTTTATGTTTTTATCTACTATTTTTTCAAAAAAATTAAAAAATTAAATGCATACACGCTTTTAGTCGACTAAGGCCCTTAGTCGACAAAGACTTTTTTTTCTTTTTTATTATTTTTATTTTTTAAAATCAAATGTATGTTATTATAAAATGCTTATTTTATTTTATTTTATTTTTTTGGTTGAGAGAGAGAGAGAGAGCACAGATTCGACTTTCCCCTGGCTGTTTGTATGATCAAGTCCTCTCAATGGACACTATCGTGGTAAAAGCGCTTTGGCCTTTCTGAGATTCAAATAAGGATGGCTTACTACTAAGTTTTGTACACATGTTGTCTGTGCATAACCTTTGTATATGATGACTTAGGCTCCTGTGGAAAGTTGACGCCTCAACAGAGTTTTTACATTGAATGCTCAAAAAGTAGATCTGCACATTCTACTTAACAAGAATGAAGGTAGTTTTGCACACAGCTGATGGCGTCTCCAAGAGTGAATGTACATTCCACTTAACAAGAGTCAACATGGAACACTCAACAATAGTCAACATGTTGAGTATGCAGAACTATCCTATCCCTTGTTAAGTATGCAAAAATGTGAACAGAACTACATAATAGGCAGAACTGTATCGACCAAAGGTGCAACTTAAGTTTTTAATAAATTGCGCTTGTGGAGTTATGACTTCTTTTAATAATATATCTATTATTAATATTTGAATAGTCAACATTTTAGTGAAATTGTAATAATAAATTGTTTGTTCTCAAGTATAATTTAAATTAGTCGTTTCGACTGCTCGACTGTTCAGTTATCGAGTGATTTTTCGACAGTTTGATCATAGGTGCCGATTCAGCTATTCGGTTAGCAAGTGACTATTTGATTATCAAGTACCTGTTGGATTGTTTAGTTATAAAGTGACTATTCGACTATTCAGGTACCAAGTGACTTTAAATTATATATATATTTTTTAAATATGTATTGAATTAAATTATTATGTATTCAATTGATTTAGTGCATGACACATTTTTTTTGTTGTCGTTCAAACATAATTAAGTGATGTACATTTAGTGTTTGCCAAACTTTTCGACATTATTATTGATCGTTGTTCGGCTAACAGTCACATTCCTCATCTTTTAGCAACGGATTATCATATGTGAACCTCATTTTCATTAAGCATAGACATCGCATATGATTTATTATATTTATTACCCTTAATTTTTTTTAATATTCTCACTTCATGCTATAATGTCTATTTAAACACATACAATTATAATTTTAACACTGGGCATAAACTTTACACGGCGCAATGTGTGATGTACACCTCCTAGTCATAATAAAATGACCAATTTATTATGATTTTGAAAGTTTAAAATTCATAAAATAATATTTTTAATCATAAAAATTAATTTATAAAAATAAAATAAAATTTAAGAATCGGATATATAATTAACACTTTACTAATTTGACATTTCACTTCGTAAAAGTTGCTCACCTGGAAAGCACCCCGTTACCAAAAATGAGTGCCCAACATCATGTCAACAAAATAACTTAGTAGGCACATATATGGATAGAAAATGTTGACGTGATATTTATCACATCAATCGAGGTAAAAATATACACTCTTTCTCCTTCTCTATCTCCTCTCTCCTCTCGCACCGCAACAGTCATGGTTCTGCGGTTGTCATCGGACTGCAACAAATTGGTTCTATGACCAATGATTATAAACTGGTCACGCAAGGAACCCCTTTGGTGGGATACACGATTCCCACATGAAAGGTGACGTGATGATGTTTAAACCTTTGGTATTGTTGGAGAAAATAAAAACAGGAACACTAATTATTGAATATGAATTTGACTTTATATATGATGATTCTAATAATTTAAATAGGATTATTTTATCATTTAGAGATCATGATCGGTGAGATCTAAAAAAAAACAATTGAAATGTGTTCTGATCGGAAGGTTTCGACGCTTAAATTAAAAGCAGTTTCTTGAAGAGAAGAATAGACTGAAAGTAGGTTCTGTCATATTTTGTGTGAATTCAGAGAAAATGATTGTGTACTTGATCGAGGGGACTTATGATTAAATATATAGTTATCTCATGCGAGAATCGTACATTAGTGGGATGTTAAAATTTTAATTTTCTTCCAGAGATGTTCAGGGATTGTGGGGATTATGCTGAAAAGATTTTGTGAAATTTTAGGAACTTAATTTAGGAAAGTTTTGGTGGTCATTTGAATTTCCTTCCATGTGTAGGAGGTTTTCCTTCCGCTTGCAGGAGATTTATTCCGTGTTTATAGGCGGAATGTATATTCGCTTTTGCTGGTTAAGTAATGATCATCGTCCATAAAGGGGGTGCTGTGGCCGGTCTATAGTTAACCGATCAGGATACGATCGGTGCATGCTTAGAGAGAGAGAGAGAGAGTATGAGTCGTGTCTACTCGTCTGGGAGATGGATCCCGTATTGACGACATGTTTCGGTTGGTGCACCCCTGATGATGGGGATTTAGAGGGTCTAGACTCTCATGGTTACACTTGCTGAACGGTTAGCCGATTGGCTGATCATTAGTCAATAAAATAACCAAGTTGTTGAGTGTTGCCTATCAAAGGTAGGCTGGTCTTGAGCCCAATACGATGTGGGCCGTTTTGACCATGTATCATCATTTGCCCCCACTTTTATTATTGTTTTAAGAAGGAACGTCTTGCGAATCAAGACATTAAATGTAGCACGTGCCACTTTGGTTTTCTAGTACCTTTTTTGGGCGGTTAAACTTTTTGGCAATTCTGTTTCCTGTAGAGATCTCTGTGTAAAATGGCTAAAGGTTCATCGTTTAGTTCTCCTTTGGGCATCGGAGACGTTAGAAGCACCATGTTACAGAAGGAACTACGTGAGATAGGAAGTGTGATGTAGTTGGGCAACAACTTTGAGATCGTATCGGCGACTGATGCCGATAGAGCTAAAATGGCCTCGAGGAGTCAAGTCCCAATGTATATGTAATCGGTGAGATATGGTCTGAAGGTACCTTATACTGGTCCTATTGTGAAGGTCTTGCTACGTTGGAATATATTTCCAACTCTGCTGATCCCTAGTGCTTGGCGTCTAGTGGTGATACTAATTTCTCTGATGAGCTTTTGCTGATTACCCTTTGATTTTGAAGTCCCGGTGTCTGTGTTTACCCTGAAGAAGTGTGGGAAGAAGGATTACACCTAGGGTTGGTTCTGCTTCCAGACTCGACAAGAGTCAAATTGAAAATTTATCTATAGAGAGACTATCAACAATAATTGGATGTAGAAATACTTCTTTGTTAAGTTTTTAGATAGAGGTTCAATGCTGAAGCTTCCTGCCCAATACAGACCTGTTCACCGGGTCAAGGTCCTGTAAGGATTTTTGCAATTTGGGTTTCGCCTATTCTGTTGGTGAGTACTATGAGGTGAGGAATTGAGAGGCCCCTGTTGCTAGAAAAGGCAAAAGAGGCTTGTGGATTTTTGCATTTTCTCTTGGAGGAGGATTTGAAGGAAATCATCATTGACTGTTGAATGAGGGAAAGGTTAGTGGGGGCTCCAGAAGGGACCATGAGTACTTCGAGGGCCCATTCGCCCGATTCGACCCCACTTGCCTTGTTGAGGGTTAAAAGGAGGCGGATGCGGTTGCAAGAGTCTTTTGAAGAGGAGTTTTGTAATACCGACACAGCGGTGTTCGTACAAGTATACTGTTCATGGAATATATATAAAATATTTCCTCCGTTTATATATATATATATATATATATATATATATATATATATATATATATATATATAGAAAGATTTTAAATTTTTTGATTTTTGATTTTGGGGTATTAAATTAAATTTTTGGTATATTTTAAAATGCTGCGTCCGTAATTCGCAGTAAATCTTATTTCTACGAAATTTATACGCTAGAGAAAAGTGGATATAATAATATATATATATTGATAATTATTTATTTATTTATTTATTTATTTATTAAATTTTTTTTTTAAAAAAAAAAGGGTGGGACAAAACGCAGCAAAACGCTGCGTTTTGCCCAAATAAAGATTAGGGCTAAAAGCCCTACTCTTTCTCTCTCCTTCCTTCTCTCTCCATCTCTCCGCCTCTTCATCTCTCACCCTCTCCGGTGACCATTCGCGCCTCCGCCCTGCGGCCGCCGCTGCCCTCCTCCGCCGCCGCCACTGTAACTGCAACCACCACACCGCCTTCTCTCTCTCTATTCCTTCCCTGCTCTCTCACTCTTTCTCGGTTCCCTCTCCCTTTGTTTGTCTCTCTATCTTTCGATCTCTCAGTTGTGATTTCTCTCACCCGAATCCTCTCTCCCTCCGTCGCGACTTGGTCGCTGTCCACCGTCGCAAACCGCCACTATCGCTCTGTCTCTCTTTCTCTCATCTCTGTTTCCCCTCTCTCTATTCGCTCTCTGTCTCTCTTTATTTCACCCGATCGCGCGATCTCTCTCTCGCGCTATTTCTCTCACTCTCTCCCTTGGTTACACTCTCTGCCTTCTTGCTCTTCCCGCGAGCGCTAACAGTCTCTTCCCCTCTCCTGCGCGCGACGGAAGAGCTATCGCTCTCTCTCTTCTTTGCTAGCTCGCGCATTGCTTACTGTGAGCTCTTCTGCAACTCTCTCTCAGTTCCAAACTGACGTTTGATGGATCCTTCGGAAAAACCCTAGGCCGCGACCCCCTCTGCGCAGGTAATTGATTCCTAATCCTAGCTTAGGGTTTTGATCTTTCTAAGTAATTAGGCCTAAATGATAAATCTTGTTTCGGTTAGGAAGCACTGTAAATTTTGAAGTGGATTGAGGAGACATTCGGACGGAAGTCGTGAACTGCGAAAACCCTAGGTGAGGAGATTTCTGCTCTATTTGTTAAATTGAATGAATCTAGGGTTGAATCTAAGGTGAAAGGTTCTGTATGTTGTTTTGAGTTGTTAATTGGCATAATGGTTTCTATATGAAGGATTGTTGTAATCTTTTAATTATAAGTTGTCCTGCATATAGGCGATCTAAATACGATCTCAGTATTATGAAAATAGACTTCCATACTTTAAAAATGACATGATTTCTATACGTGTGAAAATTGAACTTTTGGATTTTGATAAGTATTTATATACATATTTTTGTGACCATTGGAGTGTTAAAATTTTGGTTTTAATGTACAAATGTATGTGCAGAATTGTAGTGCTAAAGTGGTGTATTATATGTGTGTTTGTTGGTGGAGATAAAGTTGAAAGATGTGTAGAGTGTTAGGGAGAGAATGATGTATGTGTATTGATTGAAATGGAAAAGAAGAATATGTGTATGTGCATGTATGAGAAAATGTATGTGTGTATTGGTGTTGAAGAAGATATTTGAATAAAGGTATATGAGTATGAGTGTGTGTATGAACCTTGGCCAAGAGGATGGATTATGCTAATATGATTTGTGAGTTGAAAACGATGTTTCCGAATGCAAAGCATATGTAAAGAGTAAATATGTATCCTTGTATAGTTGTTATATATGTGTTGTGTAGGTATGTCGAAAGAGAGAAGTTTGTAAGAATTTGGAGTGTAAATGTGTGTATTTACTTTGACTGAGAACATTGAAGAGATTTGGAAATATAGGGTTATGTAAATTTTGAGTTGTATATGTATGAATGATGATCTTGATGGTTGAAAATGACATTGTGTTGATTTAATTTTGTACCTTTGATAGAGTGTGAAAGGGGTGGTTTTGGATGATTTAAAGTGGCATTGTTTGTTAGGAAGGTATGGGAAACCTTAGAGCTTATGGGTTGAATTGTGTGCCTTCGAAAATGAGGAATTGAAATTTACATTTGGTGATGAAAAAGAGACAGCACTTGTGCACATGTGAAGCCTAGCTATGAGACCCTAAGTCTTAATCCTAGACATAGGATTAATTAAAAGTATAAATTTAACATAGTGGCTTTTGAAATATGTAGCACAAATCATATATATACATATTGTGTTTTGTCATTGTAGTGACGCTTGGAGACCGATCGAGGGGAGCACAGTTTCGACACTTGTTGTGTATTGTAGGGAGTGATTGACTCTCTCGTATACTGTGAGTGAGATTTATTTCAATATTTTCGTTTAATATGTAAACCATGCTTTACAATAGTTTGATAAATGAGCATGATTTATCGTGTGCTTGAAATGTTTTGACTGACTTTGGAAATGATTTTTGTGAACTGATGGAGTGTCCAAAAATTGGGTTGAATTATGAAAATATGCATCCATATGGTTGAAATGTATAATGTGTCATTTTATACTATATGTTGCATTTGGTTTGTGAACCTGATTTACGGCAAATGTTTGATATGATATTGATTTTGGCCTTGAGGGCTTTGATATGTATGATTCCGTAGCTACGAAGGACACCGTGAGAGGCGCTTGGGTGGCGTCCGGATATGCCTAAGCCTGGGGTATCCCACGAGTTGTCGAGATTATATTTACGACACGGTACTAGCCAGGTTGAACCCGAAAGGGGGAGGATTTGGATACACTCTCCAAGTCTAGCACCTGGACGAGGTTCGTCGCCAACGTCGGGGTAGAGAGCACTTTAAATAAAAATCGCATATAACACCCCCGGTGCGCCTGTCATAGGTCGTGGTAGACCTCTGCCGGGACATTTTCGGCTGGCAGCTCTATGATTTTGATGACAGTGTTTTGGATGCATATTTGACTTGATAATGTGTGCTAATGATATATTGTTGAAATGAAAAGCATGATGATTTGAAATATGATTTGTATACTTATGTTTTGACACTCCAGTTTCACACCCCATATTACACGATTACATTGACCCACTCACTCACTGAGTATTCTTCCCTGAGTACTCACCCCTCCTCTTTCCCCTCCCCAGACAGGATTTTGGTGCTCGGGCGACGCATTTGGCTCTAGAGGTATGATAGATTGTTGGTGGATTTGTATTTGCGACGGTGAGATTGAAGTTTTAAATTGAAAATATAAATTTAGTACTTTATGTCGACCCTGCGTGGTCTTGATATTGAGGTCCGTAGTTGACCGTGTACGCATTATGGGATGACTGTATAATTTTTAGACTTTTGTTTGCGAAACTCTCATATTTCTCTTGCAATGAGGCATTTGTAACTATTTGAAGTGTTAATTTGGGAAATTTGTAATATAATTGTATAAATTTAGGCCCGCTCAGTATAGCGGCTGCTCATGCTCTAGTTGGGCATGACAGTAGAGGTATGTAGTTAGAACTGTTGTTGATTTGTTAGCCTTGCGTTGTCTGGATATAGATTTTGAGATTCGGTGGATTGTTTTGGAGAGACCGGGATGGCCATTGGTTAAATTTACAGGATGATTTTAATGTATACAGATATATAGGTTTAATTGTACATGGGAGACCTCCGATTTATGGGGAAGTTCTGCTTGATTTTTTGTAGAAATACAGCCGGTATCCAGGGCAACGGGCGGCAGTTCACGATTCCCGGTTCGGGGCGTGACAAGTTTGGTGAGAGTCTAGGAGAAAAACATGAGTATGCTCGATCGACTACCGACAAGCCAGGGGAAGCCAGTGGAAATGAGCATCCTAGTGAGGGAACTGATGAAATGTTCTAATGAGTGAGGAAGATCATATCTCTGAGACCTCAGCAAAAGCAAGGGAGCTTTTCTCAAAATGTTCCAAAATTGTTGGCTCAAACTCAAAGGAGAGACCTGGTGCGGGGCCATCTTCTATAGTTCTGTTGTTACCTTTGGACAAGGGCAAACAGAAGGTGCCTAATGTCACTCCCCGACCCGTAAATCAAGCATGCGAATAGACCGCCTCGACTCCTCGAGGCACGGGTATGCCCTACTCGCACATCGAGGTGGCGCAAGGCTAATATTATGACCCTATTCGATATCACTAAGTCAAAATCATATAGCGAAAGATTTAAATAAAATAGTTTCAATAAAAATTTTCTTTAAAAATATTTGCCTCTAATTTACATATAACATTTATATGCATGGTCCAATAGTAAACAAGGTCGGGTATGAACACATACCTAATAGTGTCTCTCGGTAAAGCTTATGGTACAGTATCTCAACGTAAGTCAACACAGTATAAGCTGAAAATGTAATTATGAGGGGTGAGTATAATCCACATACTCAGTGAGTGATGTGAAATGACTATATAATGACAATAAATGAATTTGTGAGAGTGACAAGTCAAAACATCATTTTCAAATTTATATTTCATTCATTTGCAGATATATCGTGTAATTCAAAATAATAAACATCCTTATCATCAATCATGTATCAATGGGGTGTTAAAAACACATTCTACCTATAGTTTGACCTAATTAGGGTAAAATCCACCAAGGGGCCATCAAAATGTCATAAGAATAAAACACATATTTTCCTTTCTTCCCTTGGTGTTGACACAGTCCTCACGTGGTGCTCGTCTATTAGATCCGCTGGACAGAGACAGAGGACTCAAACCCCTACTCCTGTGTTACCCCACTACGTCACCCCGTCGGGTAAATGCTCAATACCGTGGTGGGAAGTGCGCTATAACCACTATATATCATCCCATAATCATATACATGTGTCATATGTCATCATTCATAAATTTTTACTCGTAAAAACAAGGCACTATCAAGTAACCACAATATCAGGATGTAATTTTTACCGAACATTTCAGGACATGCCACAAATTCTAAAATATTTCTAAATCACATTTCAAATTTCATTTATAAAATCATGATCAAAACTATTTCTCATTTAAAGTCAAAATAGTTCATCCCACTCACCTCGACTGGGGAGGATACGCACTCCCCTAACTATCCTCGTTTCTCAAACGAGTCACCCCTCAAACCCTAAACCTAAATTTAAACAATATGTATCATTTATCAATTCAATATTATGTCATCGGATTACAAGATGCATATAGAAATATTCTCTTTTATAACATTAAATCTCAAATTTCATATTTAGAGAAAAATTTCTACAAAACCTATCACATGGAGGTTTAGTGAAATCACGATATCTTCTAAAATTTTGATCAGATTTAAATGAATTAAATTTTCTCTTAAAGGTAAGATATATATCTCCAACTTTTATGTTCAGACCAATTTCAAATTCTGAACACACGAATTTAGAAAATTTTATTACTTTTTTAGTCTAAGTTCTAAAAACTAATTCAGCACAGTTTTGGGAGAATTTCCTTATCTCCCTATGTACTTCTCTAATATAAGTGATTCTTATCTCAAATTGAAGATAAGACATAGATTTAGAAGTTCTAGTTTAGACTATTCTCAGAGTTTGAACGTATAATTTTATAAAATTCTATTTTTATCTCAGTTTTGGTTTTAAAACTACTTTTGCATAGTTTTAGTAAAAATACCATAACCTTCTGTCTACAACTCCGATTCAATTGATTTTTATTTCAAATTAAAGATAAGAGAGAGATATAAAACATTCATGTTTAATGTTTCTTCAAATTTCATACATAAGATACCTTAAAAATTCACACAAATTACTGGTTGTATACAAAATATGAAACAAGATTGGTGAAATATACTAAATTTCAAAAAATCACCAAAAATCGATTCTTTTATGAAATGTTTCACATGATATAACATTTTAAAACTTAGGAAGTATAGTTGATAGAAAAATAAATTTCTTAGATTTTTGATTTCTACAGAATGAGATATCATAAAAATACTATACAAGACTAAATCTAAAAATTAATATCTAACATGCTAATATGGATACCCAAGCAACTACTCATAAAGAAATTAAATCTTAGTACAAGTTCAGACATATTACCTCCTTTGTAAGATCTCTTGTTAATAATAAATACCAGCGCTCCCTTTGAATTCTTGAATTTTTATCACCTTAGAAAAATCAAATCACAATGAGCATAAATTTCTATACAATACCTCTATACTTCCAATTGAAATTCAAGAGTTCCTAAAAATGTTCTTACCTATTTGACTCCATGGTTGAACTCAAAATGGGTATGGAGTCTTCAAAATTTCGTCCAATGGGGGTTTGAATGAAAAAAATAGTCCAAACTCTTCTTAAACAGATTCTTTTATAAATCTAGCAAAATATCTTTGACCATTGGATTATTCCATGTATCATCTCAACCTTCCACTTGTCTTAGTACTTAAACCATGCAATTGTTGATTCAAGCAACCTCCATGCACTCCATTAGGTTTCTTGTGGACGTCCATGTCAAGGGGGGATGTGTCACAAACTAGAACAAGCTATTCTAACTAGGTTTCATGCAAAAATTTCCATCCAATAAGTTTTCATACATAAATTTCTATCCAATGAGATTTCTTGAATATGAAAAATCTTATGTGGCCACTAACCAACCTTGCTTCCCTTTTGACCAATTATTTGACTCCAATTGTCCACCATTGAGTGGTTTGCAACTTAGTCTCTTAACTTTTTTTAATTGCATTTAAACCCCTAACCTTTAACAATTTACATTTTTGGTCCTTATGAAATTTTGTTTGAAATTTCTTAAATATGTGAAATTTTATTTAAATATCTTTATTTAAGTGTGTAGGCCATCTCTTAACCATTTTTGACTTTTTTAGGCTTTGTCGGCGCTTTTCGAGAAGGTTTTCGGCTTTCCTGTAAAATTTTCTGTTTTAGGAATTTTGAGGCGAAATATCAAAATAAATAAATAGATAATTAAATAGATGTCTCAAAAAGATGTCAATATATATAATTATGAGGAGTAGTATATATTACATAGTCATCAAAAATCAGTGTTACAATTCCTAACCCCCTAATAAAAAGTTTCGTCATCGAAACTAAACTGAAACTATACATCAAATAGTTGGGGGGTACTGTCTCCTCATAGTATCCTCGGGCTCCCAAGTTTGCTCCTCAAACTGGTCATTCCTCCAAAGTACTCTGACTAAGGGCACCTCCTTACTCCGTAGCTTCTTGGTTTGTTTGTCTAAGATGGCTATGGGCTGGACAAGGAAGCTCAAATCATGGCTCAACTCTACCGGTGGAGGCTCTAACACATGGGAAGGATCAGGAAGGTACTTCCTCAGTATCGAGATATGGAATACATCGTGAATCCGTGCTATCTCAAGAGGCAGGTCCAATCTGTATGCCACTTTCCCAATTCTCTCAAGGACTCGGAAAGGTCCAATATACTTGGGGTTAAGTTTTCCTCACTGTCTGAATCGGATCATCCCCTTCTAAGAGGATACCCTCAGAACACCATGTCTCCCTTCCTAAACTCCAAAGGTCACCGTCGTCTATCTGCATAGCTATTCTACCTATCCTGGGCAGCTTTCATCCGACCACGGATAACCTTTACTTTCTCCCGAGTCTACTCAATCAAATTTATACAGCTGAGTTATCTCTCCTTGACCTCGTCCCAATACAAGGGTGTCCGACACTTTCTCCCGTACAAGGCTTCGTATGGTGGTATCCCAATACTAGTCTGGTAGCTATTGTTGTAGGCGAACTCGATCATTGGGAGGTGCTGGTCCCAACTTCCCTTGAAGTCCATGGCACAGGATCTCAACATATCCTCTAGTGTTTAAATTGTCCTCTCAAACTGACCATCCGTCTGGGTGTAAAATGTAGTACTGAACTTCAATCGGGTACCCATGGCCTCTTGCAATTTTGGCCAAAATCCGAAAGTAAAACGTGGGTCTCTGTCTGATACAATGGATACTGAAACTCCATGTAGTCGAATTATCTCACTGATGTACAAGCGGGCCAAACCTTCTAGTGGATAGCTACTGCGAATAGGACAGAAATGTGCGCATTTGGTGAGTCTATCTACGATTACCCAGTTAGCATCATATCATGTCGAAATCCGTGGAAGACCCATTACAAAATCCATAGTGATATATTCCCACTTTCACTCATGAATGGGAAGAGGCTATAGTGTGTCGGTTGGTTGCTGATACTCAGTCTTCACCTGTTGGATACCAAGCACCAAGTAACAAAACCGGCTATCTCACGCTTCATGTCCATCTACCAGTAACTTTCTCGAATCGTCCGGTATATCTTTATGCTACTGGGATGTATAGTATAGGCTGAAGAGTGAGCCTCCTCCAATATGTTACGTCTAACGTTATCATCCTTTGGAATACAAATATGTCTCCCAAAAACTACTAGGCCATCATCACTGACTCTAAAGTCTCTGCCTTCCCCTTTGTTGATCCTCTCAACAATCCCCTTAAGCTCCTCATCTGTAGACTGAAGTTTCCGAATGTGGTCAAGTAGACTTGGTCTCACCTCAAATTTGGCCAAAAGTGCTCCAAAATCATCTGTGGTCAGTCTGACTCCTAGTGATCGGAGTCCAATAAGATATAAGAGATAAGAACTCTCGGTGGGTGCTGATGATAACGACTTATGGCTCAGTGCATCTGCAACGACATTTGCTTTCCTCGGGTGGTAGTCAATAATCAGATCATAGTTTTTGAGAAGGTCCAACCATCTCCTCTGCCTGAGATTGAGTTCCCTTTGAGTGAGTAGGTACTTTAGCTTTTGTAATCTGTATACACCCGGTAAGTAATCCCGTATAGATAGTGTCACCAAATCTTCAAAGCGATCACAATAGCAGCAAACTTTAAGTCATTGGTAGGATAATTCAGTTCATGCCTCTTCAATTGTCAGATGTATAAGCAATAACCCAACCCTTCTGCATCAGGACACAACCTAATCCCTATCGGCTGGCATCGCAATATACCTCGTAGTCACAATCGCAAGTAGGGAGAGCAAGGATAGGTGCTGACGTTAGTCGCTGTTTGAGTTCTTGAAAGCTCGCCTCACAGCGGTTATCCCAAACAAACTTCACTTCTTTCCGTGTCAAGTTGGAGAGTGGAGCAACAATCTTGGAGAATCTATCTACAAACCTCCGATAATATCCTGTCAATCTAAGGAAACTCCGCACCTCCGTAACGCTCTGTGGTTATTCCCATTTCAGGATAGCCTCAACTTTCTTCGAGTCTACAAAGATCCCATCAGCCGAAACTACATGACCCAAAAAGTCAATCTCTTTCAGCCAAAACTCGCACTTGGAGTATTTGGCATATAACTCATTCTCATGGAGTATCTGCAGTATAACCCGTAGGCTCTGGGAATGCTCCTCATCACTTCTCGAATACACAAGAATATCATCGATGAAGACAATAACAAATCTATCAAGGAATGAGTGGAATACCTGATTCATTAGGTCCATAAAAGCTGTTGGGGCGTCAGTCAGCCCAAACGACATTACCAAGAACTCAAAGTGACCGTACCGGGTCCTGAAGGCTACCTTCCCTGATTCGTAGCTGGTGATATCCAGATCTCAGGTTGATCTTAGAGAAAACCCGGGCTCCCTGCAACTGATCGAATAGATCATCAATCCGAGGTAGCAGGTATCGATTTTTTATGGTCACCTGATTCAACTATCGATAATTGATGCATAGTCTGAGAGTGTCATCCTTCTTTCGAACAAATAATACCGGGGCACCCCAAGGTGAAGTGCTCGGTCTAATGAAACCATTATCCAATAATTCTTGAAACTGAACTTTTATCTCCTTTAACTCTGTTGGGGCCATCCTGTATGGCAGAATGGAGATAGGCACAATGCCTGGCACCAAATCAATGACGAAATCGAACTCCCAGATTGGAGGTAATCCGGGTAGCTCCTCAGGGAATACATTAGGAAACTCCTACGCCACTGGGACATCATTTATTCTTGGTCCCTCCACTGTGATGTCCACAACATGCGCCAGATACGCTGTATAACCCTTACTCATTAATCTACGGACCTCCAAAGCTGATATCACACAATTCGGGAGAACCCGTCTAATTCCATAGAAGACCAATTTTGGACACCCTGGTTTCCGAAATTCGACTGTCTTAGCAAAACAGTCCACTGAAACTCTGTACCGATGTAGCCTATCCATACCCAAGATGGCGTTAAAGTCCTATATGTCTAGTGGAATCAGATATGCTTTTAATACTGTGCTCTCCACCTCAACTCCATAGTCTTGATACACCTCTTTCCTGACAATCTGCTCCCCTAAGGGAGTAATGACTAACAGTACTTTATCCAGTGGTAATAGAACCTTGACAGTGTAGTGAGCGAAATCCGTGCTCACAAAAGAACTATTCACCCCAGTGTCAATCAGCACACGGGCGTCTCTTTTGAAGATAATCAAAGTGCCTATAATCCGAATTTATAAAATCCATTAGCCCAATATAATGAAAATAAATGAAAATTACTTAAGGATAAAACCGCAAAATGGATATATATATATCATTTTTTAAAGTTCACTAAAATACATCATAGTCTAAAGTTCTTGCACATCATTAGGATGAGGAGTAGGGGTAGCACCTGTTACTATGTCTGAACTGGCCTGTGCCTCCTCGTCGGTCATAGCATATAGTCTAGCTTACGTCTTGGGCTACTGACGAGGAGGTGGAGCAGGCATGTTACTCCTAGTAAAAGACTTCCCTGTAACATTATGAGGAAGTGCCGTAGAAGGTGTTGAGCTGCCCCTGGGGCCATAAGGAAAGCTTTGATCTGGGGCATGATTGTACCCCTCAGCTCGTAGATCAGGACAGCGGTCTTTGAAGTGTCATTCCTTTTCGCACTGATAATATCTGCCAGAAAATTGGCATAGACCTGTGTGTGCCTTTTTACAAATCGGGCAGGACTTCTCTGCGCTCCTCTAGACCACGACACATTGCCTAAGTTACCTCCCAGTGAAGTCATCGGTGCTGATGACTACCTATACTGTCCATGAGGTGTGGTCCCGAGCCCTTGTCTAGGGCCGTTGCTATATGAACCTTGGCCTCTACTTCTCTTAGAGCTCTGTCCCTGCCCAAATTTGGGCCTTTTCCTTTGGTTTTGTTGGTCACGGAGTCTATTTCGTTCTTTGATATTTTGCTCTACTCTCAGTGCCCATTGCAGAACTCTAGCATATGTATCCTCCTTGGAGATTGTCATTCGATCTCTGATGGCAAGATTTAGTTTATACTCAAACTTGAATCTCTTGGTCTCCTTAGTTACCATCAACTCTGGAAAAAATGCCACCAGTCTGTGGAACTCAGTCTTGTACTCTGACATAGACTTCTGCCCTTGCTTCAACTCCAAGAACTCTAGCCGCTTCATGTCGTGGTCGAACATTGTGTAATATTGGGAATCAAACTCCCTTAGAAAGTCACCCCACATCAGTGGCTTATCCGCTCTATCCTTGACGCCGTCCCACCAGTCACGGGTGTCATCCTCTAGACTCCTGGCCTATCTCAGCAAGGTAAAGACTTCTGTCATCTATCGAGTAGTCGGCATAGTCGTGAGCGTAGGAGAGGGCGCAGGTACTACTACGGGTATAGGCAGAGTCTCAACCGCCAGTGTAGGTGGTGCGCTCATCCGGTCTCGGTGAGCCATCCACCATCCCATCATCTCCCTGAGTATGGAGAGTGGTGGGGGTACTTCTCCAGCAGGAGGGGCCTGAGGTGCTTGAGACGATAATGCGGCCTCGAGCAGGGTCTTGGTGATATGTCTCGATCGTTCTCGGGGATGCATAGTTCTACATAAAGGACCAAGCTTAATACTTAAGAGTGGGAAAGTAAAATGTTAGGCGCTAACCTAACCCCCTAATAAAGATTAACGTTATAGAACCATAAGAGGCAAATTATAAACTCTTTGAAAAACATTTTACAAATACTAGAAGGGAAATAGAGTAGATACAGAACCTAGCGCTCTGATACCACCGAAATTTGTCATGCCTCAACCAGCAGGTCGAGCACGCGAACAAACCGTCGTGACTCCTCGAGGCACGGGTATGCCTTACTCGCACATCGAGGTGGCACAAGACTAACATTATGATCCTACTCGATATCACTGAGTCAAAATCATACAGTGAAAGATTTAAATAAGATAGTTTCAATAAAAATTTTCTTTAAAAATATTTACCTCCAATTTACATATAACATTTATATGCATTGTCCAAAAGTAAACAAGGGTGGGTATAAACACATACCCGATAGTGTCTCTCGGTAAAGCTCGTGGTATAGTATCTCAACATAAGTCAATATAGTATAAGCTGAAAATGTAAGGGGTGAGTATAATCCACATACTCAGTGAGTGAGGTGCAATGACTATATAATGATAATAAATGAAGTTGTGAGAGTGACAAATCAAAACATCATTTTCAAATTTATATTTCATTTATTTGTAGATATATCGTTTAGGCCCGAGCGTCCCACGATGACATTATAGAGAGAGGAGAGTTTAACTACATTGAATATGGTCGAAACTGTCGCCTAACACGACGGAGTTGCTAGGGTCACAGACAAGGAGATAATGCTTTCGGGGTATATCCATTCGTTTGAGAGTCCCTTAATGGGCCTGACATGAGGCTGCAAGTGTCTTGGGGTATAACCCATTTGTTGGAAGGCGTTCCAATACAGGAGATTGCATCCGGCTCCTTGTCGACAAAGATTCTTCTGACTTCATATAGTTCAATTTTAGCTGTGATGATGAGGGAATTATGCCAATCAAGGTCGATCCCCTTTAAGTAGTCGTCATTGAAGCCGATCATGGGCCTCTTTCTCTTGGGAGTTTTCCTGACACGAGTGGCTAAGACCTCTTTGGATGGGGGATTGGGCGTCTCAGCTTTCTGGAAGATCGGGGCCACTGGGTGTCCCCCTTCGCCCACTTGAGCATTTGTTCGGTTGTATCGGTACAGTGCTTGTAGGATATGAGCTAGGAGTTAAGGTCGTGAGGGGTCATATCCACCCTGCACTTAGAGGATCACTCCATCGGGTCGATTGAGGGCATCTGCTTGAGGGGGCTGGTCACCTCGTTTGTTTTCCCACTTTAGGTTATGGGAGCCCTAAGGGAGAATGTCCTCTATCTCCGCGTTAATGAATCTTTGGAGTCGACCAATTTGAATGAGAAACTCAAGTTTATCCCTTAGTTTCTTGCATTCATCGGTGAAATGTCTATAATCTTGATGAAAGTGACAATATCGGGTTTTATTTTTCTTAGGATCATCCTATGTAGGATGACGGGCCACCTGACATATAACTTGTTTCTAATTTGGAGAAGCACCTGGCTAGGGGCCTCATTCAAAAGGGTGTAATTGGTGAACTTTCGTTGTTGTGATGACCCTTGACATGCCCTTTTGGGAGAAGGTCGAAGGGGAGAAGGGCACGCTCTTTTGGAGTTTGTCGATTGCATCGTTGTTAAAGGTCTCGGCATCTTCAACCATAATATATTTCTTTGCATGAGCGTAAAACTCCTGAATAGATGCTGGGGGTTCTTAGTAATGGATGTCTTCATTTTGGATGGTCGTAGGCCTATAAGCAGTACAGCTAGTGCAATCAAATGATCCAGGCTGGGGACTTTCATCATTTCGACCTTGAACTTCTCAAGGAAGTTCCTTAGCGGTTTGTCATCCCTCTGTCATAACGAGAGGAGAGATATAGATTTTCTCTTGGCCCCCTGCTAATGACAAAGTGCACTTCAAACTATTGTCGCAACTAAGAGAAACTCTTAACACTGAATAGGGGGAGCGAGTTGAACCATGTCAGTGCATTGCCTTTCAGAGTCATCGGGAAGTATTTGCATATGGCAACATCTGACATGTCCCTCGAGACTATCATAGTAATGAAGTGGGCAACATGGTGCCTAGGATTGCTAGTGTCGTCATACCTCTCAAAGGGAGGAAAAAACACATCACCAGGCATTGATCCCGAGGAAATTTTTGGGTCGAAAGGTGAGACACCCGTGGGGTATTGAGCATGTTTGTCTCTTCTTATGTTTGCACGTTTTAACTTGTTGGCTACGAGCTCCTCGACCTATTTTCTTAGGTCATCCAGATCATGCCAGGAAGTCACAAAAAGCTCTTGGTGTTCTCTGGGCTTGAGCCTCCATGTACGGATATGACCTGATCCTTTATAAGAAGACCGAGCTCCGGGCCGTAGTGTACGACTATGTTCCTTAAGCTGTTTGCTTTTGTTTTGTAGCCTCAACTCTAGCTTTACCTGGGGCCGAGTGGCTCTTTCCGGGGAAGCAGGAGCGGCCAGTGGTGTAGGGTGACTATGGCTGCTAGTCGAAGACTACAACTCTAGGGGATTAGCAACAACGGGACGTTGTGAGGAGTTCATTGGGGAAACAGAGTGCCTTTCTATTAGGGGCGTTGCTCTAGAAACGTTTCTGATCACTCTTCGGGAAAGCATCTCGACGAAGCTAAGCGTTGGTGAGATAGGTTGCTTTCTAGTATGCTTTCCACGGAATGCACTAATCTGTTGAAGGTGGGTTTGACTCCATAGATGATGGCTCTGCTAACTTGAACGGGATAACTTAGAAGTCTGGAGATCATGATCAGTAGGACCTATAAAAGACCACCGGTGGGTGTTCTGGCGGGAGAGGCTCTAACACTCAAGTTAAAGAGCTATTTTCTAAAGGGAAGAATAGACTGAAAGTAAATCCTGTCACATTCTGTGCGAGTTCAAAGAAAGGGATTACGTACTTGATCGAGGGGGCTTATGATTGAATATGTAGTTACCTCATGCGAGAGTTTTACGTTAGTGGAGCGTTGAAACCTTAGTTTCCTTCTGGAGATGTCCTAGGATCACGGGGATCATGGTGAAAAGATTCCGTGAGATCTTAGGAACCTTCACTTAGAAAAGTTCTGGTGGTCATTTGAATTTCCTTCTATGTGTAGGAGGTTTCCCTTCCGCTTATGGGAGATTCATTCCATGTTTATAGGCGGAATGTATATTTGCTTTTGTAGGTTACGTAACGAACATTGTCCGCAAAGGGGGAATTGTGGCGTTAACTGATCAGGATGCGATTGGTGCACACTCAGAGAGAGAGATAGTATGGGTCATGTCTACCTGTCTAGGAGATAGATATCATATTAATGACATGTTTCGGTTGGTACACCCCTGATGACGGGGATTCAGAGGGTCTAGAGGCTCATGGTTACACCTGCTGAGTAGTTAGCTGATCGAGTGATCGTTAGTCTATAAAATAGCCAAGTCATTGAGTTTTGCCTATCATGAGGTTGGCCGGTCTTGAGCCCAATACGATTTGTGTCACGCCCCGATCCGGGATCGTGAACAGCCGCTCATTACCCTAGATGCCGGCTGTATTTTAACAAAAAATCGGACAAAACCTCCATATAAACCGGAGGTCTCCCATGTACAAATAAACATGTTTAATCCTGTAAAATTCAAAATCATCCTGTAATTAAAATAAAAGGGATCATCCCAGCCTCACAACAACCCACCAACCACAGTAGACATCCAGGACAACGTCAGACTAAATAAACTATCAGCAATTCTAACCACAGACCTCTACTGTCATGCCCAACTAGAGTATGAGCAGCCGCCACACCGAGCGGGTCTAAGTTTTTATACAATTTACAATAATTTTTCCAAATATCATTCAAACACGTACAATTGCCTTAATGCAAATGAAATGTGAGAGTTTCACAAATAAATATGCATAAATTATACAGTCATCCCAAATTAAATACACGTCCAACTACGGACCTCAACAAGACCTCGCAGAGTCAAAAATAAAATATGTAATTCATCTTTCAAATTAAACTTAAGATCTCACCTTCCTGAACACCAAGTACACCCGAACTCTATAATCTGAAGTGTCCCTCCAGCACAACAATCCTGTCTGAGGGAGGAAAAGAAGAGGGGTGAGTATCAAGGCAGATACTCAGTGAGTGAGGGGATTAATCTGAAGTACTAATAGTGTAGGTGAATATTTGAGTGTCAAATAATATCATTCGTAAGCAATAATTCAAGTTTTGCAGTAAATCATTTATATTCAATAAAATGAACTCATTTATTCAATCACACGATATCATACATATATACATCTATTTAAAATCAAGTAGGTCATAGAGCAAGCCGAAAGGATCTTGGCAAAGGTCAACCATGACCAAGGACAGGCGCATCGGGGGTTTTATTATACAAAGTGTTCAAAAGTCACTATCTACCCCGACGTTGGCACGTACAAGCAACTCTCAGTGCTAGACCGCCTATACTGATGGACCTCCCCTTTCGGTTCAACTGGTCCCATACAGAACATCACAATTATGTACAAACAACTCCCGGTGCTAGATCGCTTATACTGACGGACCTCCCCAATACATGGTTCAACCGGGCCCATACGGAACATCACAATCATGTACAAGCAACTCCCGGTACTAGACCGCCTATGCTGACGGACCTCCCCAATACATGGTTCAACCGGACCCATACATATCACAATGACGACGTTTGCAGATACCTCTGGCCAAAGCGTATCTGGGCAACTCGTGCTTCTACAAACGCCCTTCGTAGCTACAGAATCAATCAAATCATATCATATCATCACAAGTGGGCGTCCCAATGCCCTCACAGATTTTAAAACATTTCAAATCTGTGTGCCAATACAACATCAAATCATTTCAAATCAGTATACCAATGCAACGGTAGAAAATGAAACTTATCCAATTTTCAAGTAATGACATAATTTTGTTTCATTTCAAACATGGATGCATAGTCATGGAAAAGATAAGTTTAAAAAACTCCAATAATCACAAAACAGATTTGAGATTTAATATCACACGTCGAATCAATGCATATCAAAGCATGTTTTGTTTAAAAACACGGTAAAATCAGATTTTCACTGTTTCATGCAAGAGATTAGGGTTCCACTCACATTCTAGAAATGGTAATCACTCCCTATTTCCAAAATCAAACCAAATTGACTCCTCGAGTCTCCAAAAAATCAACCTAGTCAAATCATCTAAATTTGTCATCAAATTTTCCAATTATTTTAGGGTTTGACATTTTCCCTAATTTGTACAAATCTTAATTCCTTAATTTTTGGATATACTCCAATTTCATCAATTTCATTCCATTTAAAAGTAAATAACAAAGTCAAATCAATCTTAATTCAAATCTAAAACCATTCAAAATCGAAAACAAGTCTAAAATAAATAAATTCCCAACAAGATGGAAAAATCTTTGAAAAATCATACACTTTTTAATTCTCATCCGATTTCTTCAAACCATATGTCATTTTCAAGGTATTGAAGTCTATTTTCAATATACTGAAATAGTATTTTGATTGCCTAAATATAGGACAACTTATAATGAAAAAACTGTATAAATTCTTAAACTCAAATCTCAAATTCTGACTGTTTTCATGCATACGTCAAATTAAACTCTAAGAGAAACCATTTAAATCAATTTAACTCGATTCTATCATCCGGAACAGCTCAATTCATATAAAATTCTATACTTAACCTAAATAATAACATATAATGTCAAACAACGCATTTCAAATCTACTCTAACATTCATCCTAACATATGCAATACATTTCTACTCTAATTTACCCTAAATTCATCCAAATAAATTGAATGAGTTAGAAATCCCTCACCTAAGGTTTTCTCGGTTCACAACTTTTGTCCAAATGTCTCCTCAATCCACTCCAAAATCTGCAGTGCTTCTTAATCACAACAAGATTTACTAATTAGGCCTAACTACTCTGAATAATCCAAACCCTAAGTTAGGATTAGAAAACAGTTACCTGCGCAGAGGATGAATTGTTGTTACAGCCTAGGGTTTCGAATGTCTGCTGCTACGCTGCAACAGAGGTTGTAGCAAGTCTGCGCGCACAAGTGAGTGAGCGAATGAGAGGGGGAAATTTCTGCAGTCGCGCGTGCAGGAAGAGAGGAAAGGCTGATCGCGCGCACGGGAAGAGGGAGAAGCAGAGTGATAGAGAGGGAAGGGATAGAGAGAAAAAAGAGAGAGAGATTGAGGGACTGTGAGAGAGGATAGAGAGGGAGAACAGAGATGGGTATAGAGAGTGAACAGAGGGACAGTGAGAGAGACAACGGGGAAAGAGAGTGAGAGAACAGAGGGAGCGAAATAGAGAGAATGAGAGAGGTTGGTGGTGGTGGTTGATGGTGGTCAAAGGCGGCACAGTGGCGGGGGAGTGGTGGAGACGGGCGGAGAGTACGAAAGAGATCACGAAAGAGAGCGATTGAGTGAGAAAAAGAGAGGGAACCAAGAGAGAGTGAGAGAACAGGGAGGAGTGAAGAGGGTGGTGGCGGTCGCTGGCGGAGGAAGGAGGCGGTAGCGGTGAAAGCGGGCGGTGGTGAGTCCTGGGAAGGAAATCGCGAGAAAGAGAGAAAAATCGAGAGGGAAAACAGAGGGAGGTAGAGAGAGAATCGGTGATTGGAGATGGCGGTTGAAGGCGGAACAAGGCGGAGACGATGGTGGAAGGGCAGCGGCTGTGGTGGAAGGAGGCGGAGAAGTGGCGGGAGATGAAGAGGCGGACAGGAAGGGGGAGAAGGAAGGAGGGATTAGGGTTTCTAAACCCTAATTCGTTCCTTCCCTTTTTTTTTTATTATTATTATTATTTAATATATATATATTTTTTTATATAAAACAATTTATAAATGAATAGATAAGTAATTGGATAAATTAATAATTAAATAAATATTCATATATATATTTTTATACCCACTTTATATTTAAAGTTCTAATTTTTATCAAAAGAAGATGCATTTCGAATCAGAAGCACGGATGTTTTAAATATACCTAAAATTCAAATTAAATACCCCAAAATCGAAAATAAATTTAATTAAAAATTTCTCTATATATATATATAAACTGAGAAATATTTTATTTAATTTCATGAATAGGAATTCTAGTACGGACACCGCTGTGTCGGTGTTACAATTTGAGCTATTTTGGCCATGTATCTTCACTAATATGTTATTGAAGTATTAATGGATATCTAGTAGGGGTGACAATAAAATTTTTTGAGCTGTGTTTTACAAAACTCGAGCTCGACACGTTTAAAATTTTATAGATCCAAGTCCGAGCTCGGCTCTAGAAAACTCGAAAAATCAAGATTTGAGCTTGACCCAAAAAATTAAAAGGGTCTCAAGCTCTTTTCGAGTTAGGCTCAAGCTCGAATGAACCAAAAAACTTAAGGAGAGAAGGAGAGAGGGGAGGCAAACAAGAGGCGATCGATTTCAGCACTTTCAACTTCTGCCGCCCTTTTCTTGTGTCGGTAGCCACTGTCGACACCACAGCGGCAGCAGCCGTTGACCGAAGTGTCTTCTTCACCAATACCATCCATTCGTCCAAAATATCCATTCATCTTCTCCGCCAAACATCTACCAATTCATGTTATTTGGTAAAACCCAATAAAATAAAATTGAAGAGAGAGAGAGAGTACTCATATCTAGAAAGTAGATCTTAGAATTTTGTTCGTCAAGAAGGGAAGCAGAGGAATGTGGGCTTCAGTGGTTGAATTAGCCCTAATTTGGGTGGCATGAATTAGGGTTAAGAAGAATGACAACGGTAGAAGCCTCAACAACGCCATAGGAGACGGAGAATCCACTTGAATTTGGCGGGAGGAGTTGTCGGGGGGGTGTGTGTGGGGGGGAGAGAGAGAGAGGGAGGGAGAGAGAGAGAACCAATGCTGGTTTGGGATCATGGGCTTGTGTGCCTATCGGCGTCTCTTGGTGATTAAATGAATCCTCTATTGACATATTTAATTTTAAACAGATTGGATTTATAACGGGTCGAGTCTACTAGTATCTAGGCTCTTCCCATAATTAAACAGGTTTAAATAATGGGCCCAAGCTCGGCCCGTTCTTAAAATGAGTTGAGTTCAACCATTCAAAATAGGCTAAGCTCAGGCCGGGTCAATCCAGTTGCTAGTTCTAGTATCTAATTTCTAAAAGTAACTAATTATATATTAAAAATAAAATAAAATTTAATAACTTACTGGATCAACAATATAGATAATATCCTAAGTACAAAAGCAAAAATAATAACAATAAAAATAAATACAAAAGGCTAGTTTGGACCTAAGTTTGCCCATTTTAAATTCATGCTCATGTTGTACCTATAATTTTCTCTATGTTACACCCCCATTGATGGGTCTGCTCTTCAGCCCTCGTGATGATTTAGTTGTATGTGTTGCTCGGTTACAGACCCACCAAAATAAATAAATAAATAAACAAATAAAAAAGGATAACCAATTCTTGATAAATGAAATTTTCAATATCCAATTTTTGGCACAAGGCTACCGGTGTGGTACTTATAGGACATGATTCAAAGGCCCGTCGGGGGCAAGCCCAAGGACCAGAGGGCCCATAACCTGATAGCATTTTGGCATGATCGCAATAAGGGACTCGTCTGCCCAAAGAACCGAAATGGGGTTGACCCTTCAGATAACCCCTGTTGCTGATAATCCAATCAGTTTGAGGCCCTTAGAGACGTTCGATGATTTCAAAGTGGTACCTTTTCTTTTCGATTGGTGGCCGATAGCCTTACTAAGGAGCTGATCGCTAGCCTCATTGGCTAAAGGTACTATTTAATTAAGACCTATATCAGCATTTATTTCCTATTCAGTCACGAAACATATCTCCTAGACAAGGAAAGAAATTTCTGAGGTCAATCAATAAGGAACGAATCTATTCGGGATGATAGAGTTTTCAAATGATAAGAACTTTAAATCTTTCGAGAATATTTGACCAAGGGGTCTCGAGATTCTCGGGACTTCTTACAGAAAAACTAGGGTTGTAATACCCGGGGTGCACACGACTCATAGACAGGGGACGTATAAAAGCATTCTGCATTACAATTCCATGTATGCTTTTCTGATACTCTACACGTGATATACAAACCACAAGATTTTTATTCTCAGTCCTCCTTTGCTCAGTCTGTCTCATTCCTATCGAAAACCACTATTTCTGACTTGAGTGTCGAAGTCTCCCTCATCGGAGTACCCTCTGGTAGTCTTTTGTAGGTTTTTCATCAATCTTTTGGAGCAATCATTCAAGTCAAGAAGCTAAATCTATGGAGCCAAACTCATCTCCAACAGATTGGCGCCGTCCGTGGGAACCCGACTGATTCTCTATACAAACATACCATTTACTTTTTGTTGCTACTCTAAACATGACAACCATCAAGAGAAAAAGGCCAATCATTGGCTTCGATGATGATGATCTAATTAGAGTCAATCTTGATCACAACAACCCCTTGGTCATCATCATTAGATTGGAATCTTACGTTATTAAGAGAGTCCTCATCGATCAAGGAGCAGATTGTGATCTCTTAACTTGGGATGCTTTCCAATGAGTGAGGTTTAATTCATCTCATCTCCAACCTCCCACCGGGTCTCTCAAGAGACTTTCTAACGAGCGTATCTATCCAGAAGGTGTTATTCCTCTCACTGTAACCTTGGGGATGCCCTCCAACCATGTGGCCGTTAAAGTTGTCTTCCACATAGTGAAAGTATTTTCACCTTACAATGCTATCCTTGGTCACCATAATCTGGACAAACTAGAAGCATTACTCAGTATGAAACACATAAAGATCAAATTTAGAACGTTGGAAGGAATCGCTACCCTTCATAGCGACCTTGATCCTCATGCTTTTCTTGCAGTCGAAGGCGGATAAGAAAACTTCCCAATCGATACCCTAGAGTTCAGGGATGACGTTAAGTCGATGACCAAGCTTGAACCTATGGAAGAAAAAAATTGAGATTCCTCTAACCGATGACCCTAACCAGATCATACGAGTTGGGGCTAATCTACCAACAAATCTATGAGAGGCAATTATTGATTACCTACGATGGCATTCGCAAGTCCTCGTTTGGTCTCCTAAAGACATACCGGGTATTCATCCTTCAGTTATAGCTCACAAGCTAACCATCAATGCCAGATACAAGCCGGTCAAACAGAAGAAAAGTGTGTTCGTCCTAAAGCGCCAATGTGCTATACAAGAAGAAGTCCAGAAGTTATTAACGGTTGGATTCATCCATGAAGTTAAGTTCCCCAAATGGCTAGCTAATGTGGTCCGCTGAAAAAGGATAACGATAAATGAAGAATGTGTGTAGACTTTACCAATCTAAATAAAGTATGCTTAAAAGACAACTATCTGCTTTCTAATATCTACAAGCTAGTGGACAACTCCTCAAGCCACTAACTTCTAAGTTTCATGGATGCCTATTCTGACTATAATCAAATACGAATGGTGCTGGAAGATGAGGAAAAAATAAATTTCATCACAGAGTTTGGCAGGTACTGCTATCGGGTCATGTCATTTGACTTGAAGAATGCCGAAACAACTTTCCAATGATTGGTTAATAAGGTCTTCAAGGACTAGCTCAAAAGAATTTGGAAGCATATGTTGACAACATGCTCATCAAGAGTACCAGTTTAGAGGCTCATATTGTCGATCTTGAAAAGACTTTTTAGATATTGGAATGCTATGACATGCGATTGAATCCGATAAAGTGCACCTTTAGAATTGCATCTAGCAAGTTCTTGGACTTCATGATCACCAATTGAGGAATTGAGGCAAATCCTGAAAGGATACAATTTATACTGGACATGTCGCCATTACAGACATCGAATGAGGTACAATGCCTTATCGGTAGAATGTCGGCCCCAAACCGATTCATGTTGAAGGAGGAGGAAAAGTACAAACCCCTCTTTGATAAGCTAAAAAGATCCCAGAAGTTCACATGGACATCCAAAGGTCACATGGCCTTCGAATAACTTAAAGAATATCTCATGTTGCCCCCACTGCTCTCTCATCCTGTTTCTAGTGAGAAATTATATCTATTCCTCTCTATCTCTAACCAGGCACTTTACTCTGTCCTTGTGAGACAAGAATCAACCGTACAGAGACATATCTACTACATTAACAGAATAGTCAAAGAATTTAAAGTCAACTACTGACTGATCGAAAAGATATTTTACGCTCTAGTCATCTCGACTAATCCTCTTTGGCCATACTTTCAGACTCATACAATTGTGGTGCTCACTAATCAGCTGCTGAAACAAATCTTTCAGAAAAGGGATATGTTTGGCGCCTCAATAAGTGGAGCATAGAGTTGGATGAGTTTAACATTCAGTACCAGTGTACCCTTTCAGCTGCTGAAACAATTAAGGGTCAAGCTCTAACAGATTCCATCCTCAAGTGTACCCTTTCAGTTCCAATCGAACATGAACCTATTGATAGCTATGAAGAGTGGTCACTATCGAACTAGACATTACACGTTGATGGGTCATCAAACTTCTCAGGGAGTGATGCTAGGCTCATACTGATGGGTCTAAATGATTTCAAGGCAGAGTACGCCCTTTGTTTCGACTTTAAGGCCATGAATAACTAAGCGAAGTACAAAACCTTGCTAACAGGATTTTGAATTGCAATATCTTTGAGGGCTCAAAGTATCTGAGTGTTCACCAATAGTTAGCTGGTTATCAAGCAGATCGAAGGGGTCTATGAAACCAAGGATCCAGTCATGGCGAAGTATTTGAGCAAACTGCACGAAATGATGAGCAAACTAGACAAAGTCGACATTCAACAAATCCCTCGTTTAGAGAATGCGTGAGCTGACACCCTCTCTAGGCTGGCCAATTCAGACTCAGTAGCCTCTAACCAAATAGTCTATATCAAAAGTCTGCCACGTCCCACCACCGATGAATCTGAAAGGGTTCTTACAGCGGACCAACCACCCAGTTGGAATGATCTCATAGAAGCCTATCTAAAACACGATCATCTGCTGGACTCACTATTAGGGTAACGAAACTAAAACGAAAAGCCGCTCATTACACAATTATCAATAGAAGCCTATATCGAAAGTCCTTCACTTGCCCATACGTAACATGCTTAACCCCTAAAGAAGGAAACTATGTCCTCCGAGAGATCCATGAAGGAATATGCGGCAACCATTTAGGGGTTCAGAATCTAGTTCGCAAAGTCTTACGTCAAGGATATTACTGGCCGACCATAAAATCTGACTCCAACAATTATGTCAAAAGGTGTAACAAGTGCCAACGTTTTTCTTCAGTATCTCGACTACCTTTCACCGAACTCAGTCCCATAGCCAATCCCTGGCCATTAGCTCAGTGGGGAATGGACATCCTTTGACCATTCCCACCAGTTGCCAGATAGCGAAAGTTTCTTATAGTGGCTATTGACTATTTTACCAAATTAATAGAAGCTGAACCACTGGCCCAGATAATAGCAACAAAGATCCAATCGTTCGTATAGACTCACATCATCATCAGATACGACACACCCCACATTTTCATCACTGATAACGGAAAGCATTTGATAACAATAGCTTCTAAGAGTTCAGCAGCAAATTGGAGATTCATTACCGGTTTTCATCAGTCATCCATCTACAAACCAATGGACTTGTGGAAATAACGAATAGAATGATCCTACAAGGCCTAAAAATAACACTAGATGAAGATAAGGGGCGATGGACAGAAGAACTCTACAGTATCCTTTGATCATATTGCATTACACCCCGAAAAGCAACCGTTGAAATGCCTTCAGTCTGATATATGGATGCGAAGCTGTCGTACCTGTGGAAATAGAAATTTTCTCGCTCCGGGTGGATCAGTACAATGTGACACAAATGAGCCTACCTTAGGAGAACGATTAGATCTACTCCTAGAACTGTAGGAGTTTACATCTGCTCAGATGGCCATGTACCAGAAACAAATGGTTCAGTATTATAATCGGAGGGTCAAAAACAGAATATTCAAACCAAGCGAACTAGTCCTAAGGAAAGTGGAGGCTACCGGTCAACCCCTACCTGGGGGCAAACTCGTGCCCCATTATAAAAGCCCCTATTAGATACGTTCTGTAATCTGTCTGGAGACCTATCATCTTAATAATCTAGACAGATCGGCTGTGCCCAGAACTTGGAGCTCAGAAAACCTATGCATCTCCTACCTGTGAATCTCATTGTCTCCCTTGGTCAGAAGAGTCTCCTATCGAGTAAGGCTTCTATGCTTGTTTCACTTCTGTTTATTCTATCGGCTATATCCTATCGGTTGATTCCTATTGGACATAGCATGTCGCCAATAAGGGATGTAACTTTCAAAAGGGTAGGCATGATCTATCCTATCAGTTGATTCCTATCGAACGTAGTATGTCGCCAATAAGTGATGTAACTCCCAGGTGGGTAAGTACGGTCCATCTTATCGGTTGATTCCTATCAAACGTAGTGTGTTGTCAATAAGGTATGTAACTCCTAGGTAGATAGGCATGGCCCATCATATCGGTTAATTCCTATCTAACATAGCGTGTCGCCAATAAGAATATAACTCTCAGACAGGTAGGTACGGACCATCCTATCGGTTGATTCCTATCAAACATAGCGTGTAATCAATCAGAGATGTAACTCCTAGACGGGGAGGCACGACCCATTCCATCAATTTGCTTCCAATATCCGAAACGAGATATATGTCTTTCAGAGAGATATGTCCCACCCTATCGGTTGAATTTTCTGTCAGATGTCATATCAGTTGAAGCACATTAGCAAGAAGGAATGTATCTCCCGGTTAAGTACACTTTGTCTCGTCGGCTGAACGAACGAATGAGGGGATATCTCCTTGGACAAGTATGATAAATAGTTAACGATTTAGGCTATGGTTATCTTTACCAAGGCACATGGGTTCATGATTAACTCTCACACTGTTCGACAATTCTATCATACGATCGTTTCATCAGTTACCTCACTCACTCAAACACACGATTTCTATCGATGGACATTTGGCGAAAGATAAAAATCAGCAGGTAAGTAAAATAAAACTTCTCTTTTATTTCCATATAACTAATACATATCAGGTTACATAAACCGACATGATTTACAAGTCCCTGAGTTAGACTGAATTACATCGAAAAAAGACACATGAAACATCTGTAGAATTGTTCCTAAACAAAGAAGCTATAGAACCGCGAGCGATCAGTAACACTAGAGAGTACAAAAATAGTAAAAAAAGAAGACTGAAGAAAGAATTTCAAAAATTTACACAACCAAACTGGGTAAAGAAGACTACAGAAAACGGGTTGAGGAGGATACAAGACGATTATGAAGAAATTGTGAGAAGATATCAAGATTTAAACTTTCTGCCATTCATAACTTCTCACCACCTACCAACTCCTCTAGTCGCCCAACCCGAGAAAATACGAATCGAATGACCAACTTAACCTAGAGCACGAGTGTATTTGAAACTTCCGTCTAAATTGAAAACCCCAATGGGAATCTCGACAGAGTCCATCACGACATCCAAATACCGGACGACATGATGAGACCTCGCATTTGCGATCCCTTTCTTGATAAGGCCTCACATCGATAGAAACATTCTATACTACCAGACCTTGTGACCTAAGGCACACCGTCAGAAAATCTTTCAAAGAAGCTAACGCTCAGCCAAAAAAGGACTCGTAGACATGAAAACACAAGTTTTCTTTGAGGCAACACAGAGCTATGTGACCTCTATTTATAGTCGTAGAGGAAAAGATCTTCGTAAATTTTGAGCAAACGAAATGGTTCAGTGAGGATCATACGCAATGAATGAAGGGATTAAATCCCTTCAACTTCCCACGAAACATTTATTTCGGAGACATTTGTTCAAAGATTAAATGTGTTAATACTCTCGAAAAAATGGAACGGTTGAGAGAAAAAGGCATCCATAGACTAGCCGTTTCAACTGCGCGCCTTGTGAAGAGTATTGAAGACAATTCACATGAACCAAAGCAACGTGAACCGAAACAATGCGTATCATATTAAAGGTTTTGCACCTTTCCAACTTTCGACGAGTAATCATTACTCATGACGCCTTTCTCACAAAAAGATATCAGAGGCAAATGATGAGACATGATTCAAAGGCTCATCAAGGGCATGCCCAAGGACCATAGGCCCATAACCTGATAAGAATTTTGGCGTGATTATAACAAGGGACTCGTCTCCCCAAAGAACTGAAGTGGGGTTGACTCCTCAGATAACTCTTATTGGTGATAATCTAATCAGTTTGAGGCCCTTAGAGTTGTTGGATGAGTTCAAAGCGATACCTTTTCTTTTCGGTTGGTGGCCGATAACCTTACTAAAGAACCAATAGCTAGCCCTTATCAGCTAAAAGTAATATTTAATTAAAACCCATGTCAACATTTGTTTCCTATTCAATCACGAACATATCTCCTAAACAATGAAGGAAATCTTTGAAATACAATTGACAAGGAACGAATCTCCTCAGGACGATAGAGTTTCCAAATGATAAGGACTTTAAATCTTTTAAGAATATTTGACTGAGAAGTCTCGAGATTCTCAAAATTTTTCAAAAGGAAACTAGAGTTGTAATGCCTAATGTGCACATGACTCATAGACAGGGAACACATAAAAGCATCATACATTACAATTCCAGGTATACTTTCCTGATACTCTATATCCGACACATAAATCACAGGACTCTCATTCTTATCCCCTCTCTATTTGGTCTGTCTCATTTTTATCAAAAATCATTCTTTTTTATTTGAGTGTTGGAGTCTTTCCTATCGGAATGCTCTCTAACAATATTTTACAGATTTTTCATCCATCTTTTAAAATAACTGTTTAACTCAAAGAGTTAAAATCTATGAAGTTAAAATCCATATTTAACCGATATAGTTCTATTTATTTTAAGTTTCATTCGTGAGTTTTCTTGTGGCGCTAGGATGACGAGATTGTCCAAGAATTTGTCGCAATTGCGGCCGCCATGGCTTTCGTGGCAAAAGTAATGTGACAAGTGCCTCAGCATTTTCGTGTATATATATACCAACCCAGTAATTTTATAGACGTAACACGAGTGGTTATATTTATTGATGTGGCATATATGACGTAAAAACTCTTGTCAAGTGAGATGTCAAATCAAAACCTGCTTTTCATATCAAATGTCAGGTCCAGCCAACTTAATTTTTAATGGCTAGTGTACCAATGTTACCGATAGAGAAATCATTTCATGACATTTTTAAAATTTAAGTTATCAAATATTATATTTTAAAATTCAAAAACTAAAACATGTCCCGACTCTTACATTATATTTTAGACACCGAGCAGGTAATTTTTTTTTAACTTTTTAAAAAATAGAAATTCAATAATGAAAACCCTGACAAATTAAATAAGGCACTCGATATCTAATTTGGAAACTATTTTATTAGTATAAAATAAGATAAATATTTGTATATCCTTCACTGATATTATTGTCACGCGTTCTCCCTTCTCAAATTCTATCGAGTGCCCCAACGGATTTTTTGACGTTCTGGTTTGTCGTGTGGGAATTAAATTATAGCTTTCTTCCAAGTTTATCTTTATACAAATCAACGGTCAATCTCGCCGACAGTCATCGCCGCTTTCTATTCAAATCAGGTAACCCCGGCTTCTCAAAAGTTCACGCCTCTACATTAAATATTTATACCAAGGCTCAAACGAAGACTACAAGGACTCCATCTTCAAGCTCAAAAATACACACATATGGCTACTGATCAGGTTTTTGTGGTGAAAATTGAGAGGAACCCTCCGAAGTCCAAGCTCAAGGAACTTGGTGTGACTAGTTGGGAAATGTGAGTAATACTCTCTCTCTCTCTCTCTCTTCATTTTACATGAGAGAGATGGTAGTATGATTTTTTGTTTGTTTGATCATTATTTATTTATTTATTTATTTTTTAGATTTAGTTCATCGATTAGTATTTAAAATTTTATTCTAACTAATTAGGTTGAGTCGCGATTGAATTCTCATTTGGAGGGGGCTCTCTCAATATCATTTTTATCATTTCTAAAATTCAAAATCGAATATTTAATGTATGATTCTAATAATCTTCCCAGGACCAACGAATTGTTGGTTTGTTTGATCATTATATCTTATATCTTTGATGTGTACTCATTTTACATCAAATAGATGCACGGGCGTTTTTTGTTTGTTTGATCCATTGGGCTCGGAGATGATAGCAATTTTTTTTTGTGGGCGGGGGGGGGGGGTTTGTTTAAACATAAGACGCTATGATTGAATATGTTGATTTATTTTATATAAAATGCTTACGATAAATAACTACCATCTAAGTTACATCACATTGATCATTAAAAGGCAAATCAACAAGGTATAACCATGGTATTTGTGTTTCTAAGAGAACATTTTAGTGGTTATTATCTCTTCTTCTAATCCCATGATTCGATACAAATCTCGTATAACTTAAAAAAAAAAAAAAAAAAAAAAACCAAGATACTTGATAGAGACACTTAAATAATAAAAATTTCTTATTCAAATATCTTTTTCAAAATCAAAGTCTAGTATTTAAACTTTTGTGATGGGTGTATTTTGAGGTCTAATGAACATACCATTATTTATTTATTTATTTCGTTACATGTTACTGGGACGACGATGAAAGTTCAATCTTAATACCTCTCAAGTCAGAAGGATATCTTTTAGTTCCATTGGATCCAAAGGCATTTGGTAACATCGCACCCTTATTCTACATAAATAATCAAAACCATAGATAGATAGATAGATAGATTAGCTAAACACAGATATTTTACAATCTCATAGGTATTAATAATTATGGGTTTTGTAACTTTTAATTGTCACCTAATAATTGTTTATCATTATATTATCCATTCAAAATAAATAAATAATAGTATTTGAACAACTATTTAATAGTTATAAATTCATGAGTATTAATACTTTAAAAAAATGTAAATTGATGGTATATTATATACAATATAGATATATGGAGAGAGAGAAATATAAGAAACATTGTCAAGCAATAAAAGAAAACCAAAAAGAAAAAAAAAGAAAAGAAAACCTCAATCAAAGCCATGATCTAATTTTAAGGGCGCACCACACCCTAATGAAAATCAATACATCTTTAACACTGGCCCAATTTGTTACAAATTTCTACTCTATTTTATTTTATTGCATTTATTATTTTTTTAATTAAAATAATAATTTTTATAAAAAAATATAAAGTTTACAAGTATAATCTAAACTCTCTACAAAAAAGACCAAATTACCATAATATTTTGCATTGAAAATCCACAAATTCAAATTTTGGGCCAATTATATAATTAGTCTTCAATTTAGAGTTAATACTAACTATTTTTTATTTGAATATTCGCATCTTTTTTTTTTTGGGTACAATGAGATACAATCAAGCGGGATCGAATCAAGAAAATGAGGAGAATTAGACCCTATTTTTTATTTCACACTTAGAACTTAACAGTATGTGTAGGAGAATGATTTTAAAACCACTCTAAAACGCTATTCTAAAACTTATGTCCTATATGAAGGTTTTATTGTACAGATCTTGGTGTGGGTATTTTATGCATATGAATTGTAGATAGTTATTTTTTTTCCGCTCTAGAAAATAAATAAATAAATAAAAGCTGGAAGAACAATATGATTGTGAGATATGTTAATAATATTGTGAATTGAATATATAGATGGGAAGGGGAACCAGATAAATTTGAGTATACATTCCCTGCGAAGGACACCATGTACATGCTGAAGGGCAAAGTGAAGGTTTACATTCATGGACATGAAGAGCCCATTGAACTTGGCGCTGGTGATTTTGCTGAATTCCCTAAAGGACTCCACGTTACTTGGCAAACTGTTGAGACTGCAAAGAAGTACTATCGCCACACCTAAACAATTATTGTATTCCACTATGAGATGAACATGCTATGCTGCTACTTTGTTTCTTATTGTATGTTATGGGTGTCGGATCGAATCGTCTATTGGTTTGATCCTAATCTAATTCTTCTCTTATTGAAATTCAAATAGAAAATGGAAGGAGTGATTTTTTATAGAAAATCAACTCCAACTCTCATGGTAAGCACCCATGTGTTTTTTAAATTTCAAAAAGGGTTCTTTGAAAAGGAAAATGGACTTCATGTAAAAAATAAAAAATAAAAAAACGTAAAAGTACATTGAAGAGAAAGAGAAAGAATACACCATACAAGGGGAATATTTTTAAATAAAACATAAAAGGATCTACACCATATATACTGTTCAGATTAAAGACTCTTGGATTGTAAAAATAAAAAAGATTGATCCATTCGTGATATTTTTCAGACCCGAACATCAAAAGGGTTAGTGATTTGACCCTAGATCTTGGGACATCAAATATTTATTTCCCTATAATTGAATTAAAGAATGCTTTCATTGGTATTAGAGCATGATTTAGGGTGTTTCTTAATTTTTTTTTATGTAAATTCGAGTTCTATTTTTTTCTTAAAAATTGAAAATGATAACTTTAAATATAGACCATGAGATGCTTTGAAATTTGAAAGGTAGAGTACTCATGATGTTAGGAATTGATCTACAAAGTTTCATGTATGGCCGTCATATATTTTTGAAAATTCATGAAACCCTAGCCGAGACTTATGATGGAAAACTCTCCTTAGATAATGTGTTTCATGAAAAGAAAAATACATAATTCAATTCCTTATTAAAAATCTTTTCCAACCATATAAATAATAAAAAAAATAGTTTAGAAATGAAGGAGAAATGAAAAATTCTGGTCGAGTGTAGTAATTTTCTAGATTTATGAAGACAATGAATAGTGCAGAAAACCAATCTCACTCTCGGGCAGTGGGCTGTGAAGCCCAAACACCAAGATCCAGACCTCAGATCGAAAAACTGATGGTACCATCAGATTCAAAGACCCCAAAAATGAGGAGTAGGCAAAATTCGGTGGCCAGATTCAGTCGGGAATGCGGCGCGTGGGCTTCACGCGCCACCTGGGAGTGTGGGCAGGTCACCCTCGTGCCCCGCCACTTTGGGTGGCACGTGAGGGCGTGTGAAGCGCCCTCTTAGGCCAGAATTTTTTTCAAATTTTTTTAATTTTTCTTTTTGATTTTTCTGTAATTTTAAATTATTTTTTCTGGACTGAAAATTATTTTCGATTGATTTTAAGTTTGTTAAATATTTGGAAATTGCAAAAAAATCAATTAATGGCTGAGAAAAATTTTTGAAAATTTCTTACATGTTTGGAAAAAGTATTTTTTAGCTTCTGCCTATCTGAAGTAAATTTTCTAACACCTATTTGATTTTGTACTCGTTGATTTACGTATAAAAAATTCATTTTTTGACATAAATCTTTTGATTAATGAGTATAAATAATTGTGGATGGTGTTTTAATTTTTTTTTTGATTGGCTTCGTGTCCAATCTAATGTTTATCCAATTTTAGGGATATGGTGAGAATCAGACGTACCCTTGTACTTCTCCGGGAGAGATGCAGAGACGAGAGGAACCCAGGACGTTTGGCAAAACTATATATGATGTTGCATTATAAGATAAAAGTAACGCTCACTTTGCCGTAATATCTGTGGGTTATGAGTCGAAAACGTTATAAACTTCGGCGTTTGTGTCACTGGTTCGGAGGCGACGAAACCGAGATTAAGATTATAAGGAATTCCCTCCCTGATCATTTGGTTGGAATGACTGACAAAATAATAGAAGATAATAAGTGGCTCTACCTCAAGGATTTCAGACTAAAACTGCTTAGGATGTGAAGAATTAGGGAGATAGAAATTAAAATGAAAAGGATGTTGTCTCTAAAGATTAATGGCTCTACACCCCAAGCTGTTAGGAGATTCACTCCGAGAGATAGACTTTCAGTTGGGATGATCAATATGGTTACTCGCATGTATATGGAAGATAAGAAAGAAAAGAAAAAAGAAATTTGATTGTATATATATTTTTTCTTTTCTTTGATGTATAGTTATGTACTGTGACGAGTACAACGCCATAAACATGTGATGTAATGTTTTTCTCTTTAAATATATATCAAGAATGTGCATATTTGTATATTTATGCGAGCATGTGAAGAGATATGTTCTAAATTTGCATGATTTTAGTGAGAGTTTTTAGGTTGGTAGAATTTAAATAATTCTCACCTAAGATTTAAAAAGATTTTTGTTACTTCGAAATCAAATTTATGATAATCAAACATTTGGATGATAGATGATGATTCAAAATTTAGTGATCTTTCGAGTCTACACCTTATGTTCGTTTATGCTAAATTTATTGGATTTTGAGTACAAAATTATGTGATTGAATGAGCATGAATACTTACAATTACTTCTCTCTGAAAACCCAGACCATAGCATCAAAATCACTTATAGCAGACTTAAATAAAGGTGATAAGTTTAATGGCGAAAATTATGACATTTGGCGCCATAAGATATGATATATGCTTGAAGAGCAAGATGCCTTAGAGGGTATCAACCATATCATGCAAGACCTGGAATTGGAAACACTGCTCAACAGAGAAGAGATCAAGAAGCTTACCAGGCGTGGAAGAAGAAAAATTCCACTGCACGTGGCATCCTGGTTAGTTCTATCGTCGATGATATCATACATGAATGTGAGCAATTCCCTACTGCTCATGACATATGGGTGTACCTCAGAGAGAAGTATGGAGGTACCAGTGTAACCCGTCTGAGGCAGTTGACTATTAAGTTTGACACGTACAAAAAGAAAATTGATGACAGCATCAAACAGCATTTGAGAACTATGTCAAACATGATAAGGGAATTGAAAACGGCTGGTCATATTCTCTCTGATGAACAGCAAGTTCAGGCTTTGATCCGATCCCTTCCAGACCAGTGGGAGCATCTGAAAGTGAATCTGACTCACAATGATAGCATCAAGACTTTCTCTGATGCTACGCGCCACGTAGAACTCAAGGATGAGCGGCTTGGTGCTGCGAGATCGATTTCTAATGCCTTTGTCGCTGAGTGCAGTTTTCAGAAAGTTTCAGACTTTAAGCGAAAGAGGAACAAAAACAAAGGTAAGAAAGGGAAAGATGATGACGGAGGGTCTAAGAAGAACAACTCCAACCGCAAGAACAAGCGTAAGCAGTTTTGGAAGAAAAATGACAACAGTAAGATGAAATGCTACAATTACAAAGCTCTTGGTCATTTCGCTCGAGAATGCCCCGAGCCGAAAAAGGTAGCACCTCATGATAATTCTGTGTCTATTGTAAATATCTCTAGTACTGTCTTACTTTCTGAATCTTATCCTGTATAAATTATAGACTCAAGAACAACATACCATATGACAAAGGATAGGGAAGCGTTCGTGGATTTTCGTCGAATTCCTCGTGGTACAAGATGGATATACGTGGGGAACAATACGAGAGTCGAGGTTAGAGGGATTGACACTTGTAAGCTTGAGCTACGAAGTGGTCGAACCCTAATCCTGCACGATGTTCTTTTTGCACCGGAGATTCGACGGAATTTAGTTTCTGTTATTGTTCTTCTTAGGCTAGGATATGACTTGAACTTTTCTAGAAATGGGGTTTGTATCAATTACAATAGTGTGTACTATGGATCTGGATATCTCTTTGATGACTTTTTAATCTTGGATTGTACAAATGAATGTTTAACTGCTATGTAGATCGTTATGCATCATTAAATGTTTATTCTTTTAGTGATGCTAATGTGAATGAAAAAGAATGACATGCTAGACTTGGTCACATAGGGCAAGACAGGATGAATTGACTTGTGAGAGCAGGACTATTGGGTTCACTCACCAAAGTTGATTTACCAACTTGTGAACATTGTCTTGCCGGGAAGATGACTCAAAAACCATTTGGAAAAGCCGTGAGGGCTGTACTTCTATTGCAATTGGTTCATTCTGACATTTGTGGTCCAATGAATGTGAAGGCTAGGCATGAAACGTCATATTTCATTACTTTTATTAATGATTTCACGTGTTTTGGTCATGTCTATTTGATTGCTCACAAGTCTAAAACACTTGAGTGCTTTCGACGTTATATGAATGAAGTGGAGAATCAAATGAATAGAACGATTAAAGCCTTAAGGACAGATCGAGGGCATGAATATCTATCGGTATAGTTCAAGGATCTATGCAATGAAAAGTGAATAATTAAACAATTGACTATTTCCCACACACCTCAACAGAATGGTGTTGCTGAGAGGAGGAATAAGACGTTGTTGGATATGACAAGATTTATGATGGCGCAGACTAACTTGTCAATTTCCTTTTGGGGAGATGCATTGTTAACTGCGACCTATATCTTGAATAGAGTGTCTTCAAAAACAGTACCCACAACACCGTATGAACTTTGGACTGGTAGGCAACCAAGTCTGACTGGTCTTTGACCTTGGGGATCGACAACATATGTTCATGATCCTTTCAGTAAATTTGGAAAGTTTGGTCCCTGGGGGAAGAAATGTATCTTTATTAGATATTCTGATCAGTCAAAAAGTTATGTATTCATCGGTGAACGGGAAGATGGTACTATAACTGAAATTGAATCACGAAATGTAATCTTTTTGGAGATTGATTTTCCTAGTATAGGAGATATAGCATAAGAGGAACTTTTGTTTGAATTAAATAATTCAGACGATGGAGCTATACCTGATGGATCATTGGAACCGCAACAAATTGAATCCCAAGATGATCCCAGTGGAAGGGACTCAAGTTCCAATGATCTACTTGAATTATCGGTTCGGAAAAGTGCTAGGAAAGGTATGCAGAAACGTTATTACGAGATTGAAGGGCATGCGTTTATCATTCTCCACAAGATATAAATGAGCCTAAAGATCTGTACGAGGCTCTATTTTGTCCTGCAAAGGACGAGTGGATGAATGCAATGGAGGAAGAAATGGATTCGATAAAATCCAACTATGTTTGGGAACTGGTTGATCTTCCTCATGGGCGCAAAGCTATTGGGAACAAGTGGATTCTCAAGATTAAACAAAAGACTGATAGATCAATTGAGAGGTATAAAGCTCGATTGGTGGCAAAAGGTTATACCCAATAGGAGGGTATTGATTATGAGGAAACATTTTCCCCAATAATGAGATTTGCCTCTATTCGCCTGTTGCTGGCTATAGTAGCTAATTTGGATTTATAATTATACCAAATGAACGTGAAGACTGCTTTCCTCAATGGGGAACTTGAGGAAAAAATCTATATGGAACAACCTATAGATTTCATAGCCGAAAGCCAAGAAAACAAAGTTCATAAATTGAAGAGATCAATTTATGGCCTCAAATAGTCTTTGAGGCAATGGTATTTGAAATTTCACAGAGCTGTAATCTCTAACGACTTCGTAATGATAGAAGAAGACCATTGCGTTTACGTGAAAACGTCCAATAACAAATTTGTAATTCTATCTCTATATGTCGATGACATATTATTAGCCGGAAACAATATGGAGTATGTCCTAAGTATCAAAGATTGGTTGTCATCTAATTTTGAGATGAAAGACATGGGTGAAGCAGATTACATACTGGCTGTTAAGATCTATAGAGATCATTCTAAAAGATTATTAGCAATGTCTCAAGAATCTTATATTAAAAAGATTCTGGAACGATTTAGAATGGATAACTGTAAACCCATTAATACTCTTGTGGCAAAAGGTGAAAGTTTAAGCCTAGAAATGTGCCCTAAATCACTTGAAGAGAAAGAAGAGATGTCAAAAGTACCTTATTCTAGCGTTGTTGGGAGTCTGATATACGCTATGATGTATACACGGCCTGACATCTGATATGCCGTGGGTTTGGTGAGCAGGTATCAATCCAATCCAAGAAAATGTCACTGGATAGCTGTAAAGAGGATTTTAAGATATCTGAAAGGAACTGCGAATTATTCACTTTGTTATCAAGGAAATGACTTGTTATTGAGCGGATACACAGATGTTGATTGGGGTGGTGACTTAGATGAACGTAAGTGCACCTCAGGTTATGTTTTCTTGCTAAATAATGGCGTCATCTCTTGGAGAAATAAGAAACAAACATATATATCACTGTCTATGATGGAAGCAGAGTTTGTACCTTGTGTTTCTACAGTTCATGAGTGTTTTGGTTAAAACGGTTTTTACAACATTTGGGGATCGTAAGTGACCCAGTGGAGCTGTGAGAATTTATTGTAATAGTCAATCAGCTATCGTTTACATGAAAGATCCTAAATATCATGGGAGAACCAAACACATTGATATGAAATTCAACTTTATTCGAGACATTGTTGAAAAGAGAGAGGTGACATTGAAGTATTTATCTATGCATTTAATGGTGGCTGATCCATTCATGAAACCAATACCTAGAGATGTATTTCTGAAACATGTAAAATCTCTAGGATTGAGTAGAGTGTAATTGTATTTGTGTATGCAATGAACGTGATGTAATGCTCATTATTATATGACATTTGAATTTGTTTGCATTTGCGAGTTCTTATGTCTTGAGTAAAAAGTATGTCGGATAAGTTTGGAAGATTAGCTCTTTCACACGAGTAATCGCCTCTAATATCTGTGTGATATGTAGAGATGATGCAATGTTAATTTTGGATAATTAATATAAATTAGCCATCTTAGTACAAAGCTAAAATGAGATTATCCTTTATATTATTTTCTTGATAATTGAAATGGATTTCCCACAATCCATTACACTTGTCTAGAAGTCAGGTGTGGTTCTCTCTTTTGGAGGATTTATAAGAAGAGAGAATCAAGTCAGTGTCGTGATACACTTAGACTAAGACCTGTACAATGCATTAATTTTGGAATAAGACATACGCTTCTATTTGAATAGAAAGTGCATCATAGCACGTGTTTTCATACCACGTGTCCTATGGGTAATGAATTTGTTGAATTCCCTCTATACTTCATTGTGTGAGATCCAGAGGTTTGCGATTAACCTCATTAAATACCCTTATGACTTTTACCTGTTTTTTGAGACTTTATTTTAGTGATGCTACTTTAACATGTACCAAAAAACCATGATTAATTCGGTTTTGCAGTTCATGTTTAGGAAAGCAGCTAAGGTGAGGTGGAAAGATAGTAGTGTGAAAGGAAGACTGTCTTAAAGTTGACACGTCATTTTGTATTCACAGACTGGTCAGTTATGTTTTAACTTGATGTTCTGAAACATAATTGTGAATGCATGTTAAGATGAGTCAAGTATGCTCTTGTTTATATAGAGGGATGAGAGATACATTGACTCCAAGTGTAGCAAAAGAGGTCTGGGGTATAGCGAGACTTGATGTTCTCATTGTATTAAATCTTGAGCTGTTACATATCCTTAACAGGTGTATAGCTATGAGCTCTCGATGTACTCGCTGGTCACACGATCTATTTGTCTGTATGAAATCGATGGTATATGGAAGTGATTGGGCTAAATGTAGGTCTAACCCACATGTGCAAATGTAAGTCTAACTCTCATGTGCGAGTGGGAGATATAAGTTATGGGTATTGGGTCGGGTCGTCGATATGGGTTTGACCCTAACCCAGTTCTTCTCCCCTTGAAATTCAAATAGAGAAGGGAGGGAGTGGATTTTTATAGAAAACCAACTCCAACCCCCATGGTAACCACCCATGTATTTTTTGAATTTCAAAAAGGGTTTTTTGAAAAGGGAAATGGACTTCCTATAAAAAAAAAAAAAAAAAATACGTAAAAGCACATTGAGGAGAAAGAGAAAGAATACACCATACAAGGGGAGTATTCTAAAACAAAACAAAAAAGGATCTACACCATATATACTGTTCAGATTAAAAACTCTTGAATTGTGAAAATAAAGGAGATTGATCCATTCATGATATTCTTCGGACCCGAACATCAAAATGGTTAGTGATTCGACTATAGGTCTTGGGACATCAAATATTTACTTCGCTATAATTACATTAAAGAATGCTTTCATTTATGCTTTTCACTAATGAATTTTTATGTTTTTATTTTCTATTAATTAATCAAATCATGTGGTTCTCGTTTATTTGGCAAACTCTGCCATAACCAGTTTCAAATGTAAACAAGGGATGAGAGTTACCATTAAATAGATAGATAGACAAAATTTTATGTATAAATCTTTTACGATATTGTGTTAATCAAGCAATCGAGAGAAGTTTCAGTTAAATGGTACAATACTATGATAAGTACTTATATTAATCATGAGAGAAAGATATAAAAAATTTTAGATAACGATAATAAAATATAATATAAATTATCTAAATATAGATAAAAATATGATATAAAATAAAATATAATGGTATAAAAGTATGATTTTTTTTATTGTATAAAAAAGTGTGAGATATGAAATAAAGTATAATGATGTAGAAGAATAAAATATAATGGTATAAAAGTATGATTTTTGTTATTGTATAAAAAAATGTGAAATATGAAATAGAGTATAATGACGTAGGAGAATTTATATAGATGATATTATTAAGGGGATAAAGGGAACCACCGTAATATGAATAAAATGATAAAATTTATTATTATTATTATTATTATTATTATTATTATTATTAAAAAATTAAAAAATAAAATATATAAAACCATCCTGCCCTACCAAATAATTCTTCAACGAGAGAAATGAGGCCTTATTTTGTATTTTAGCTGGCGAGGGCGCTTGGAAGGGTACGTGTCCCAAATGGTCAGATGAGTTTTGGTAAAAGTTAATTACTGATTTGTCTGTTTCGTAGTGGCCATTAAAACCGCCCAAAGAATCGAGAGACTCGTACTATTTTTCAGATGTCTCCGTAACTGCGCCATCATCATGCGCGGTTAATCCCATCCATTGATTTTAATTAATTGAAAATTATTGAATTTATGAAAAAAAAAATGTAATTGACTCATTTATCTGTATATTAGGATAAAAAAGGAAATCCCAGAGAGAGAGAGAGAGAGAGAGAGAGAGAGAGAGAGTGAGAGGAGAAAAAAAAAAGCTTCCTAGTTTCTACTATAAAGGGATTCGTCCATCTGCATTCTACTCCTCGTTAGTGTCATTATCATACAAAGAGATCTGAAAGCTAAATTATTCATTTTGGAGAGATGACGATATCAGGAAGCCCATTGGTGGTGGCGTTTGGAGAGATGTTGATTGATTTTGTTCCGGATACTGCTGGAGTTTCATTGGCCGAGTCCACTGGTTTTCTCAAGGCCCCAGGTGGTGCTCCTGCCAATGTCGCTTGTGCCATCACCAAACTTGGTGGCAACTCTGCTTTTATTGGCAAGGTTGATCTCTCTCTCTCACAATCTAGTGTGTAGATCATTCACATGCATGATCAGGCCTTGGTTGTATTATTATCTTGCTCAAGTTGTTCTCTTCTTTTTCTCATGGATCCGTTCAATGTGATATTAGCAAAAACATGGATCTCATAAAATTTGTAATTTTGATTTGCTTTTCTATGCAAAAATAAAATGTTGTGAATTGATTTGAGAAAGATCTATCATTGTATCATGTTATGGGCACTTACATTATCTTTTTAATTAAGAGGTGAGGGTTCCTGGGTCTTTTTCATTAAAAGGTGCTTTATTATTAATTATAATTTGTTTGTTAATTTTCTCTTGTAATGATAATTGAATTAAGGCCAATAAATTATTTGAACCCTGATAAAACACTGCATGTGATCTGGAATTTTACAAAATAAAATCTTGATTCGGTTGTACAATAAAGTTATAATATTTGATTTCAATTTTAGGTTGGAGATGATGAATTTGGGCACATGCTGGTAGACATATTGAAGAAGAACAATGTGAGCATTGAGGGAGTGTGCTTTGATGCGCATGCAAGAACTGCACTAGCATTTGTGACACTGAAGAATGATGGAGACAGAGAATTCATGTTCTACAGAAACCCTAGTGCTGACATGTTGTTTAAGGAGTCTGAGCTCAATATGGGATTGATAAAGCGAGCCAAGATATTCCACTATGGATCCATTAGCTTGATTTCCGAGCCGTGTAGGTCGGCACACTTGGCAGCCATGAAAGCCGCCAAGCAAGCTGGTATTTTGCTCTCCTATGATCCCAATGTCAGGCTTCCTCTTTGGCCTTCTCCTGATGCCGCCAAGAGTGGCATCATGAGCATCTGGAAAGAACCTGATTTCATCAAGGTATACATCTTTTCATATGTATTAACCATTATGTCCTTAGAGAAGCATCAATTTTTTTTTAATCATTTTTTATCTTTGTTTTTCCGTTATGAAGGGCCTGGCCCTTGAAAGACAGGGAGGGTCAAACACATGACCAACCTAATGGATCCAGTGGTTTTATTACTTAGATATGACCACGGACCTGGTTTTGAGAGAGGGTACAACTTGCCAATATTGGGTTATGGAAAAAAGTTCAAAATTATCTATAATTGAACACATCGGATGATATTTTCACGCCCTTTACTTAGGCATGCGAAAATTATTTGTACATGGGAATTCTCTGCTCAAATGAACTATGTGTGCACGGCAGGTGAGTGATGATGAGGTGGCATTCCTTACAAATGGAGATCCTGAGAAGGAAGAGGTGGTTCTTTCACTATGGCATGATGGCCTCAAGTTGATGGTGGTGACTGATGGAGAGAAGGGATGCAGATATTTCACCAAGGCCTTCAAAGGAAGTGTAGGCGGGTTTGCTGTTAAAACAGTGGACACAACTGGAGCAGGCGATGCTTTTGTTGGATCACTTCTCTTCTCCATTGCCAAAGACGAATCCATTTTTCAGGATGAAGCCAAACTGAGAGAAGCACTGACATTCGCAAATGCATGTGGTGCAATTTGCACGACTCAGAAGGGAGCCATTCCTGCTCTTCCAGACACTGCAGCTGCGCAAGATGTCATTTCCAAGTCCAAGTCCAAATAAGATATTTCAATATAATACACACACACTCTCTCTCTCTCTCTGATCTTTTTTTATATTCCCCCAATTGCACATTTCATTTCTCCACCCTAAACTTTCTAGGCACTTTCATTTATAAGGTTTTTAATATGCTTTGTTTTGGGGGTCCCGCCAATTGCAATAAATTCTTCAGCTCCATCCTTAGACCGTTCATAACTCTCTCCCACTCTCTCTCTCTCGCTCTCTCTCCCCACATCCTACCTATTTATAGGTTTGCTAAAAGTTCTAGTGTCTGCCGCTACCCACCCAAAAAAAAAAAAAAATCAGTCCATTTAAGCCCATGATTCATATCGAACCACGACTAATTAAGTAGGGTGAGCTCCTGATTCCATACAAAGCATAATCAACGGCGTAAAAATCAGCTTCTAAAATGTGGGGTTCATTATCCTGTCCTGAATTGTCTATAAACAAACTTCTCACGGAACCAACGCTAAAATCATGGCCCTTCAGGCTTGGCGTAAAACAAATGGTAATGGATTCCCACACCACAAGTGTGGTCTGATTGACTACACTAAAACACCGGTCTCTGAACGTACACGTAACCGTAGACCAATCCAGACACCATAAAGTAGACACGCCGAGGAGCTCGTTGCTTGATGGTGTTTCAGAAGCATCAAGAACACCCTCAATCTATAGCCAATAGAATTCTAAGCTGGGGGCTTCTGTTGGACGCAAAGTCAGTCCAGCCGCTTTGAAGAGCTTGGTACGGGTCATGCAGTCAGGTGGAGATGTCCGGAAGTGAAAGTGCTAAAGCCGAATATTGATGGGGCAGCGAATATAGATGGTAAGCAGGCAGGGGCCGGAGGGATCTTCAGGAATCACAAGGGAAGTTGGATTCATGGTTTTTGGATCAACGTTGGGGCTACTGAGGGGGATTGAGCGGAGCTGTGGGGCTTGTGTGAGGGATTAAGGATTGCTGTCCGAGAGGGTTTCTGCCCGCTGGTCATTGAGACTGATTCTCTGAAGTTAGTTCAGGCCATCAACAAAGGAGTGGGGTTGTATCATCCTTAGAAGAGCATATTACAGGACTGCATTTCTATGATGCGTTCGTTGAGTCTCAGATTCACCACACCACATTTTCAGAGAAGCGAATGCTTGTGCGGACAGTCTTGCTAAGATGGGAAAATTTGCGGAGCTGGAGCTTCATGAAGCCACTTCTGTTCCTGTAGGTCTTGCCTGGTTGCTCGAGAGGGATGCTGAGGGTAGTGGCTCTTTGAGAGTGACTGCCAGCAGAGTGCTGTCGTAGTGGCTTGTGTGTTGTTTTCTCCTCTTTTCACCAAAAAAATAAAGTAGATACGCCAAAATTTTCAAGCAAAAACCAAGTTCGTATGGTACAGGTAATAAATCTATCATTTTTGAATGAAAATCTGCCCTTTTCAAATTAAGGAAAGTTTTTCGTACAATATTCTGCTTAAATTAGCAATGCCACAATTTTCCTCTAATTTCTGCTCTATTTTTTTTTTTTCTTTTTTCTCTTGATTGAACTTGAACCAGAAGCTATACTGTTTACATTGGATGGCTACACCAAATTATCAATGTGATTTTACAATTAAAAAAAAAAAGAAAAAAAAACACAACTAAAAGAATCTGGTGGTGATGTTACATGCTCATTGCTCTTGATGAGATCTCTGATTGATCAAGCAATTCACCGGCCGTTGCCTCCGAATTTTCCTAGGAAACCATAAAACAAAAGAAAAATAGATGGGTGAAAAGCATTCCACAGACAAAATAAAATAACGTGCATTCGGCTCGGAACAGAAAAAGCACAAGAACAACTTATATTTAAACAAATTGCGAGCATGTGCACATAGCCATTCAAAGTTGGCATGTGTTGTCAAGAGGAACCATAAAGAACATACCGATGCATCCTTCAATTTGGTTTCAGCAAGGTAACGCTCCAGTGCACCATCTCCATGAAGAATCTTCGCTCCACATCCTGGGGAAGTTATTGTACCTATTGATTCCTCATCTACCACAACAGCCTCTACCCTATCATTTCCTGTCTTGGCATCTGGAATCTAAGCAATTGGAGGCACAATAGTTGCTCACTTAGTATCAATAATTCTTGCCGCCAAGACAGATAAGTTATTGTTTCTAGAATAACCATCTCATGCCTTTACATACCTCATACATTGCTTCTGTTAGAGTGCTCTCTAGTATTGCCCTTAAACCCCTTGCACCAGTGTTCTTGGCCATGGCTTTTTTTGCTATAAGTCTAAGAGCATTTTCTGTAAAATGCAACTTCACCTGAAACAGAGGAGTGTACATAATTACCCTAACAAGGTCAGTGCTTATTAATCTAAAAGCAAGTGCAGGCATTGGCAACGTGTGCACATGCACACCCACACACAGATAGTACATGAAGAATTTGAAGGGCTTACATTGTTCATGCTAAACAGTTTCTTGTACTGCTTACCAAGAGCATTTTTTGGTTCTGTGAGGACCTAAAAAAGGTAGAGGACCAAAACAACCATCAGCAATTTTAAGAGATGGTGAGGAAACAATGATAAGCCTCATCAAAATTCCTGCAGCATATTAGCAAGGCAACTATGATTGCAACATAAAAATAATTATCATTCAAGTGCACCACATCCAACATGGTGCTCAACATTTGTTGTCAACAACATTTGATAAATTGCTCTCAAAAACCACGCCATAGTTTTTGAAACCAGACCAGCTGGTTGAACCGTCAGCTGTCAACCAGTGCCTGCTACAATACAAATGGTTAAAATCCCGGATATAGCCAAAAACTGCTCCCTTTCAAAAACCGATTAAAACTGCATCAGACTGGAAAACCACTGTATCGGTCCTGGTCCAATGATCAAGACTAGTGTGAGCCCACACATATTAAAAAAAAAAAATGTTGTTTGAAAACAAGCAAACCAACCAAACCCAAATTGTGTATTCCCACAAATCTCACCCCTCCCCTCTCTCCCCAATCAGGCAGACAACACATCACCTTCTCCTTGCCTCCGTGAATTGTATTTACCTTTTACATCTCATATCATATCTCTTCTTCTCGCCTCAGATCTTGCCTATTCTTCCTGTTCAAATATCACCTTGTTTTCTTCACATCTATAGTCTCTCTTTTCTGGCGTCAGCAAAGTTGCCTCACTTAATTTCATATCAGGGCTTCTCAGTTTCTGTAGGTTTCAGTTAGCAACTTCAGCCTTTTCTATGTACTGTAATGAATTATTGCCATGAGAATATACAAAAGCCTTTTTTAATTATTATTTTTGAAATCTAGATGAGTACTTGTCTAGATATTCTACTTCAGAAATTGTTGTGGTTTTTTCAAACAAAAAAAGAAAGGATGAAATGAAATCAGATTTGATACCTTGGATTACTGTTGTACTATAACAATAATGTCAAAACCCATTTTTTTTTATGAGATCAAGCATTTTATTAGTTAAATTCTTGTTGTATGGAGACTATTCTGAATAAATAAAATAAATTAAAAAGTAACATGATGTCATTTTGACATCAGTGGTTCAACCCACGGATCAATTGCTGTTGTGAATAGCAAGCCCAATTTTAAGAACTATGCTACAGACCGCAAAGAAAAGATAAAGGAAACAAAGTGGCAGCTCTTGTGAAAGGAGCAATGAAATAAAACACAACTCCATAGTGCTGAAGAAAATTACTTTACCTGTACAAGTTGGTCCTCAGTTAGGGCTGACAAACTAACTAGAATAGGAAAGCGTCCAATAAATTCTGGAATAAGACCATATGCAATAAGATCACCACTTTCAACCTGAAGAAATGAAAGGTTCAGGTTATTTTATCAAATTTAAGAGGTACAAAGGAATTTAACTCTTATTAAGGTCTTAATTTCGACCTTAATATTACAGAATAAATGTAAGAAACAATTACTAAAATAAAAGAAACATCTGATTTTTATTCATAATTGTCATTCTAAAACTCACCGATTCCAATAATGATGAGGTAACTACAGCATTAGTAACTCCAGCAGCTCTCATGTTAGCACGCACTGGTGCTCCAAAACCAATTGAAGAATCTTGTCGTCTGAATCATATTTGTGACGAGAAATATTCTTAACAAATTGCTCAGACACCATATATAGGACAACGGAGCCTAGTTGCCCAAATAAACAACTATTACCTCTCTGAAATCGTCTTTTCCAAATCAACAAAAGCTCCACCGCATATGAAAAGGATATCTTTTGTATCAATCTGCAAATCAGTTTGAAGTAGAAAGGTCAGCGTGGCAACATTGAGAAAGGTTATAAACAAAAAGATGCAAGATATAGTTCTCTGCCGATTGATAAAAGCACCTCAACTGGTTCAGTAGCATTAAGAATAGCTAACTTGATTACTCCAAAACAGGCACAATAAAGGACAACACCACAAGCAAAAGAGAATAAAGCAACAAAGATAACTCTAGCATCGGTAAACAACTCAAGACATTTACAAAATAAACAAAATACATCTCACTCAATCAAAACTTGAAGAATCAAACTCCCATCAGAAATACACCCACCAAAGAAATTAAAAGAGCTGCCATGCCACAGTTTACTGACAATAAACTCAAAGTTTAGTGCATCAATGACACCACATAAGGAGTTGCATACAATCCTTCATAAATTGATAGCTAAAGGTCTACATCTTTATATCTGCCTCCGAGAGAGAAAATTGGTAATTCTGCTGACAGGGAAAACTTGTTCTAATCTCCCATAATCAACAGGGAACAATGACTTTACACAAAGGAAACATTAGAATTTAACCATTCAGTTTGCTTTAATTGAATTAACCTTTAACTACAAATTACTACTTGCAACAGCCAGAATTTTTTAAGGACTTTGCCACAAAGTCTACCAATTTAAGGGATACAAAGTGCCCAGCATAAGGTGAACTTGGGTCATTTAAATTACCAAAGGATGAGTCTCAGCAGAAGCATGTACTTCCCTTTGATAAGAGGGACCGTAAACCTTCTCTTACAACAACTGATCTGCATTACATCCTTATACCTGTGCCTACTATTAAATAAATCTTGAAAAGTTAACTTCTGTCAATGATTACGTTGTGTATCACATATAATGCCAATCAAAGAAATTTGTATCTGTGAAGATAAGCTGCCCAAATAAAACATTAACCCAAATTTAAAAAAAAAAAAAAAAAAAGGAAGAGAGAGAGAGAGACCAAAACGTGTTGATGAATCAAAATGGTGATGCGTTTGAGAGTAATATGGTAGTGAAGAAACTACTCTTTGAATCTAGGAACCAACAAATCTATGGAGGAACCATGTCCATATTGGTCTCATCATTGGATACACTTTGAAGACACCATGTACATCTGAGCCATGTTCAGAAGAATATCTTTTTTTCCGGACCATAAATATTTAGATACCTCAATAAATGAAAATACATGATTGGCATAATGACTTAAATGTTTGCTTGAAGAAGCGAAAGGAAACAGTAGAATTCAGTGCAAAGTAGGAAAGAATACTTTTGAAATACATGAAGTGAGGCACAAATTAGATTCTATGACAAAGGCCAAATGCATCTGATATTATGTTCTGCATTTCTACTTTTTCCAAGAAATTAGACAGGAAGGTGAGACTCAAATCTCCGTAGTATTGGTTGGAGGGAAAAACCAGACAAGGACACAAAGGTCTAACATATTATTGGGTCTTTTATATTTATGTTTACATATTTTCTAAATGCATGTCAATGTCATGCCATGTCCCCCCTGCACGTGTGTGTCCAAGTCTGTGTTTTATCAGTCCAAATTAGATCGGACTAGGAAATACTATCATTATAAATATGTGCAAAAAAAAGATGGCAAGTCAAAACACCAGCAAGAACACAAGATGTTTTAAAAGGTCAATGCTTGAGGGAGGGGGAATGACCACAAAGAACCGGACAAGGACACAAAGGTCTAACATATTATTGGGACATATTTTCTAAATGCATGTCCATGTCATGCCATCTCCCCCCTGCACATATGTGTGTCCAAGTCTGTATCTTATAAGTCCAAATTAGACCAGACTAGGAAATACTATCATTATAAATATGTGCAAAAATATGCTGGCAAGTCAAAAACACCAGCAAGAACACAAGATGTTTTAAAAGGTCAATGCTTGAGGGGGAACAACTACAAAGGCTACCTTTTGAACCAGGTAAGGCAAAACAAAATTAGTTCTTTTGGGATGAAAACACCAGCAAGAACACAAGATGTTTTAAAAGGCCAATGCTTGGGGGAGGGGGAATGACTACAAAAGCCAGGCAAAACAAAATTAGTTCTTTTGGGATAAAAGAGTAAGCATTCACTTGATTTTCCAAAAAATAATATGATGGTTGGGCCTTCTTTTTTTTTTTTTTGGGGGGGGGGGAAGCGACCACAACGTATTTCTGTATTATAGACATGTTTGTGCGTGACAAAATTTTGACTATTAATCTTCATTCCAATTTTGTAAATCAAAGTCCAACAAGAAGCCTTCCCCTGTTTTAAAAGTCAAAATCTACCTAATAAACTAAAATGCACTATAGAAGAAACTTATTTGACAAGTAGCGATTATCCTGTGTCTCACCATGTTTCTAATGGGCCCCACAAATTGCTTCCTCTCTGTCTCTCTCCAGACCAAACCCAATGAGAAATCCTAACTTTTTGCTTCCTCTCTAAGGCCCCATTTTTTCTTCTTGGCTACTACATGCCCTTTTGGAAGCTTGTCCTTATCCTCTTTTCTCTACGTTCACTTATAGCATTTCTGAAATAAGATAATCTTTTTTTTTAAAAAAACATAAAATCATATGATCTTTTTTAAAATTTTTAAAGTTTTCAATGTTATGACGATAAAACTAAAATTATTTCAATACTTAAATTATCTATTTGGTAATAAAGTTCAAATTATATTCCAATTTACAATATATTAATTTATTCACAACCGTGGCAACATGTCTGTAGTCCCCTGGTTATCACTCAAAGGGATCAAAGAAAGCCATCTCCAGTTCCGTGTCAGATTGGGCTCAGTCCTCTCAGTGATTTAAAAATACTCCCGTCCCTGCTGTCAATTTTTTTGAGCCCCTTGAGTTCTTTGTTATTTTTCTTTTTTCGATTGTCAATGGAACCAGACAGATTGCTGGAGCATATTTGTCTAGTCAAATTCGATGTTATTCTTTATTTTGTGTGCGTGAGAGAGAGAGAGAGAGAGAGAGGATGAAACTGATGTTATCAGTTTGGTGATGTTATTTGTACACTAAAGAAGCTGAACTGTGCCATAAAAACATGAACAAATACATCCACCAACATACTCTAAACAGATTGCTATGGCCATTGATTTCTTCCTTTTCTTTTGCAAAGACATTTATTTCTACAACCTTCAAAAATGTACTTTAAACACAAAATTGTGTCACCCCATGTTTCATCTTGAACCCATCTAAGACAGACATCAACACAGAAGGCAAAGATAGCTATTTCAACAAAATGAACATGGAGAAAAACCCTCAACACTGAAAAATCACCATCACGTTACAAAACTTAGCACAATGAAGTACAAAAAATATGTCACCAGAATGGTCAAATTTCACAAACACAGACGCATAATATAATATGTGTGTGTATTATGACAATGATATTAATGCTAAAAATAAGGCTATAGATGACCTCTAAACTTTCCATACCTGAATATTATCACCACGAGGATGCTTTCTTGCCCCTTTCTCTGGAACATTGACAATCTAGAAAAAGAAAAGATTTACATGTTTCAGGTAAGCAACGCATGGCAGTGCTGATATCATTAAGTTTTTTTCTTATACAGTATGTGTAGTGGGAAGCATGGTATCATAAACAAGCAAATACTAAAAATTGGAGACTAAAATGAATAAAATAATGGATGGTGCAAATAGCTAGAGGATAAAATTCAGAGAAAACGGTCGTGGCAATGTTGATTACTTACTGGCATGAGTACCAATGAACTGATAATTCAACAAATATTTTCTATAAAAACAAATAAATAATTGCAATCCTATAAAATTTCCATGAAACCTATAAGAAGGGACATAATACACCAAATGTTTTTAGCTGAATGGCTTCCCAGTTAAAAAATTATTCACATGTTACATGGTTCTCACATTAAACGTTCTTCCATTTGCAACTGAAACAACCATTTACAGATTTTTCAAGGAGATTTTCCATCACTTTTAAAAAATTACAACTTTATTTTCCTCGTTGGGAAAGAATAAAGGAGTAAAGGAGAATAAAAAGAAAGGTTTGCTTAAGGGACTAATATCTATTCAAGAAAAACATTTCTAAGAAGCATGGAATGTTGAGGGCACAAGAGATTATTTTGATAACCTCTTTTAACATTGGAGAGATTATTTTGATAAGTAATAAGGACATAAGAAAGCATTGACGGGATTAATTTGATAAGTAATAAGGACATAAGAAAGCATTGACGGGATTAATTTGATAAACTTTTTAACATTAAGGGTATAAGAAACACATGATACCTAGAGGAGATCAATCGAGATTTTAAACGCAAAATTCATCATCGTGAAGTAAGAGAGGCCTTGAAGAAAATGAAGAATAATTAAGTCATAAAATCCGATAGCATCCCTATTGAAGTGTGGGAATAAGAATATTGACAAATCTTTTTAACAAAATCTGACAAATCAAGAAAATACTCTAAATATGGAGGGAGAATACAATTGTCCAACTATAAAAGAATAAAAGTGACAAACAAAATTATTCCTATTATAGGGGAATTAAAATTATTAGTCATACTATGAATTTGTGAAAGAGAGTGATGGAACAAAAATTGAGATTGGAAGTATGTCGCCAAATCAATTTAGATTCATGCTAGAATGTCCACCTGTGAAACCATTCACTTGCTCAAACATTTGATAGAGACATTTATAGTACAAAAGAGAGACTTGCATATGGTATTCATTAATCTAGAAAAAACATATAATAGGTTCCTAGAGATATATTGTGGTGCATGTTGATGAAGGAGATCTTAAAATACATTGATCTTATCAAAGATATATATATATATATATATGAGGGAACTGTTACCAATATAAGAATTTGTAGAACTTTAAGTGATAAATTCCTAATTAATATTGGGATTCACCAAAGTTTGGCATTAAGTCCCCTTCTTTTTGCAATAGTGATGAAAGAAATAACAAAAATCTTTTAAAATAAAATACCATAGTTTATGCATTTTGTAGAAAATATAGTGTTGGTCAATGAAAGTAGAGAGTGTATTAATGCTAAATTAGAGTTATGAAGGGATATAGTAGAATATAGAAAATTTAGATTGAGTCAATCAAAAACTAAATATATGAGATGTATGTCTAGTGGCAGTCAACAGAATGATAAAAAAACGATTAAATTAAAGAACATAAAGTATCAAAGAGTGATCGTTTTAAATATTTTGGGTCTATCATTCAAAGCGGTTGGTAATATAGATAAGGACAAGAATCATAAAATTTAATCAAGTTGGATGAAATAGAAAAGTGCAATTATCTCTGCGATCGTACAATGCCATTGCAATTGAAGGAAAAGTTTTATAGAATCGCAGTAAAACCTGTATTATTATATAGCACCGAGTGTTGACCAATTAAATATCAATAAATGACTATAATTGAAATGAGAATATTCATATAGATGTGTGACAAAACAAAAAAAAAAATAGAATTAGAAATGGAAAAATATGTGCTAAGTTAGGAGTAAGTCCAATTGTGGATAAAATGAGAGAATATAGAGTAAGGTGATTTGAACATATGCAACACACACCTAAAGACACGAGTTAGGATGAATGAGACCTTAAATGTAGGAGATTCAATGAAACATCAGGATAGACCGTTGAAAGGTTGAATGCAAATTTCCGTAAATATATGAATTTCAAGTGTTTAATTGACGAGATGACTTTAAATAGAAATGAGTAACGTAAGAAAATTTGAATCAATTGAATTAATGCATCATCATCATCGTTATTATTATTATTATTATTATGATCATTGATGACATAATATGTAGATGAGGCAACCACAATTGTTTTACTTGTTATATCTCATTAACACTCACTTTTAAAATATTTAAATTGCATATTTGTGAAGTCAAATTTATTTGAAAATAAATTTATGAATTTTATCATTGTAAATATATTAAAAATATTATTTTAAGGTAGTACACTTGTTGAGTTCTACCTTATTTTTTCATATTCTTTTTCCATTGTTGTACCCAAATGGTGATGAGGTTATGCTCCATAGAATAAGTATCTGTGCTTGTTTCAATATGTGTATGTGCTTTTTCCTTATTTTTCTCGTATCTCTTTAACTTTTTTCACTTATACATAACTTTTTTTAGTTTACAATTTCCATTTCAACCTATTTTGCAAATGCAACATGTGTGTATGGCTGCTAGTAATAATTGTAACAAGTTGAAAATGCAAGCTTATAACCCTTGATGCACAGCCAAAATTGGACATCTAGATGACATGGCTACTTCAAAATGAAAGTCATACCCATACTGGATGTGTTACAGACACAAGACACCAAAATGAAATATGTCGGACACTGCACATAGTGTATCTGTCTTTTGTTATTTTTTCAAATACCAGATATTTATCGAATACTTGGTACATACTTCACATGAACTTTTTGTGACAATAATATTCACTATTAGTACTTATAATTTTTTTTTCAATTGCTTATAAAATATGTGAATAAAAAAACCAAAATTGTTGTACCTACTTGTCATATATCATTAGCACTGACTTTTAAATATTTAAACTAATAATCTACTGAACTAAATTTATATATAAATAAAAATTACATAAAACAGTAAAGTTTAGTCTAAAAAATATAATTTTATTATTTCAATGTCATATCCTTATATCCTTATATTTCAATATTTGTAATATCCCAGCATCTGTCTCATATCCTATATGATTCCCATGTCTGTATCTGTATTTTTTAGTTGGAGAACCAACTTTTCCCACTGAACATGACTTTTCTGGCCTAATCCTATCGCCGTCTACGTTGAAATGATATCCACCTTTTCCCATAAAATGAAGTAATCTAGCCAATAGAGACCATTGTTACCGCAGAAGGTCCTTAAGTCATGCCAAAGTTTCTCCTCCTTCAAAGCTAAAACATATTATAAATATACCCTCTTCTCTGCTGTTGTACAAGCAATAACCTAGAGTTCCACACATCGTGGTCAATAAAACTACTAGATATGAGAGAATTATGCTTTAAAGAATTTGCAGTCTTCCAACAAGAAAACCTAAAAGGACCTGGGAACAAAAGAATATGTTTAAAAACTACAATATTGAAAAATCTATGTTTTTGTACTTATTAATGATTTCACGTAAATCAGGTTGACAAAGGGCTAGCTGAAACTATTACTAAAAGTTCTGACAACAAGCCATTAAATGAACAATGGCCAGAGCTTCCTTCATTTCCACTCTAGACTGGCTCTGTTACACTGTTATCTTCTTCCAGCCACTTTATTAATCACACATATTTGACCTGTTCAACAGGGTATTAGTTCGGCACCACCTTTCATGATGGAGCTACTCTCTCATTTAGACATGTTTGCCCCATTCCATAAGGATTTTCCAGTTTTATATCTAAAGATCATGTTATATTCTTCAAAATCCACTTGAGAAGTTCTTTTCATGATGCTCTATCTCAAAAAATAAATAAATAAATAAAATCAACATAAATATAAATATAAGAATAAGAATTGATAGGAAAAAGAATTATATTAGATTGAGAAAAGCATATACATGTCTCAAAGGATAAGGAATCCGTAGGGACAAGAGAAACAAAGATACAAAAACAAAAATAAAAACAAAACAAAAACAAAAACAAAAATAAAAATAAAAGAAAACCAACTAATGGACAGCCATCCAATCCATCTTCAAGACCTCTAGACTTATAAGTGAAGTTGAAAATATTATTAGTTAATTAATATTTAAGGTTTTAGAATAGTTTCTATTATTAGTTTGACTAAATTAGTTATTCAGTTTAGGGTTTTGGCCTATAAACTAGGCATTATAGCTAAATCTACTTTTGATTATTGGCTGGTTATGGATTATTGATATTTATCTTGCCTCTTAATTCATTAATACCTCATGCCATTGTTCTTTTCGTTCTCTTTCTTTATACTCAGATTGTTATTCTACATTAATAAGGTCTACAGACCGTGATGAATGAGCCAAAGAGAAGCATAGAACACAATCTTATCCCAACAGATAGAGGAACCAATAGTTTAGTCCTTAAAAAGTACTAGCCAGCACTTCGCTCCCCCCAAATATGAGGAATAGCTACAGGAGCAGATTTCCGAAATCAAGATGCATACTTTATCACATATCTAAATTTTAAGTAAATCAGAGACCTACCCACTGATTATCACATATTGCAAAGGGGCAATTTCATATCTCCCAATCTGTAGAGCAATATAAAAATAAGTGACCTTTTGTTTCAAGATCTTTCCCTATACAAAACACAAATACATTCTGTGACAGAACTTCAAAGGTCTCCATTTTTGTAACAAGTTATTTGTACTAATCTTGTTTAACTTTGGTCTCAATAGTTCCAATCTAAGCTCCTTACAATCAACTCTTTTAGAAGCTAAACAGGAAAATAATGGTCAAATACTTTCAAAGGGTAAAAGGCAATCCAGAAAATGTATGTATAAAAATTCTAAAGGTCTATTGAACAAAGTAGAGCAAAGATACTCCCAAAAGAATTTTAGTAAGGAAAAAGTTTGTCCAAGAAGAGTGATATGTGAATGAATAAACTATCGCCCAAAGGTATGTAACCATTTACTCACAGTTCCTTCAAGCATTTTCAGTAAAGCCTGCTGAACACCTTCACCAGAAACATCCCTGCTAATGTTTAAGCTCTCAGCCTGCAAAAGAACATAAAGAGGTTAGATCATTTCCTCAGTGGGTGCCTTACATCAAACAAGTGAATCCTTGGCTAAATTATAGAACCTTCTTGGTGATTTTATCAACTTCATCTATATAGACCATTCCCTGTTGAGCTGCTTGTACATTAAACTCTGCAACCTATGTGGAGAAATTAAAAGCGTAATTAAGAAGCTTTGCCAGTAAGTGGGGAGACAATTTCAGAGAATGATTATGAAGGACAATAAGAAACTAGCCATCACAAAGAATTAAAGAAACAAGATTGTTGATAACAAAAAACTAGAACAAATCTTTTGGAATATCTTGAATTGCCAAATACTCTTGAATATTTCTTTGAAATGAAGCTAATATGCAAGAGAAGAATTACAAGATCAAAAGAAAGTGTTAGGGTCACTTGAATAGAAGTCCATGATCAGTGGAAAAAACCTTTTCTGATTTTGCACTAAATTTGCACTCTCAAATTTCAAATCCCAACATTGTGCCGTCAGCATACATCAACACATCAAGGAATAACTACAGCTCCCAAGAACACTGCACCCTTGGGAGGGGGGATAGTGTCTAGAAGTGTGTGATGTATTAATTATGTGAAGACTTCATCATATAAGTTCATATAAATCGTTTGTACACTATACCATCTAAAATAAACCACAGGTATAAATTTCATTAACAGTTGCAATCAAAGTTGTACTCACAATCATAAAGATGTAAAGCATAATATCTAGCACATAATTAAAATCAGGCCTCAAACTACACAAATATTGAAAATTTTCATGGTTGTTAAACCATAATACAGGGAAATAAATAACGACAGCCCATCAATATATAAGTTCATGAATATGTGAACACTTCAATATATAAATTCATATAAATCTTTCATAAACTCAAGCATCTAAACTAAACCACAAATTTCAATCACACAGTAGCAACAAAGTTGTGCACACAATTAATAACAATGCAGTGTAATAAATAGCACAATTAAAATCAGGCCTCTAACATTGAAAAGTTTCTTGGCTGTCACACCACAATATAGGAAAAAAGTCACCACGACACCATCAAAAGATGTGCCCATTTGCATGCTTGCATAAAGACTTGCTCCAACCCACAATACCAACAGAAATATTACAACTATAAATCAATGTGTGAAAGATGATCCTAAATACAAAGAAATACAATACAACAATAACATCCTAAAAAGGAAGATATTCACCCATCTCATCTAGCTCTTCCACAGAAAATCTATGAGGATATTGATAAATATGAAAACATGAAATTTTTTACAAGTATGAGAGCTTTGACTTAAATGAACAATGAAAATTATAGAAAGGGTGATATGCCTGTAGAAGCATATTCTACACAAGCAAAAAATGTAACACTCTCATTGCATATACACCCTGGAGAGCACATAGAAGAAAGACATCAAAGTTTGTGGTTTAACCATATTCCTTTTTACTGTTCAAAAAGTTAGATAAAAATCTAGACCCTACTGGATGGCATTCAAGAGTCACATCATCAAGTATATCGAGTTTCTATAAAACTTTGAACTGGCAACTTATTTTCACCTTTCATCAAATATGCCTAAATGATTTTTAGTAAACCAATTTGTCCAACACTGTTTCTTATTTTGCATGATGTTGTCAAATATGCCTAATTTGTATGATGTTGTGCCCACACCAAATTTTGTCATGCGTCCAACACCAAGTTAAAGAGCATTCAATAATATTCATCCCTCGGCATTTGCTTCATCAAGGAAAAGAAATCCAATGTATGATGGTTAAACTTGATAATAGAAACCCACCTAACAGCAAATTGATAACGCAGACTTGCTCCAACACGAACAATTCTTTGAGAAATAGATAACGTAACCATTCCTTTTAAGTATATGTAGACAATCTCAGGATCATGATATCCATGTACCAGCTAGCACCTACATGCTTACTTCCTGTTTTTCACACCAAGGATATATAACTTTTTTGCATTGCATAATTACTTAAATACTCTAGGCAAGATCAGTACTTCCAATAGTTTGTTTCTATCGAGACTAGGTAAATGTGCTATTTATGAAGCAAAATAACTTCCAAGTGAATATTACCTATAAATACCATAAGATATGTGTGTGCCTGCATGGTAAGGTAGTGTCCAATCTTTTTTCCTGATAGAAAGTAAAGTTGTGACCATTAAAAGATGCATCCACTTATTCTGATGAAAAAGCAGAGAAATTAAACATGACATGAGAATAGGACATATGCATGAAAAATCTCACAGTAGAACTTGCTACTCATATCTCATCAACTGAAATAAGAAGTCGATGACCTAAAAATTTTCATGTGATCTTAGACATATTAAAAACCAGTGATGGAATAAGACAAGGTGCTTCAGAACATGCTAAGAGTAACTCATACCATAAGCAGTTTGTACAATATTGACTCAACGTCTTCTCCAACATAGCCAGCCTGCAGAAAAAGCAAAAATATAAAGAAAATGGTCTTTAAATCTTTAATTGGGACAATGACTTAGCACATATAGGAGGTTTTCTCACAGGGCAATCACATATCGAAACAACATAAACAGAGGAATGTGGAGTAACAATCTGCCCCCAGTAGTAGTTAAATGTTTAAGGATAATCTACAAGAAAGATAAAATGAATGCCATTGCACCGTTCATCACTTCTATTCTTGATATCATGTGAGAGAATTTTTTAAGCTCACATGTTTCAACATATACCTTCCAACTATTCTACTGCAAAGAACCTTCTAAAAAATGATGACATAATCCCTCCCAAGATGTATGACTTAAGTCCAAGAGCCAAATATATGAACATAATCATGAACAAAAATGCCTTCAAACCAATTTTTAGCAGAAAGAAACTCTATTGAAAAAGTAAACTCATCAAGAAAGAAGGAAATTAAATAATAAATTTGGTCATTCTGACTTTGAAATGACATAAACATACTGCCAAGAAGGAAGCCATATAACAAATTGTAATAATTTCAACATGGTATAAAAAAAAATAAAAAAAACTTAATAATAAGGTAACAACATCTTACTTCCTTTCTTAGTCCCACTTGAAGTAATACTGAACATAAAGCAACCAGATAGTATCTTATCAAGAAAAATTGACATATGAAATCAACAATCAACTCAAATTTGAGTAAAAAGCAAGACTATTAACAGCCTTCAACTAGGAAAAATAATGGAAAGAGAAACTTTTGAACTGTATGAATCCTGGTAAGAGCATGATGAGAAAGGAAACAGAAAAGCAAAATTTTTGTTGATTAAGATATTGAAAGAAACCAAGAAAATTAGCAATAGACTTGCCTGTGTTAGGGTCGTTGCATCAGCTATGACAAAGGGTACATTCACAAAACGTGCTAGTGTCTTTGCAAGTAATGTCTTTCCTGTTTTAGAACACCAAAGTTAATTTGGCTCCGTAATTTCATCGGCTCCACTCTCTCAAACAACATCAATAAATTGATAGACACCAACTAATTACTAGGAAGCCACTTGATTTAATGCAATTCACATCAGAACCAGATAATCCAGAATCACAGAAGCCGTACCAGAGCCAGTCGGGCCCATCAAAAGAACATTGCTCTTTTCAAGCTCCACTCCATCATCATTTTCCATCTCTGAAGCTTTCAATTCTGCTCCTGACCTAGGATTCATACGAATCAGTTTAGTGTTGTCAAAAGGAATCAACCAAACAAGGAAATTAGATCCATAATCATACACAAGGACCTTTTGATAGCTAGCAGATGAATTGCAATTATCACAACAATGAAACAGCTCAAAGATAGGAAAACCATTCAAAACTAACCCTTTCAGCGAGGCATGATAAATCCTTTTATAGTGGTTGTAGACGGCCACGGCAAGGACCTGTAAGATAACCACGGAATCAACCACATAGAAAATAAGCTAGGAACCACTTCTAATTACACACAAGAAACAAGAAAATTGATAAACGCAATCAAAATAGCCAGTAAAACGAACTGGCAGTTAAAGATTAGAAGAAACAAGCAAGACCGCCAAAGACTGGTAAACAGAACTGGTAGAAAGAAAACATAATCCAACTCAAAATGCAAAGCAATTTATTGTATCCCGGAAGAAGCGCCATATTTTGCTGAAAATTGAAACGCAAGTTGTATACTTCAACAGTAATGGCATAAACTATCTAAGAAGGAAGAAAAGGCACACTTACTAGAGTTCATAAACCACAATGATCTCTAGTATGCATGTAGACCAATGAATCAGATATAGAAACATCTAATCTCATCCGGTAATGCCCACATTAATATCGCCAATGCATCATATTTACTCCATAATTAAATCACTTCAAAAACAGAATTAGAACAAAAGGCACACCTTTTTAGCTCTTTCCTGCCCAATGACAAATTTATCCAGCCCCCTACATATCTCCTTGGGCGTGGGAAAATCTTTCCCCAGATTCGACCCTCCCCATCCACTCTTCTCCCCAAAAGACACTCCTCCTCCACCCCCACCACCATTGCCGCCGCCGCCACCACCACCACCGCTAGGCCCCGATGCCCGAATAACATTGACGCCAGGTGCAGATGGCGTTCCAGGCGGCGTATGAACCGCAAGCCCATTCCCTGAGGGCAAAGGAGGGGGCGGAATCCCAGTAGGATTTGGCCAATTCTCCGGTGGGTCCACCCCATAGTTCTTCAAGGTTTCCCAAAAGGTGGCACGCAATCGATTCGTGTAACTCTCTTCATCCTCCTTAGGTCTTCTTTCCAAATCCCTTGGTCTACTAGCCCTACCAATCTCCACGAAACTGCCCTGCAATGGGGCCATCTTATGGGGCCTAAAGTAATAAGCAGTTTTACAATTAGGGCACAAATTGACAGCTTGATAATTGCCGTCGGATTTGCCATTATCGGCGGTAGTAGTCGCAGAGGAATAGGAAGAAGTGGGAATAGGAAGATGACGATTGGAGAACAATAGGTCCATGTTTCTGGAACAGCGAGGGCAATTGGCTTCGGCCCTGATTCGGCGAGTCTGAAAATCATCGGAACCTCCATGGTCCCATTTATACCTCTCCTGAACTCCAATCAATGGCTCCCGACGCCGATAGGACGCGACGTGAAGATGACTGAGCTGAGTTAGCAAGGGGCGGCGAGCGAGCGTTCTGGACGCCATTTCTCTTACAAGCCTCTTCCATCTCAGAGATCCGGACATCGTTTTCTTTGTAACAATGCACGGTTTTAGAGAGAAATTTGAGTTTGGGGATCCGGAAATGAATGAGTTCTTGTGTAATACGTATAAGTATTATGTGTATGTGTATTGTATTGTAGATAAATTATTGTGCTCGCATGCCTTGGATTTGGGGATTAAATGAATTTACTTATGTATATATACACAGAGATGGAGTTAGAGAGAAGGGAGAAGAGTGAAGAGAGAGAAAGAGTGAAGGGCAGAAGAAAAAGCATATGGAGGAGAGAGATTGAACAAGAAGATAAAGCTGAGAGCGTTTCTCGGACAAAAAAGAAAATGTATGAGAGGGGAGAGAGAGACAGTGTGCGCGAGCGCTTGTGTGAGAGAGCGCAAAGCATCACCCTCTCCTAACTCTCTACCAAAACTGAATTTACCCCTTCCCATCCGTCTTTGTTTCTTTTTTAGCACTTTGACCGTATCCAACTCTCGATCTGTGGGGGCAGTAAAAATTAAGACCCTTTCTATAATTCTGTTCCCATCTCTGCTGCTTGTGTAGCCGACACGTGTACAAAACCAATGAATCCATATAGTTACTTTTTATGTAATTTACTTGCTGGGCGCGTGAGTCCGGCCTAAAAACGTCACGTTTCCAAGCTGCGGCTGCGTCATTCATTCCATGCCCTTCGTCCTCCTTCCTCATCCGTCTCTCGTGTCCATCAAAACGTCATCACTTCTGCTCTTAGTATTAAAATCATGTGCATTTCCATGTCAGATCCAAAGCCATTGCTCACTTAACCCAGTGGAAGACTGGCTTTACCTGTGATCTATGGCTAAAGCTTAATCTAGCCCTAAAAGAGAGATTGACAAATCAAAATTGGTGGTTTAAAACTGGGAACTATGATGGCGGAAGATACAAAAGGTAAGAGAATCGAGGACGATGTTGAAGGTGAAATCAAAATCAAACGATAAAATCGAATTCAACTGACCGTGAAGGAGGTCGTGGTAATCATCCTTAATATTCCTTTTGCAAACGTCTCATATATGCCAAGGATCGGTTCGGTGTTATTCTCTACATGGTTTTCCACAGAAGTCTACTAATATAACTCAATCTAAAGCACCTACTATATTGAGAAAAAGACTGAATTTAAGGGTGATCAATCAAAACAGAGTTCTGTTAACTTGGAAAAACATGTTCGGGCTACTTTTCCGAGCAAGGTCAATAGTCAAGCAGAGTTTTCTTTTGGTATCATTGATTCCGATGGTCCTAGTCGTGTCACATTATTCATACTTTGTTACTTTTATTAACGATTTCTCCGAGTGTACTTGGATTTTTGTTTAACGAAAGATATGTCAGAGTTATTTGCTATTTTTAAAAAATTCTTGTATCGAAATTCACACTCATTTTGGGTATACAATTCGTATTTTATAAAGTGATAATTGCGGAAGAGTACATTTTTGTCCCTTTAATTCTCTTATGGCATCCCATGCAGAGGTCCATCTATTTAGTTATTTTTATGAGATTTCTTTGGATCGTGTGATTAGATATTCTACTTTCTCGATCAAAGATTTTAACTTTGAGTTTTAAAAATTAAAAAAAAATGATTTGAGCGAGTCAACCTATAAAATAAATCTTATAATATTTGAATCAAATTAATCGAATAAAATTCAAATATCAATAAATAAAAAAAAAATCAATCTAGTTATCTTTATACACCCAACAAAATGATGTAACACAAAGAAAACAATGACATCTTATTGAAATTGCTCGTACTATTTTATCACATGCTGATGCACCTTTAAAGTTTTGGGGGAGGATGTTCATGCTACTTGTTGCTTAATAAATTGGATGTCATCTTCTATGTTAAATAACCAAGTTCCTTATTCTCTTTTATTTCCTAACAAACCGCTTTACAGCCCTCCCTGTGTCTTTGGTTCCATTCGTTTTGCGTATGATCTTTCTCCATATTTGGATAAGTTATCTGGCCACGCTGTCAAACGTGTGTTTTGGGGTATTTTCGAGTTCAAGAGGGATACAAGTGTTAATCTCCTCCTGCACATGGCTTTTATATTTCTGTTGACGTCATTTTCTTTAAGAATATATGTTATTTCACCGCTCACACATTGAACCCAACTATATCTCTGAGGTCTTACTTGTTGAAAATATAAAGAATAATATAAATACGAATAAAAGATATGAATCGACCAATATGGTTGTGATACAATATTAGAAATAGAGAACTATACAATAATATAAAACCTAATACTAAATTGTTTTGGTAAATTATTACAATAAACTGGGTGTATATAAAATATTTATTACTATAAATATATAAACAGTTACCATAAATATAGAAATATAAAAATATAAAAAATCAAATATGTATCAAAATAGTATATAATATATTCTCTAACATCATTGTTCAAACTTAATGTGGTATGATGAAAATTACTTGAATTTGAAATATGTAAAAGATGTATATTGAAGAGCAGTTCTTTTTTTTTAAAAAAAACTAGAAATCTTTTGGAGGCCCGTTCAGGCACATATCAAAGAACAACTTTTTCTAGAAAGAATCAAAAATCTTCTAGAGGCATGTGCGGATGCATAATAAAGAGTAACTTTTCTAGAACGGACGAGAAATCTTCTCGAGGCACTGGAATGTATGAATAATCATTCTTTTTTTGCAAAAGGATTTACTATATTATAAAAAAAAAGAAAAAAAAAAAGATAGACATGACATGACTCTCAGATGGACATGACTCCCATACCATGTAAAAAATATAAAATAATAATATAAAAATAATATGAATAATATATATATGAACATGATTATAGTACTATATTAGATATGAAAAGTAATATAACAATATGAAACGTAATATTCAATTATTTTAATAAATTATTATAATAATTTGAATTTATATAAAAATTTATTATTATAAATACATAAATAGTTATTATGAATATAAAAATATAAAAAATTAAATATATATCTAAATTAAAATAATTATTGATTTAACTTTATTATATGATATATTTTCTATTATTAATGATCCCTTATCCGGATATACATCTCTGCCGCTCAAGTGTGAGAAACTCTTTTCAAATGGTACAGCCTTCTCATGACCGTTTATCACCTTTCAACATCGACCATATCCTATGCTTCCAGAGGTTGTCGTTGTCCCAGAGTAAGGTGATTTATTTCCTGTTCCAATGTCACCCCTACTCCGGACCTACGTGTGAACTCGTTAGTTAAAACAACTTTATTGAGAATGAAAGCTTTATGAGAAGGGTGTTGATTTGTGATAAACAAGCAACATTGCACATTGCTTCCACACCAGTATTTCATGAACGTGCTCAATATATAGAGATTGACTCTCATTTTATATGCGAAAAGATTGTATCAAGTGAAATCACTATATCTTTTGTAAACTCAAATGATCGAGTAGGTAATCTTTTGGCCGACTCTGTCCAGACTACAACAACAACGTACTCATATAACAACCATGTCATTTATACCAACGTGGATTGACTCAATTGGATATGGGGTTAAGTATCTTTAAGCATCATCGAGATTCAACTCCTGTTGAGAGAGTATCGAGCCTTCATGTATATAGAATGTTTCTCGTTTGGAGACCCACTCTCCGAAATGAGCCTCTGCAACGGTCAGTCCGGATTGATCAGGGCAAAACTCCAAATACCGAACAATATCCAAGACATAGTACCAAAAAAAAACCACGTCACTTATGACATTCGGGCACTAATCAGTCATAGGGGGAAGTATTGAAAATAGTGATAGTGTTTAATATATCATTATAAATTATGAGAGTTAATGTTCTTAGAAAATAACATTAGAGTTGTAAGAAATAGTTATTTCTTTCTTGTAAATATAAATTATGTTTATAATTTTATAAATTATAATTTTATAATTTTATAAAGCAAATCAGCCTAACTAGATGCGGAATCTTAAAAATTATCCATAAATTAATTTTGTAAAATAAAATTAAGAATTTCATAATATCTTAAAATTACAAGAAAATGCTAAATTAATTTGAAAATACTAACAAAGTCTAAACTAATATTTTAGTTTTTTATTTTATTTTCTATAATTAAATCTATAATAATAAAATTAAAGTCCCAAGTAATAAAAACTAAATATATAAATTCTAAAAACAAAACATAAAATAATACTGAAAATATACCTTAACATAATAGAGCAATGTAAAATGCACAAGCTAAAATCGAATAACCAAGCAAAGCCCTAAATTCAATGTCAAATTAAGAGAGAAAAGCAAATAGTTGCAGTAGAGCAATCATTTAGTATTGGTGGCTTAATATCATACCCACGAAACTTTAACTTAACACCGGCAGATTTGAAGACCCAAACATGTGTCCGAAACTAGCTTAGAGCAGAGTGTCGACAACAAAAAAACATTCAATCAAGCGATTTTAGATCCTTTGAATGGAACAAATGATACTAGTGCACGAGAAAAGAACTGTGATTGAGCCATTGAGGTAGGTGGATAAGAAGGTGATGGCGCATAGCCAATGCCCATTTCGAAGGGTCGGCGGTTGAAATGCCCATACATGAGGTCTACAAAGGACAGCTCCTAACCGATGAGCGAATACAGTCCAGTATTATTGAACGACTATTCTCTATGGTTATTCAACTGATCTATCAAAAGGATTTAGTCGGCTCATCTCCCGAACGATAGAACCTTAGTCGTCCCGTTTCTCAAACGAGATTTGCTGAGTGGGATTTACCTCTCCGGTTGGATACTCAGCCGCTAGTTCGCCAAACGAGCAAACTCCGAAGGCTCCATATTGGCGATCGACCGAAGGCCGACGGTCTTATTGATGCTAAAGAAAGATCAGAGTACCCAACGACTCTGATTTCCTACTTAAAAACGATATCTCCAAGACCTTACGGATAAGGAAAATTCCCATACAATTATTTTGAAATATTGGAATTCCAAGATTTTCAAATCGACTCCATAACAAAAGTAGGGTTACGATGCCCCGAAAGCATACAACTCTATCAGATATAGGATACCTTCAAACCCTCCATATTAGGTACACTCTCTCGGTTTTACACATTGGGCAAACTAATCACAGGGAATCTCTCCCTCTATAACTCTCAGTCCATTTCTTTACAATCAAAAACCGCTCTTTCTGATTTGAGCATCGGAACCTCCTCTACCGGAGTACCCTCCGGCAGTTTTTGCAAATCTCACATCCCGTTGGTGGCAATCGTTCGAGTCTCCAATGAGCCAGTGTCTGTGGAGCTATAACCCACCTCCAACAGATTGGCGTTGTTTGTGGGAAAAGACTAGAATAACCTTTATAAAACCAACAAATCGATTATGCTATCATACCTCAAAAAAGAAGAGTCAGGACAACTTTAAAAGCCGCCCCCACTGTAGATGGTCGCACTGCAACACTCTCTGAAGTCACCCTTCCTATGGCACCTGATCACAACATTCATGATCGTGTGGTCTCCCCCGACCATCTCACCCAGAGTAGGTCCCACAACCTGCGATTCAAGAACAGCCGATCATGATTCCTGCGCCAGAACAAGTTAGTCATCCCTAGATGGAGATATTGGAATCAAAAATCCAAAACATGAGTAAGCAACTAGAGAGTCTCAGCCGGGCCCTTAGCCCTGAGGGCCAGTCTTTCGCCGTGGGGTCCAGGCATCCCCGGTGACGACCGTCATTCCCGCGCTGCAAATTGTCTGAAACTTCCATATGAGACCCTGATGACCTCTGAAAGCAAGTTGAGAAACTTGTCGCTGACGAACTCAAGCGAGTTAATGCACAGGGAAGCCAAACTCCCCACTATTCTAATGCTTCACCTTTTAATCTAAAGGTCTCTTTGGAGGCTATGTCTCGCAACATATTTCTACCTCCCATGGAAAAATATAATGGGACAATGAACCCCCATGATCATGTGGCCCATTTTGTGACGACGATGATTTCAAGGGACATGACTGACTCGGCTATGTGCAAACATTTCCCCACTACTCTTAAGGAAAACGCGCTAACTTGGTTCAACTCACTTTTGCCACTGGGTATAAAAACCTTCTCCTAATTTCGAGAATAGTTTGAGATACATTTCGTAATAAGTAAAGGGACCAAGAGAAAATCTACTTCTCTACTGTCATTACATCAGAGTGAGAACGAGTCCCTGAAGGACTTCTTGGAAAAATTCAAAGTAAAGATGATGAGAGTTCCGTCTTTAAATCTCTCCATCGCGCTAGCCATGCTACTAACTGGACTACGGCCTTCGGGCATGAAAGTGTAGATAACAAAAAATTCTCCTGCCACCATCCAGGAATTCTACACCTAAACCGAGAAATATATTGTCGTTGAGGATACTGAGGCGTTTGATCATAGAAGAGACCAATCTGTTTGAAAGGAATGCAACCGATCACCTGGGAGGTCCCCGCCAAGGAAGAGCTGAGCAAATCCCCCCCTTCGTGGAAATATAACAACTATACTCCTCTGAATGAAACCCTAGCAGGATTTTATCCTTGATTAGAGACAAATCGTACATTCGGTGACCCCCCTAAAGTTTCTTACTGATCGAACATGTCATCAAAAAGGGATGGAACTTCCCGAACGGGTGGACAGGGCCCTCTTATCTAGAGTTTCCTACCGATCGAACATGTCATCAAAAAAGGATGGAACTCTCCGAATAGGTAGACACGACCCCTTATCTAAAGTTTCCTACTTATCGAACGTGTCATAAAAAAGGGATGGAACTTCTCAAACGGGTGGATACTGTCCCCTATCTAAAGTTTCCTACTGATCGAATGTGTAATCAAAAAGGGATGAAACTCCCCGAACGGGTGGACACGGCCCCCTATCTAAAGTTTCCTATCGATCGAATGTGTCATCAAAAAGGGATGAAACTCCCTGAACAGGTGGACACGACCCCCATCTAAAATTTCCTACTGATCGAATGTATCATAAAAAAAAGAAAGAAATTCCCCGAACGGATAGATATGGCCCCCTATCTAAAGTTTCCTACCGATCGAACGTGTTATCAAAAAGGGGTGGAACTCCCCGAACGGGTGGACACAGCCTCCCTATTTAAAGTTTCCTACCGATCGAATGTATTATCAAAAAGGGATAGAACTCCCTGAACAGATGGACACAGCCCCTATCTAAAGATTCCTACAGATCGAACGTGTCATCAAAAAAGGATGGAACTCCCCGAATGGGTAGAGATAGCCCACATCTAAAGTTTCCTATCGATCGAACGTGTCATTAAAAAGGGATGGAACTCTCCGAATGGTTGGACATGGCCCCCTATCTAAAGCTTACTACCGATTGAACTTGTCATCAAAATAGGATGGAACTCCCCGAACGGGTGGATACAGTCCTAATATCTGAAGTTTTCTATTGTACGTTGGGTCTAAGTTGCCTTGATCTTATCGAACGAACGTGTAATCAAAATAGGATGGAATTCCCCGAATGGGTGGACACGACCCTAACATCTAAAGTTTCCTGTCATATGTCGCGCCTAGGTCACCCTGATCCTGTCAGACAAACATAATAAGAGATATGACAGTGGATGACAAGGCAAACTCTATCGTCGATAAATTACTCAAAGGGTACTAGGGTACAAAACTTTAAATAGATATTACATAGAATAAGAAGAAAGTAGTGAGACTCAACTGAAAGCAGAACCGCTTACAGGTAGGACCGTAGCTGAACCCCGAGCTGTTGCGACCTCCTCAATCCACGGCAGAGCATCGCTCAGACTCATTCGGTGTATTATCTCTTCGGTGCATTTCAATCTTTTGGTCAACTTGCATTGGGAATCCTTAAAGGTAGCAGTGTCCCTTGTACGAGCCTCTTCGAGGTCAGCTATCCTATGTTTCGCTGTCTGCAGAGACTCTTCACGAAACTGGGCATGTTTCTCGACTGACAGGAGACGAGCCTCGCCCACTTTAGCCTTTGACCCTAGCTTCTCGCATTGCTTGCTTAGCTCGGCGACGCGCCCCTCCAGGTGATTTATCACCTGTCTCTTCTGCTGCTTTTGGAAATCTGTAAAAGCCATGGTCTGAAAAGAAAGGTAGATCAGAAAAAAGCAAAAAGGAGAAAAAACCGAGTAAACATTAAAAAAGTATACCATCAAACCAAGAGACTTAAGAGCCCCGCCAACTTGCTCCTAAGACATTCTATGTAAATCGAGTTCACACTGATGAAAGTCTAATCGGTCGATGATGTGGTCCGCCTCAGCCATGTCTATGTAGCTGTATCACATGTCCCCGGTGCACACGGCAATAGTCATTCGCTCTTTTGAACCCTTCTTCTAGTCAAAGGATCGAACAGGAATGACAGACGGTAAAACAGTCCAATATGGAACTTTACATTTTCTTTTGCGTGGCGGCCAAACCGGAACAACAGAAGATGGCCCTACCATCCTCTCTGTCGCGACTCTGAAAGTATCCAATCCTGCCTTGGAACCAAACGAGGGAGTACCTTCTAATCTTCTTGGCTCAGCCTCACCGACACTCTTGTCATTCGATGATTTACTTTCTTCTGAGACAATGGTCTCCATCGATATAACCATCGTTGGATCTGAACACACAGGCAAAGCAACCAGCACACAGCCTGATGGAGACAAAGGCAATAAGGTCTTCCTCCATTTCGGTAAGGGAGGCGAAGACTCCAGAAGGGCCCTAGATGCCCTGATAGACTCCTGAGGAGATCTCTTTGTGCCCGACCGAACCTGCCTATCGGTAGTAACTCCTTCTAGCATAGAGTCATCAAAAGAGTCTAAAGAGTCAACCAGCTCGATCTTCCCTTTTTCTTATAAGAGGGGCCAATCGACCCTACTCTTCTCCCCGACCAGCAGGCCAACAAAAGACAACATCTGATCGTCCAGAATAGAATCAACTCATATACTTCGACCGGTGGACTTACAATAACCACCGACTGACCAAACGAAATGGTCATGCTTAGATACGGCCGGAGGCTTCAGCCCTAATGACGACCCCTCATTGGCATCCGGGAGTATAGGGACACAACTCTTGTCCATAAATTCCACGAAGAAGAACTTATGTATCCAACTCTTATCAATAAACTCTTTATAGCAGAACCTTTAGTTAGACTCGGGTCAAGTCTGCAACTTGTACCAGCTCTTGGTTAAAATGCTATTTCCACATCTCATCAAAATGAAAATAGACGATAGGATGTCAAAATCAAAACAAAGACAGCAAAACCCTAATAAAGAGGTCACGACAACTACCAGGTGCTAAGCATTGGGATCAAGAGGGTAAGAAATATGTTCCGACAATGCAATACTTCCGTGAAGGGCCCTATGTATAAAACCTTCAATCCATACTTAACCAACTACCGGTACATCGGCATGTATCCCTCCAGTGCCATGTTAGCCCTGTCGACATCCGTGGTAGACACCAGAAGATGATCCGCGTATCCCGATGACAATTGTTACGCGATTTAAGTATATCACGATTTCGGGCAAGTATACCCTAATCAAGTATTGTGTCTAGTGTAGAACAAGTATCGATCTCACGAAAATATTTTATACTACCAAGTATGAATAACTCTAATCTAAGTCGATTATCAAGTTGTGAAAATTTTAGAAACTACTAGAAATAAAATCTAAAATATGAAACTCTAATATGATAAAAACCCTATGACATAGATTTTATTTATTTTTATCTTTCTACATGATCAAATCTCTTCAATCTCTAAGTTCATCAGCTAATGATTTATTATTGATGATGACAGATTTTCCTAAATTAGATTCACTCAATGGTCATGCAATGAATCCCTAATTTGTCTAACCGAAACCCAATGGTTATGTAATTTCGATTAAATCAAATCGCATTAAGTTTTGTAAAAATCTGTAAATTAAGGTTTCCCTTAATCCCCACACATGAAATTAATCCAATGGTCATGCTCGTAATTTTATATGGATTTTATTATTTGGACTAATTTTATGCAATTATATTGGTCATGCATACACTCAATCTTAAATCATCAAAACATCGGCCCCAAAAACGTTTGAAGCATTAAGAACAATAATAAAATTTCATTAAAATAATAATCATGCCAATAAAACTTAAGGGAAAGAATCAAATCAAGTCATGTATTAATCAAAAAATAAAATCTATCGAGTCCTAGGAAAAATAAAATTAACTAGACATTGAAAAGAAAAATAAGAAAGTAAAAGAGAGCATTACAACCCTTATTTACATGAACATGGAAGTCGATGTCTCTTGGGATGGAGGAGGCTACAAGGGTTTGTAAAGTAGTAAAAGAATGAGAAAAATAAAAGAAGAATTTGTGCATTAAGGAGCTGCCATAGTGCCACATATATATATGAGTGAAAATCCTAAGAAAAATTTAGTAACTTGGACTATTTTGGGAGTTTGGACTTTGAATATGATTTAGAAACTTTCTTTTGCTACTTGATGATGATCTTTAACTTTCCAAATACTTGAAAATTCTCTTTTCTTCAATTTGGATAGTTTCTAAAATTATTAGCAAGGTAATTCCAAAATTATAGTATCTATTTCCTTTTTGATTCCTAATTTCCGTTTTCCAGTACTGTAGTAATTTTGACTCAATTTTTAGATATTTTCTGGTCTGACCCAGCCTTTGAGGCCTTCACAAGAGTTGTATGGCTCGAAGTCTTCTTTCCATCGCCATAAAAATCACTTCAATCGGACATTGGGACAAAAATTTATGATCAAAATACTGAATACTATCTGTTTAGTCCGAAAATAGCAAGTTTGCTCCATTTTTCCTAAATCAATGACTACGAAAATAAATCAATATAAAATCATGAAATATGGTTCAAATCAATTCTAAAATACATAAATAAATTCTAAAAAAAATAAAATTCAAGTATATAAAAATATTGCTATCAACAATACGTGGCATCAAGTCATAAATGAAAAACAGGTACTCATGGTACCTTTTCTATGAAAAGACACCATGAGTAGGAGGCAAATGATGGTGCATATCCCAATGCCCATTTTGAAGATTCAATATTTGAAAGTCCCATACATGAGACCCACAAAGGACATCTCTCGACCGATGGGCGAGCACAGCCCAGTATTATCGAACGACTACTCTCTATGGTTATTCAGCTGATCTACCGAAGGGTCTTAGTCACCTCATCTCCCGAATGATAGGGTCTTAGTCATCCCGCTTCTCAAGCGAGATTTGCTGAGTGGGATTTATCTCTCCGATTGGATACTCAGCCGTTGGTCCACCGAACGAGCAAGTCCCGAAGCCTCCATATTAGCTAAACGATCGACTAAAGGCCAACGGCCTTATTGATCCTAAGGAAAGATCAGAATGCCCAACGACTTTGATTCCCTACTTAAGAACGATATCTTCAGGACCTTACGGATAAGAAAAATTCTCATATGATAAAGATCGCAATCATTTCAGAATATTGAATTCCCGAGATTTTTGAATTAGTTCCATAAGAAAAGTAGGGTTACGACGTCCTGAAAGCATACGACTCTATCAGATATAAGATACCCTCAAACCCTCCAAGTTAGGTACACTCTCTCGACCTTACATATTGGACACACTGGTCATAGGGAATCTCTCTCTCTCTAAACTCTCAGTTCGCTTCTTTACATTCGAAAACTACTCTTTCTACTTTGAGCGTCGGAGCCTCCTCCGCCGGAGTACCCTCCGTCGGTTTTTATAGGTCTCACATCCTGTTGGCGACAACCGTTCAGCTCTCCAAGGAGCCAGTATCTGTGAAGTCACAACCTATCTTCTCTAACAGAAGGTAAGCGAACCATCTGAGTTTTCCTCTATACCCCGTGAGAATACATAGCTAGCTCAATTTTTTTATTGGGGGGGAAAGAGTTTTAGCTCTTCCTTTTTTTTATTTTTTATTTTTTAGTTCCAATTCTAAAATGAATCAAAATTAGAATCATTTGGAACTCGAAGTAGTAATCGAAACCGGATTGGAATAGTTTTTTTCTTTTTAAGATTTTTTTTACGAGGGGATTTGCTTTGATTCTCTTTTTCCTATGTATAAGAGATCCATATATCTACATTGATTGGTCAAAGGACAAGAGTGGGAGAAAATGGAACAATTTTTGAATTATTTTCGCTCTCGATCTACAATATAAGAACAGTTAAATTAGTTACAGTTACAGTTAGTTAATCCCAATTAGTTCTCAGCAGAGCACCAACAGAGCAAGCTCAAGTGACTCTTCAAGAGATTCTTTAGTTAATTAGTTCATCAAGTTAGTTAAAACTAATACAGTAAATTTTTGTTTAGTTTGTTAGAGATAACTGCCTAGTTAGCAAGACTTGTATATATACTCAACTTTACTTGAAGGATGTAGTATGTAGACAGAGCAATATACTTTATTCAGACCTTTCACTTAGAGAATGCTCAGATTCTACATGTTTTAGTAAATTCGTTCATGGTATCAAAGCTATCTCTCTTTTATTCCAGTATTTCACTCAAATGGCAAACACCCGAAGATAGGGTGATCATGAGATATAGCTCACAAATGATGATCCTCTACTCCTTCAAGGATCAGATCATCCAGGGATGCTGTTGGTAACAACACCCCTAATAGAGAACAACTACTTGCTCTGGAGTCATTCCATGAAAATAGCCTTAGGAGCTAAGGCAAAACTTAGATTCATTGATGGTACATGCTCAATCCCAGATGAAGCCTCTCCTCTCTTGGAACAATGGAGAAAGGTGGATTATATATGGTTTCTTGGATCCTGAACTCAATTTCGAAAGAAATTATGGATACTTTTCTCTACACAACAAATGCAAGAGAATTATGGGAAGAATTGGCAGAAAGGTATGGGACTTGTAATAGTCCTCTGCTATATCAATTGCAAAGAGAAATATCTTCAGTATACCAAGGAAATTTGTCTGTCGTTTAATATTTTACTAAGCTCAAACGACTATGGGACGAGATGAATAACCTGCAACCAACACCAGAGTGTCACTGCGGAGCTGCTAAGGCTATATAGGAGATAAATGCAAATACCAATCTAATGCAATTTTTGATGGGATTGAATGAGTGCTATGATGTAGTTAAAAATCAGATTCTGGTCATGGAACCTCTACCCACTATCTGCAAAGCATACTCTATGGTGCTAAGAGTTGAAAGACAAAAACAAGTGCAGACAACCTTTATGGATACTGTTGATAATGGAACTATAATGGGTAAAGCTGGTTATATACAAAAGAAATCAGGAATTGGAAGAGGAACCACTGAAAAGAAGAAATCTGATTTGAAATATAACTTCTGTAGTTCGACAGGACATACTAGAGAAATTTGCTTCAAATTGCATGGATATCCGGATTGGTGGAAGAAACTTAAGGAGCAGAAAGGGACAATTAAAACAAAGAATATAGCAATTGCAGCTGATTCTCCATTCGAGGAAGGAAAAACAACTGAAAAGGACTGACATGCATCACTGACAGAACTAATTCAAAAGGAACTTGAGAAATACATGAAAGGAAAGATACAAAATCATGAAAAAGAACTCATCAACTTTGCTCATTTTGATTATTTTACAGGTATGAACATTAATTGTTTCTCAGCATTTGACAATCTAAAATAAAATTCTTAGATAATTGACACAGGAGCCAATAACCATATATGCACAAACCTAAAACTACTCTCACAACCTAAACCAGTAACTGGTTTCACTCCTATGTTCTTACTAGATGGATCTGTTAAGACTGTTTATAACATTGGGAATGCATATCTAAAAGGAAATCTTGTTCTTACTAGTGCCTTTATGTCCCAACCTTCAGGTTTAACCTTTTTTCAGTACAAAATCTATTAGAGACCAGTATGATTTATTTTTTCTTCTTTGCTCACTTTTGTCTCTTACAGGACCAAGTGACTAAAAGGGTGCTAGGAGTAGGTAAAGTAGTTCAGAGGCTTTACATTTTAGATGAAAGCTCATTTGATCCTAGAAACATTTAGGCTCAGCAAAAGTTCACAATCCGTTTGTATTGACTCCTAGTATTACAAATAATGTAACCCAATCAATTGCTTCCTTATGGCACAGCAGAATAGGCCATCATTCTAGCTGTGTAATATATCATTTGAACTTGAATTTCCAATCTGAAATAAATAGTAAGCACAATTGTGACATCTATCATATAGCCAAACAATGCAGGTTGCCTTTTCAGTCTAGTATCTCAAAAACTCTTGCATGCTTTGAGTTAATTCATGTTGACATCTGGGACCCTTACAATCACCATACGATCTTAGGTGCAAACTATTTTCTCATAATTGTTGATGACTTTTCTAGATGCACCTGGATATTCCTGATGAAATTCAAGTCTTAAGCCATTTCTATTCTTGATTCCTTTCTCAGGATGGTCAAAAATCAATACCAAAAATCAGTTAAGACTATTATAATAGATAATGGTCAAGAATTTGTTGGTGTTGAATGTTAGAGTCTGCTATCTAAGTCAAGAATTCTTCATCAGAGAACCTACATTAATACTCCACAACAAATGGAATAGTGGAGCGTAAACACTGGCATATTTTACAGATGGCAAGAGCTCTAATGTTTCAATCAAACCTACCCAAACATTTTTGGGGAGACTCCATTCTGACAGCAACCTATCTGATAAATAGAACTCCTACTCCTACCTTGAAATGGAAAACTCCTTATGAAATGTTACATAATAGGTCAACTAAACTAGATCATCTAAAGGTCTTTGGTTGTCTATGTTTTGCATCCAACACCTCACCGCATAAAGACAAGTTTGCAAGAAGGGCACATAAAGCAATCTTCATAGTTTATCCAATGGGACAAAAGGCATACAAAGTGTATGACATTTCAATTCATAAAGTTATGATTTCCAGAGATGTTGTGCTTTATGAAGATCAATTTCCTTATCAAGATTATCCTTTACTGATATCACCTATCCCTTTAGCTTGTATTGATCAGAACTTCATAGAAAACAAATCCCCTTTTGAGCCTGAACTTTTTAATCCTTCAATAACCCCTACTACAGTTAAAGACAAAGCAATACCACAACCTGTTGTCCCTTAACAATCAATTCCTCCAAGAAGGAGTAACAGACAGAAAAACACTCCAATATGGATGCAAGATTTTGTCTCAAACAATGTGAATTTATCTTCAAAAGGAAACAGTCATTCTTCCCCATATACCCCACATACATATCCATATATCACTCTCCTAATTTCTTTAATGCACACATATCTTTTCTAGCTAACGTGTCAATTGTGAAAGAACCACATACTTATCAAGAAGCAAAGAAACAACCTGAATGGGTGGAAGCCATGAAGCAAGAATTACAAGCTCTAGAGAACAACAATACCTGGGAACTTACTGATTTGCTTGAAGGAAAGAAAACCATTGGATGCAAATGGGTATATAAGCTAAAGTGCAAACCAGATGGAACAGCGGAAAGGTACAAGGCTAGACTTGTTGCAAAGGGGTATAATCAAATTGAAGGCATAGATTATGTTGATTCCTTCTCACCAGTTACAAAATTGGTTACTGTTAGAATTTTTTTAACCATTGCAGTGGCTAAAGATTAGCCCTTACATCAATTAGATATTAATAATGCATTCCTCCATGGTTACTTAGATGAAGAGATTTACATGACACCACCTGAAGGATATGACAAAGCAAAGCCTTATCAAGTTTGTAAGTTAAAAAGATCCTTATATGGATTGAAACAAGCAAGTCGACAGTGGAATCGAGAGTTCACTACTCAACTAAATTCATATGGTTTTAGACAATCAGCACATGATCATTGTCTCTTCATCAAGAAGACTCCCTCAGTTTTTTTGGTCTTATTGGTATATGTTGATGATGTGACCATTACTGGTTCATCAACTACTGAAATAGAGGATGTTAAGAACTTTCTCAATGCCAAATTCACAATCAAGGACTTGGGTGAGGCCAAATATTTTTTGGGAATTGAAGTAGCTCGTTCTACTGATGACATTTGTTTGAGCCAAAGAAAATATGTTCTTGACATACTAAGAGATGCAAGATTACTAGGCTGCAAGACTGCAACCACTTCATTGCCAAAAGGTTACAAATTTGACAGCACTTCCAGTCCCTTGCTTTCTGAACCAGAACAGTTTAGAAGGATCATAGGACGTCTATTGTATCTGGGATTCACTAGACCTGACATCAGTTATGTTGTACAACAACTCAGTTAATTCATGCAAAATCCCACTTAGAATCATTGGACAGCTGCAATGATAATCATTCGTTATCTAAAGGGGTCCCCCTCATTGGGATTATTCCTTTCTGCACAAAATGATCTCAACATTAAAGCATATTGTGATGTTGATTGGGGCTCTTGTCATACTACATGCGGGTCACTCACAGGTTATTGCATTTTCTTAGGTCCCTCTCTTATCTCCTGGAAAACAAATAAACAAGCAATAGTCTCAAGATCATCCGCTGAAGCTGAATATAGAAGTATGACAATGGATAACATATATCCTTCAGGACTTCAATGTTCCTCTCAGTCTTCCTATAGAACTCTTCTGTGACAATCAAGCAGCATTACATATAACTGAAAATCATGTTTTTTATGAAAGAACTAAATATCTTGAAATTGACTGTCACGTGGTCTGAGATAAGTACAAGCAAGGCTTTATTAAACCACTTCATATCTCCTCCAAACAACAACTTGCTGATTTATTTATCAAATCTCTTTCAACACCAACCCTCTCTTCATACTTTCCAAGTTGGGATTGATTGATCCACACCAATCTCCAACTTGAGAGGGGGATATAAGAACAGTTAAATTAGTTACAGTTAGCTAATCACAGTTAGTTCTCAGCAGAGCACCAGTAGAGAAGCTCAAGTGACTCTTCAAGAGATTCTTTAGTTAGTTAGTTCATCAAGTTAGTTAAAACTAATACAGTAAATTTGGTAGTTTAGAGTGGTATTGTATTGTTCGAAAGGTATAGGAAATATTGAAGCTTGCGGCCTGAATTGTGTGCCTTTGGAAATGAGCATTGAAGTTGCCGATTTGGTGATGAAAAAGGGGATAGCCTATGTATACACTTGAAGCTTACCTATGATGCCCTTTGCCTTGATCCTAGATAAATGATTAATTTAAAATACAATATAACATGGTAGTTTTCAATTTTATTTATGTACATTATATGTTGCCATTGTAGTGACACGCTCGGTGGTAACCAAACAAGAGAAGCACATTTCCTACACACTGTGGTACATTTTAGGGAGTGACATACCTTCTCATATACTTTAAGTGATATTTTGATACTATGTTCTCGATTGAGCAAAAATCCATATTTTATAGCTTTTCAAAATGACATATTTGATGACATGTGTGAAAGCATGAGATTTGGCCTATGTTTTATAAATGCTTCTTTTGTGATCATTGGAGTGTCTCAAATGATTAATTTAAATGATATGCATCCATGAATTGTGTTGAAATGACATTGTACCACCCTTTGAAAACTTCATATGATTTATATGCTAGCATTACATTGGCACACTGATTTGAAATGGTTTATTAAAATGTGTGGGTTGGATGCATACACGTGATGTGATTGATGTGATGATGTCCTTGGTGGACTACCGTAGCTACGAAGGACATTTGTAGAAGCGTCCCATGTGCGTCCGGATACGCTTCGACCGGAGGTATCCCATAAATGTCGTGACATAAATGTATGGGTCCGGTTGAACCAAAAAGGGGGGGTCCGTCCGGATAGGCGATCTAACACCGGGAGTTACTTACACATGATTATTATATCCGTATGGGCCCAATTGAATAAGTAATGGGGAGGTCTGTCCAAATAGGCAGTCTAACACTGGGAGTTGCTTGTTCGTGGCCAACGTCGAGGTAGAGAGTTAAATTTGAAACTTTATATGCATTTGAAAAACCTCCGATGCATCTGTCATTAGTCTCGATTGACCACTGTCGGGATAAATTTTCTGGCTAGCTCTATCGATTTGTTATATGGTATGGATGCATATGTTTGATATGAAATTTATGTTATATGATCACATGATTTATGGAAATACCATACTCGATTTATAATCTCATTTTGTTTAAAAATGAGGTTTGACACTCCGTGCTCACACCTACTATTGATAACATAATGTCAATCCCCTCACTCACTGAGTATTTTCTTTAATACTCACCCCTCACTTTTCCATGATGACAGACATAGATTTGGCAGGAGGACGTATCGAGGGATTTTCGACACATTTGACATACATTTGGAGACTTCAAATTTTTGGTATGGTACCAGCCATTCTTCCATGATGATATTGGATGATGTATATACTTGAGGTCTATACAATGACCATGTACATATTTTATGGGATGACTGTAATTATATTATGCAACTTGTAATTTGAAACTCTCAAAATAGTTATATATTCATGCATTGAGGTAAAGTGTTGCATTTTAATTTCTTTACTTGGGAAATTATATTTTGAGAAAAAACAGGTTTTAAACAGGTGAAGATGTTAACCTTCGTTGTCTCGGTATGTGTGTCGTGTAATGGGCAGCATACAGGATAAATGGCTGCTGTTCACAGCCTTCGATTGAGGATCGAGGCGTGACATGTCTCGTCAAATAACCAAAAATAAATTAAACCATTTTACTAAATATTAGTATAGAGTGAGTAAGGTTATTTTCTTAGCGAATGATGGATTTACATCTTTTAAGGAAATAAAAAGAAAATAAAAATATAAGGGTTTGAAAAATTAACTAAACTAATAAACTAAAAATAAAGAACTTGAAATTAAAAAAATAAAAACTAATGGGAAGTCAATTTTCTAGCAAAATGAATTATTTCCACCTTGATGTATTTGATTGATCATTGATACAAAAATTACTCAAATATATAAATAAATTGGTTATAGCCGTTAGATACCGCGAAATGACCAATCTCTTCTTACTTTTTTGATAACTAAGATATTATCATTAATTACTTCCCTAATCGAAAACAATCCAGGAGACCCTCGTTAGATTTAATGTTTCGACAGTCTTAAAATCTAGAGAGACCCAATCTAATCAATAAATTTTAATATGGATTTATTTAAATTAGATTATCTAATTTCTTGACTCAAGTTAAATCATTTGCAAAACCATAAAACATGTCAATTACTATTTTATTAAAAACAAATAAATCTTGTTGTTTTTAAATAGTTGTAGACTATTCTAGAATTATCAAATATATGTCTCTATTTAAAAATTTAAAACAATCATAAATATTAAGATATTGAGATTAAATAAATATAGATCTCACAATCTTCATCCAACAAGATTTCAATAAATTTTAGATTAGAAAAGAATTTTAGAACAAAGACATGGAGAAGTAAATTCACAAAATGAATAAAGAATACTTTGTTGGAATTGAAACAAGTGCTGAAGAATAAACGTGGCTGTTTGTTGGAGAAACAAAAGTCTACAGGAAAAATAAAATGTGGTTGTTGTCCTCTACAGAAGCATAGGACTACTGCCCCTTCTCAGGCTGCCTCCCTCATATATGTATATATAAGGGTAGGTTAACTTATTTTCCTAAAAGAAAATCCTCCAAAGTTCTAGACAACTACTAAATAAAAGATAATAAGAGTTGAAATTTTTAAAATTCTTATTCCAATTATTTATAAACAAATCAATATATTTGCATATCTTCCATATTTTCAAATTTGTCCTCACTTTTTCTTAAATTTTCGTGTAACCAAATAGGAAATTTACTGTAATGATTTTTTAATAAATCTTGCATTATTTCCTGAATTCCACGTGCCCATGTGCAAATGAGAGAGTGTTGTCCAATTTTTTTATTCTCTATATAATTACTCCAAATTGACTCCTTTTCATTCCTTTTTTTTTATAAGTCTTCTCTATCACTCCTAATATATCAATCATAAAAAACACAATAATTAGTGTAATATTATTCAAAAATCAAACAAAATATACCATAATTATTACACCAATTAATTCCCCATAAATAGGCTATAAATTGCGATGTCATTGGGAGTCCAAGAAATAATGGTATTTACAGATAGTCAGCTAGTGGTTAAACAAATCGAAGGCACCTACGAAACAAGGGAGATGATAATGGTGAAATACCTAATGAAAATACAAGAAGTGATGAGGGGATTCCATAAAGTCAATATTCAACAGATCCCCTGATTGGAGAATGCTAGAACTGCGATGCTCTTTAGGCTAGCCAACTTGGACTCAGTAGCTATGAGTAAAACAGTATACGTCGAGAGCCTCCCCTACCTGAGTATCGACAAACCAAAATAGATTCTGTCAACAAATAAATCACCGAGTTGGAATGATCCCATACACGCACATTTGAGCAATGGCCAACTACTAGAGACGCTCGCAGAAGCAACAAAGATCAAACAAAAAGCTGCTTAATACGCTATCATCGGTGGGGCTTTCTAGAGAAAGTCTTTCACTCACCCATACCTCAAATGTCTTACCTCCAAAGAAGGAGATTACATTCTCCAAAAGATGCACGAGGGGATATGTAGCAATCATTTGGGAGCATGGAATCTGGCAAACAAGGCTTTAAGACAGGATACTTCTGGCTTACTATGAAGGCGGATGCGATTGCATTTGTCAAGAAATACAATATGTGTCAACACTTCTCTTCAATTCCCCATCAACCTTTTATCGAGTTTTGTCAAATTACCAATCCTTGGCCATTTGTGCAGTCGGGGATAGACATATTGGGATCATTCCCCCATGCCACGGGACAGCGAAAATTTCTCTTTGTCACCATTAACTGCTTTACCAAGTGAGTAGAAGTGGAACTACTGCCCAGATACAACCAAAAAGGTACAGAAGTTAATCTGGTCATCAATAATCACGAGATTCGGGTTACCTTGCTCTTTGATCACTAGTAATAGAAAACAATTCGACAACAAAGAGTTTAAAGAATTTTACAAAAAATCAAAGATCCAACATCGGTTGACATCAATCACCTATCCACAATCCCATGGTCTTGTTGAGGTAACAAACCGAACAATTTGCAAGGGTTTAAGACCACGCTCGACGAGGCAAAAGGTCGTTGGGCAGATGAACTCTATGGAATTCTCTGGGCATACCATACCACATCGAGAAGGGCTACTGGGAAAACACCATTTAGCTTGACATACGAGTCTGAAATAGTGCTACCGATCGAAATAGGGATTCACTCCCTGTGAGTAAAAAAGTACCAAATGGAGCCAAACGAGCCCGCTATCACACCCTGAACCGGGATCGTGAACAGCTGCCCGTTATCCTGAATGTCGGCTGTATTTCTACAGAAAATCGGGCAGAACCCTCCAATAAATCGGAGGTCTCCCATGTATAAATAAACCTGTATACCTGTATAATTTAAAATCATCCTGTAAATTAAACAAATGGCCATCCCGGCCTTTCCAAAACCAACAAATCCCACAACCGACATCCAAAACAACGCAAGGCTAAATAAATTACCAGCAGTCCTAGCCACAAACCTCTACTGTTATGCCCAACTAGAGCATGAGCAGCCGCCACACCGAGCGGGCCTAAATTTATACAAATATATTACAAATTCCCAAATTAACACTTCAAATATTTACAAATGTCTCAATGCAAGTGAAATATGAGAGTTTCGCAAAAAAAGTCCAAAAATTATACAGCATCCCATAATATGTACACGGCCAACTACGGACCTCAATATCAAGACCACGCAGGGTCGACATAAAGTACGAAATTCATATTTTCAATTAAAACTTAAATCTCACCGTCGTAAATACTAAATCCACCAACAAGCTATCTTACCTCAAGAGCCAAATGCGTCGCCCTAGCACCATAATCGTGTCTGGGGAGGGAAAGAGGAGGGGTGAGTACTCATGGAAGAATACTCAGTGAGTGAGTGGATCAATGTAATCGTCTAATATGAGGTGTGAAACTGGAGTGTCAAAACATAAGTATACAAATCATATTTCAAATCATCATGCTTTTCATTTCAACAATATATCATTAGCACGCATTATCAAATCAAATAAGCATCCAAAGCACTGTCAATAAAATCATAGAGCTGCCAGCCGAAAGTGTTCTGGCAGAGGTCTGCCTCGACCTATGACAGGCGTACCGGGGGTGTTATATGCGATTTTATTTAAGTGCTCTCTACCCCGGCATTGGCGACGGACCTCGTCCAGGTGCTAAACTTGGATAGCATCCAAATCCTCCCCCTTTCGGGTTCAACCTGGCTAGTACCGTGTCGTAAATATAATCTCGACAACTCGTGGGATACCCCAGGTCTAGGCATATCCGGACGCCACCGAAGCGCCTCTCACGGTGTCCTTCGTAGCTACGAAACAATACATACCAAAACCCTCAAGGCCAAAATCAATATCATATCAAACATGTGCCGTAAATCATGTTCACAAACCAAATGCAACATATAGCATAAAATGGCACATTACACATTTCAACCACATGGATGCATATTTTCATAATTCAACCAAATTTTTGGACACTCTATCGGTTCACAAAAAGTCATTTCCAAAATCAGTCAAAACATTTCAAGCACACGATAAATCATGCTCATTTATCAAACTGTTGTAAAGCATGGTTTACATATTAAACGAAAACATTGAAATAAATCTCACTCACAGTATGGGGGAGGGTAACGCACACCCCAATAATACCACGAAGCGAAGAAAAAGTGTTCCACTCAATCAAGACATCTAACACTTACGCATGTATAAAATCAGCAAGTTTCAAACATGCGCAGTTATAAAAAATAGGCTATAACTTCTAATACACCTTTACAAATCAAGGGGTTTCTTATTTCATTTTTTTTAAAGCTAAGGATGTCTAGTATCTAAGGCAGAAAACCTCATGTCATTCTGAGCTGTGTAGAGAAAGTTATACTAAAGGACTATATGCTGTTCAATTGGCTAAAATGCATGTTTTTCACTTTCAAATTTCCAATGTCAAGTCAAGTCTTTTAAGCCACTACCTTAACTCTTCATATTTTGTTCACGCTTACAACATGTCCACAAGACTCAAGTGGTGGTACTCAACCAATCCTGCACAAAGCTCACACCAATCCAATCTCTCGCCGCACATAAGAGCCAGCATATACACCAACACACTCTTATTCAAAATTCTTTATCAACTCATTCTCTTCAATACACCAACACATTACTATACATTTATCATATAAATACAAACACATGCTTTTGCTCATTCTTTACAAGTACACATTTTCATATCACTTTAACACATCAATATCACTATATATGCATACACTTTTTATACCTTATTACATACACATATAAGCCTCCATCTTGCTTACTAGATTCATTCTCAATCTCTCCAATGGATTCGGTCAAGACATTTTTACATCCACATGCTCGCTAACCTCTATCCAAAATTCAGCATACATATATATATAATTCCTCACACTCATGGCCTCAATTTCACATACACATAGTCAATAACACACCACAAAATCCTATATACTTTCTTATTCCATTTTTCCTTACATTTCACTACATATTTCACATGAAAATGACTTCCTTTATAGTTTCCATTTGTGTAGAAAATTCTGCACTCATTCCTTCCTCATTTCATTCACTAATACACATATATACACACCATACTTAAATGCCAAAATCCAGCACACACACAAGTACATCAAATCCACATTTTAACATTCAAAATCACATTAAAACCCATCAAATTTCATACCCAAAGTTTTAAATTTTTCAGTACATGTTTCCTTAGGGTTTCTCCCCTCAATATGTGTTCATTTAAGATTTAAATCAAATATTTCATATACTGAAATTTCCTGCACACTATAACATTCATTTACTTGATTTCCACACCCAAATTAAGCAAAAATCAACACATTTACACAATCACCTTTCTAGATTCTCATTTCATCAATTTCATTCCATTTATAAATAATTAATCAAATCAAAATCAAGCCTGATTCAATCCTAAAACCAATCAAAATTGGAAATACGCTTAAAATAAATAATTTCCTACGAACTGGAAAAATTTTTAAAAAATCATACACTTTTCGATTCTTATCCGATTTCTTCAAACCATATATCATTTTCAAGGTATTAAAGTCTATTTTCATAATATAGAAGTTGTATTTTGATTGCCTATATACAAGATAACTTATAATAAGAAAGACCGCATCGATCCTTAAACTCAAATCCCAATTTTCCACTATTTTCATGCATTCGTCAAATTAAACTCTAAAAGCAACCATTCAAATCAAGTCAACATGATTCTATCATCCGGAACATTCTCTTTCCATATCAGACACTAGACTCAACCTTAATATTTTTCATGCAAATTTCAAATTGACTCTAAGAAGAGCTATTCTAATTAACTCAACAAAGTTCTAATTTCATCAAACACATTTCTTTCATATTAATCCGCCTAAATTCATATAGAATTTAGATGTAACCCTAGAAATCACATATCAATTTTCAGGAAAATACATTCTCTTCAAATTCCACACATTTTCAAGATATATACAAGAATCTCATCCTAAATTCAGCCTCAACTCATTCAATTATCGAAAGAATTGGAAATTTTACCTCACCTAAGGTTTTCATAGCTCACAACCCTAACGTCCGTGCGCAACTCAGTTCGGAATCCTGCAATGTCTCCAAATTTAAGCAAATTTTAGCAATTAGACTTAATCACTATGGAAATCAAAACCCTAGAACTAAGATCTAAACTCAGCCCTTACCTGCACACAGAAGGAATCATAGCTCAGCCTAGGGTTTCTGATAGAGTGCTGTCATGGCAGAGAGCAGGGAAGGTTACAGAGAGGCTCTAGCCAGAGAGAGCAACGCCGCGTGCGCTAAGATCTGTCGCGCGCTACAGCTGCGTGCGTGTCGCTCGCAGTCGGGCGCGCGCAAGGAGCTGTTGCGCGCTATCGCGCGCGCAGGGAGAGAGACAGGGAGAAACAGAGAGAGAGAGAGAGTGGGGCTACGATGGTTGGTGGTGTTGAAGGAAGACGGCGGCAGCGGCGGTGGTGGTTGCGATGCGGCGGAGGAGTTTACGACAGATTCGAGAAGAGAGAGATAGAGAGAGATGGAACCGAAGGGAGAGTGAGAGAGAATGGGGTGGTCGAAGATGGCGGTGGAGGAGCCGATTGGGTGGCGGCAATGGCCTTTCGCGACAGAGAGGATGGCAGAGGGAGTGAGAGAGCCGCGAGAGAGAGGGAATAGAGAGAGAGAGATGAAAGTAAGAAGATTAGGGCTAAAAGCTCTAATTGAATTTGGGGCAAAACGCCGCGTTTTGCCCCTTCTTCTTCCCTTTTTTTTTTTACAAATTTAAATAAATTAATAAATATCAATATATATATTTTTATATCCACTTTTCTCTAGAATATAAATTTCATAGAATTGAGATTTACTGCGAATTACGGACGCAACATTTTAAAATATACCGAAAATTTAAGTTTAATATCCCAAAATCGAAAATCAATATAAAATTTAAAATTTTCCTATATATATATATATATATATATATATAAACGGAGAAAATATTTTTATTAATTTCAAGTACAGGAGTACAATACAGACACCGTAGTGTCGGTGTTACATTTTCTAACCGCCTAAAAACAAGTTTCGTTCTCGAAACTAAAAGGAAGCTATATAGTAAACAAATGAGAGTACTATCTGAAACGATTGACATTGGCATCCCATGAAGTCTGATAATCGTGTCAATATAGAGGCTTACTAATACCTCTAAGAAATAATCAACACGAATCGGAATGAATGTGCGGACTTGGTGAGTCTATCGATGATCACCCAATTAGCATTGTGCCGTTCTGAAGTCCGCGGCAATCCTTGTCACAAAATCCATTGTGACATGTTTCTACTTCCACTCGGGAATGGGAAAAGGCTGCAAAGTGCCTGTGGGTCACTGATGCTTGGCCATCATCTACTGACAAACCAGGTCTCAAGCAACGAACTCTCTCTTTATACCAGACTACTAATAACTATCTCGGATAGTTAGGTACATTTTTGTACCTCTCAAATGCATAACATAAATGGAGGAATGAGCTTCCTCAAGAATATCTCAACGAAGATTCACTGTCGGCGGGAATGCAAACCCGCTATCGATATACTACTAGTCCGTTATCACGGACTCGGAACTCTCTGTCATCATCTCTACAGATCTATCAAGAATACCTTGGAGCTCCTCATTTGCTCCCTAAATCTCTATAATGCGGTCGAGCAAGGTCGGCCTCATTTCAAATCAAGCTAGTAATGCTGCTCGATCATCACTAACCAAACTAACTCCTAATATACGGGGTCCCATCAAACAAGAGAGATAAGCACTCTTGTACACTGAATTTTTTGACCAATTGCTTATCAAGAGGAGTGATAACTAGTAGCTCATCATCTAGCGACGATAACAGTCTACCCAACTGTCGAGCGAAATAATACTCTCATGTAAGAATAATTTGAACCAGTATCAATAAGAACACGGGCATCGACTCTGAATATTTTCATGGTACTCATGATGCGAGATATTGAAAAAGGAACCCATATAGGATACGCAAAAGATATACGTATATATATATATCAAGTAGTCAAGCCTCTAAGGCTTTAACCAGTCATAACCGTACATATCATCATGAGATGCATGGTTTCAAAAGAGGATCACAATAGTTAAGCTTCTAGATCTTTAACTAGTCAAGACGGTACATAGCTATCATGATATACATGATTTCAAAAAGGAGAGTATCTATAAACTCCTAAATAAAAGAATCTACTGGAGGATTACCCATGGTCGTATCTGGGTTCGCCTAAGCATCCTCCTGAATCGTAACATACACGTGGGCCTATGCCCTCGGCTGCTATTGTGAGGAGTTTAGTGCAATATTGCTCCCGGCTGCAGTCCGTGGATCGGTGTGTACTGAGTATGCAGGTGCTCCCTACTGACCTGTCCATGGTCCACCCATATGTGTCTGTGACACCTGACCTCTGAAACCTAGGTCAGAACAAAAGCTGCAAATATGTCCTTGCTTCCCATATTAGAAGCATCTGAAGGGAGCTCCGCAAGCTCCAAAATGACATCAGCCACAGTCGCGACAAATAAAATGGTGTTGTGCTATGGAATAACTAGAGGCACTAGGAGCCTATACTCTAAAAGTCTAGGGACGTGGTCCCTGTCCAACTGTGTTGATGTAAAGTAAGAGGGGCTTTCCTAAAAGTTAGAAGTCCTACCCCACTTCGAGCTCTGGCTCGTCTGGGTCTCAACCCTCTATGGTCCTACTAGGACTCCGTAAAATATCTGCGATCGAACTCTCTCAAGAAGTCCTTCTACCGCAGTGAGTCAATAGCCTCGTCACAAATAGCCTCCCACCAAGTGAGGGCATCACCGTTGAGGAGTCTCTTAACAACTCTCAATCTGAGCTCCTCTGACAATCCCACATCAGTAAGGATCCTGCGAATCTTATAGATCTAGTACTTCGTCGCTACGACATCACTGGATCCTGAAAAGTCTGTGTATCTGAACTATCGTAACTGTGTCACCGAGTAAACTCATAGATGCACCTCAAAGTAACCGATGTCTCATCGGTTGGACTAGAAATGGAAGAACCAGTCACCGGAGGAGGAATCGGTGTCGTAGGAGCAAGTATGGCCGCAGGTGCGGTCACTGAAGTCTATGGTAGAGGTGGTGGCATCTGCACCCCATATCTACTGTACCACTCCTGCCACTGTCTCAAGGCGTCGAGTGGTGGTGGAAGAATCTCAGCTGTAACAGCCAGTGGAGGTGCTGAGGGTGGCACTAGTGAAGGTATGTGAGTAGAGGAAGCATCCTCTGGTACTCGTGAAGTTTCGAGTGCCACAAGTGCATTAGACACTAATGGACTCTCTAGTAGTGCACCGCATCTACTATATCTAGGCGGCATAGTTCTGCAAACAGAGCACCTTTTCATTAAGTGGAAATCAAGGATTAGGGTTAGTTACGGAGTAACTAAACCCCTAAAAAGAATTTGAGTTATGAATCAAGGCATTCGAATCCAATGGGAGGTGTACCACTCATACACCTGCATAAATGCATCAAATGATGGTGATAGAACCGTAACTATAATAGCTGGCTGAGAGAGTGCTAGAAGGGTACACCTGACGAAGAAACATCCTCGAGTATTCTAGATGTCTCAGGTACAAATCTAGTACCTCATCTAGTAATCATAATCTTTCAAAGAAAGAACTTAAATTAGATATGATTCAAAGATTAGGGTTAATTGCGAAATAACTAACCCCCTAAAATGAATAGAGTTACCGGTTTAAAAACCGATGGAAATGATATGCTAGATTAGATACGCACCGTATCTAACCCCCTAAAAAGAATAACTCATATGCCTAAAACCATGTATTGGGATCTCATGACTGTAATGAAACTCTCATATGCATTGAGGACTTTTAAATCATACTTGGGATTATTTTCCAAAACTCTTTTATAAAACACAGCTCTCAACCTAGAGCTCTGATACCAACCGAACTGTCACACCCCGAATCGGGATCTTGAACAGCCACCCGTTATCCTGGATGTCGGTTGAATTTCTACAGAAAATCGGACAGAACCTCCCCATAAATCGGAGGTCTCCCATGTACAAATAAACCTGTATACCTGTATAATTTAAAATCATCCTGTAAATTAAACAAATGGTCATCCCGGCCTTTCCAAAACCAACAAATCCCACAACCGACATCCAGAACAACGCAAGGCTAAATAAATTACCAGTAGTCCTAGCCACAGACCTCTACTGTCATGCCCAACTAGAGCATGAGCAGCCGCCACACCGAGCGGGCCTAAATTTATACAAATATATTACAAATTCCCAAGTTAACACTTTAAATATTTATAAATGCCTCAATAGAAGTGAAATATGAGAGTTTCGCAAACAAAAGTCCAAAAATTATACAGTCATCCCATAATATGTACACGGCCAACTACGGACCTCAATATCAAGACCACGCAGGGTCGACATAAAGTACAAAATTCATATTTTCAATTAAAACTTAAATCTCACCGTCGTAAATACAAAATCTACCAATAAGCTATCATACCTCTAGAGCCAAATGCGTCGCCCTAACAATATAATCCTGTCTGGGGAGGGAAAGAGGAGGGGTGAGTACTCAGAGAAGAATACTCAGTGAGTGAGTGGATCAATATAATCGTCTAATATGGGGTGTCAAATTGGAGTGTCAAAGCATAAGTATACAAATCATATTTCAAATCATCATGCTTTTCATTTCAACAATATATCATTAGCACGCATTATCAAATCAAATATGCATCCAAAGCACTGTCAATAAAATCATAGAGCTGCCAGCCAAAAAGTGTCCTGGCAGAGGTCTACCTCGACCTATAACAGGCGCACCGGGGGTATTATATGCGATTTTATTTAAAGTGCTCTCTACCCCAGCGTTGGCGACGGACCTCGTCCAGGTGCTAGAGAGTAGAGAGCAGGGAAGGTTATAGAGAGGCTCTTGGCAGAGAGAGCAACGCCGCGTGCGCTAAGATCTGTCGCGCTCTGCAGCCCCGTGCGTGTCGCTTGCAGTCACGCGCGCGCAAGGAGCTGTCGCGTGCTATTGCGTGCGCAGGGAGAGAGACAAGGATAAACAGAGAGAGAGAGAGTGGGGCTACGATGGTTGGTGGTGTTGAAGGAAGAAGACGGCGGCGGTGGTTGCGATGCGGCGGAGGAGTTTACGACAGATTCGAGAAGAGAGAGATAGAGAGAGATGGAACCGAAGGGAGAGTAAGAGAGAATGGGGTGGTCGGAGATGGCGGTGGAGGAGCCGAGTGGGCGGCGGTGATGGTCATTCGCGGCGGAGAGGATGGCGGAGGGAGTGAGAGAGCCGCGGGAGAGAGGGAGTAGAGAGAGAGAGAGAAACGAAAGAAGGAAGATTAGGGCTAAAAGCCCTAATTGAATTTGGGGCAAAACACCGTGTTTTGCCCCTTCTTCTTCCCCTTTTTTTTTTTTTACAAATTTAAATATATTAATAAATATCAATGTATATATATATTTTTATATCCATTTTTCTCTAGAATATAAATTTCGTAGAATTGGGATTTACTGCGAATTACGGACGCAGCATTTTAAAATATACCGAAAATTTAAATTTAATACCCCAAAATCAAAAATCAATATAAAATTTAAAATTTTTCTATATATATATATATAAACGGAGAAAATATTTTTATTAATTTCAAGTACAGGAGTACAATACGGACACCGTAGTGTCGATGTTACATTCGCCCTATGGGAGCAACTAGACTTCCTATCAGAATCAAGGGATACTGCTTCTGCTCGCATAGCAGCCTATCAATAACAAAGGGCTCATTACTACAACAAGAAAGTCAAGGCTAAAACATTCAGACTAAGAGATCTGGTACTCTGAAGAGTGGAGACAATAGGACAACTGTAGTCAAAGGCAAGCTCGCACCCAACTAGGAAGACCCATACCTAATATGCTCAATACTTCGACCTAGAACTTACTGACTAGGTCATTTGGACGGTGTAGCCATACCACGCACTTGGAATTCTAAAAATTTACGTATCTATCATTAATAAGTTTTACCACCCTCCCATCTTGGATATCTATTACTTTATGATTCATCAATATTAATAAAATGTTTTTAAAACAATGGGCATACGCTTTTTGGTCAGGCGTCCCATTGTCCTCCCATTGCGGAGTTAGCAAGGTCTAACATAAAACACCTGTCTCAAGGCGCAATGCCTCAAAGTACTCTTGATACAACACTAGATTCGTTATACACTCTCAAGGTGCAATGCCTTAGAGTACACTCAGTGCAACGCCAGATATATTATATACTCTCAAGGCATAACAGGTCAGAGTACGCTTGGCGTAATATCTGGTACGCTATACACTTTCAGAGCGCATCGCCTTAGAGTATCCTCGGTGCAATACCAAGTATGTTATACACTTTCAGGGTGCAACGCCTCAAAATACCATCGATGCAACGCTAGGTACATTATACACTTTCAAGGCGCAATGCCTTAGAATACCCTTAGCGCAATGTCTGATACGCTATACACTCTCAAGGCACAACGCCTCAGAATATCCTCGGCATAATGCCAGGTATGTTATACACTTTCAAGGCACAACGCTTCAGAGTACTCTCAGCGCAATGCCTAGTACATTACACACTTTCACGGCATAATGTCTCAGAGTACCCATGGCGTAATGTCAGGTACGTTATACACTCTTAAGGCATAACACCTCAGAGTACCCTCGACATAATACTTGGTATGCTATACACTCTCAAGGCGTAACACCTCTTGTATCCTCATGCAATGCCTGATACATTATACACTTTCTCGGCACAACGCCTTCGAATACCCTCAGTGTAATGCCTCTTAGCGCGATCTCTACTTATGACTCCCGATTTCTTATCTATCTAATATGGAACTACAAAAAGATGTCTCTACTTGCTCATCAATGGATCATGAACTAAAGTAAAAGTGATGTAATCTTAGAAGAAGATAGAAAGTGGACATCAAGCACACAACAAGAGTAAACAAGAAAACAATTAGGTACATAAAAAAGAAAACTCTCTTCATTCATTTTTCAATAACATCTTTACACGACAATTCGAAACTTACACTAACATCAAGAAACCTAAGATTTCTACATATACAATGGTTAGGGAGAACAAAAGATGAAAAAAGAGGAGACGAAACTCTCTTCTCAACATAAATTTTTCCCATCCTCTATACACCTATTAGAAGACATCAGTTTCAGATCTAGTTCTCCCCTTCTTTTCACCCTTAGGTTTAGAGGCAGTGACAACGACCCATCGTCCACTGTGTATCGTGTCTAGCCTTCTCCGTTAGACCTCACAAAAGAGGGATTCCCTAATCCTTCAATTTTGAATACAAAAAGGAGATGGGAATCCCACAAGATGCGAGGCATCTCCAGGAACCTAAAAAACCAGCCATCACTGACTTGGATCACCAAATGCCATGATGGGATCTAGTATCGGTAGCCCCCACCATTGATGGAATCTCATATCGACAGCATCTGAAAAGTATAGGAAAACCACCATACAAAATCCCCCATCCTTAGCTTATAAAACCACTGAAAACCATCATGGACTCGGATCACCAAACACCGTGTTTCTATATCTCTGAATTTCATAAACCTCACTCTTTTCATTCGATATCTAACTCATAGACCAGACCTCACCCTGCGGGTCCCTACCACAAACCCCCACTATTTATAATCGATGCCTTAATAATGGGCCCTGCGAATAAAGCGACACATTTAAAAAATGCTGTAGCCATGTTCCCATTAACTAAAAGATCAGCTATCCAACACCTGTAGTAATGGCATAGCTTATTCCCACCTTCCATGCCTCGTGATAATGCATATATTTAATGTACCATAACTCAACTAACTATGTCACTTCTCCTATAATCTTTACTCCTAATGCTATCCCTTCGATCTAGCCTTAGGAGTGGGGGATAAATGATGATACATGATCCAAGGCCCATTAAAGGGATCATAACTTTACCTGAGGTCCCCTAAATCAGGTTTGCCAAACTAAACGTACCTCGGTTACTCAATCCCCAGTCACATTTTAGCTCCTCGGTCACTTCAAAGCTCTTCGGTTACTTCACTCCTCGGTAATTGTGTCTCACAACTACAGTTCATTTACAATTCATTTGATTGACGTGATAAGTACAACTTGAAGAAATAAATTGTTAAGTAAATTCAAACTATTTTTATGCGAATGAGAATCTTCCCTATTCTTTGAGCAATCCCACGGAATAAGGAAACAAGCCTTGGTAGGCACTTTTGATAAGATAAGAGGCTCCCTTAATTATCAGGACTTTCCCAAAGCTATAAGATGACATATCTTTAAAAGGCCTTCGAATATAATTCCTGCAATTTTGGAGATTCTCAACGATCTCTCCCAATGGAAACTAGAGTTTCAACACTCCCAACACCCTACGGAACTTCTCAAGGACCATAGATATATATGTACAGAATCGGCTACCACCCAGATAAGTTCTCAAAAAAACCCTACACACTAAGCATACCAAAGGCACAGAGCCGAGACACTTTTCTTCTCAGTTTGTTTTATCCCACTCAAAAAACTATTCTTTCTGACTTGAGTATCGAAGTTTCTTCTGTCGAAGCATTCTCTGGTGATATTTGCAGGTTTCATTCCTCATGAGGTTTCAGATCACCTCTCAACTCATAATTCCTACTCAGACAAATAGAGCAGGTATCTGAGGAGAAAATCCACCTCCATCAAGGGTGATGCTTCACTAAACTTGTAACATAAGAGGTTGGGAAACATTAGTGAGAAAGGGTTGCATCTTTTAACAAAACAGTCCCTCATTCTTTCGGCCAAAGGTATTTCTTTAGACTCATATGATTGTTGTTTATTTGGTAAATACTGTAGAGTTTCTTTCTGCATTCCTTCTAAGAGGAAATAAAATAAACTTGAATAAGTTTATTTTGAGGTTTGTGGTCCCATAAAGGTTGAGTCTCTTGGTGGTAATAGATATTTTATTACTTTTATTGATGATGTTTCATAAAAGATGTGGGTGTTTTTGTTAAGAAACCAAAGTCAGGTTTTGTAGTAGTTTCAAAGTTTCCATACTATAGTAGAAAGGGTGATAGGACTAACTTGAAATGCCTTTATACCAATAATGGTGGAGAGTACACTTCCAATAAATTTAAAGTTTAAAGTATGTGATAAAACATGAGAAAACAGAATTTGGGACACCACAGCATAATGGTGTGACTGAGAGGATGAAACGCACCATCATGGAAAGAGTCAGATATATGTTGAGAATGACTAAATTGCCAAAATCTTTTTGAAGTGAAGTAATTAACATAGGTTGCTACCTAATCAACATGTCACCATCAGTTCCTTTAAGCTTTGACATTCCAGAGAGTGCATAGACAGGCAAAGATATTTCATATTCTCACTTGAAGGTCTTTGGTTGTAAGTTTTTTGTGCATGTGCCAAAAGAGCAGAGATCAGAACTGGATAGTAAGGCCACTCCTTATGTATTTATTGGTTATGGTGATCAAGAGTTTTGTTACAGGTTCTAGGATCCAGAACAAAGAAAGGTTATTAGGAGCAGAGATTTGGTTTTTCATGGGTAAGAGATTATAGTCAACTTTAAAAAGAAATGGAAGACTTCACGAAGTATTGGTGAGTATGAGGATGAGACACCAATAACAATTCCACCTAGTGGTGCCACAGAAGGTGGCGATATAGAGGGGACAGAACTTGGGGATATAGATAAGCCAGCCATAGGGAGTGATGGATTTGATGCCGGTAATGACATTGCACAGCTAGATACAGTGGGTATAAAATAGGGGGAGCAACCTCCTCTGCAAAAGAATGTGAGATTTCAGCTTAGGAGATCTACAAGAGAGCATTAACCATCCACGAGATATCTTAGTTCTGAGTATATTTTGCTTATAAATGAGGGGAAACCGAAAAGTTTTCAAGATGTGTAGTATACTCCTAATAAGGAGCGGTGGTTAGAAGCTATGCAAAAAGAGATGAATGCTTTGCAAAATAATGGCACTTATAAGCTAGTGAACTTCCAAAAGGTAAAATGTTACTTAAGAGTAAGTGGTTGTTCAAGATAAAGAAAGATGGGGAGAAACTAATGAGGTACAAAACTCGTTTGGTGGTGAAAGACTTTGCTTAGAAAAAAGGTATAAACTTTGATAAGATCTTTTTTTCGGTTGTGAAGATAAGCTCTATTCGAATTGTACTGGGATTGACAGCTAGTCTGAACCTTGAGCTTGAGCAACTTGATGTTAAGACTGCATTCTTGCATGGTAACTTACAAGAAGAGATAAATATGGACCAGCCAGAAGGTTTTAAAGTGAAGGGGAAAGAACACATAGTTTGCAAATTGAAGAAGATGTTGTATGGCTTGAAATAAGCTCCCAGATAGTGGTACAAGAAGTTTGATTCTTTCATGGTGAAACATTCCTTTAAAAGAATGGATGCATATCATTGTGTGTATGTGAGATCATTTCCTAATATTAACTTCATCATTCTCTTGTTGTATGTTGATAATATACTAATCGTGGGACAAGATACTGAGATGATTCGTAGGTTGAAAAATGATTTGTTTATGTCCTTTGAAACGAAAGATTTAAATCCAGCTAAACAGATTTTGAGAATGGATATTATTCGTTATAGGAAAGCTGGAAAGTCAAGGTTATCACAAGAAAAGCATGTTGAATGTGTGCTCAAACGATTCAATATGCAGCAAGCTAAGTCAATTGGCACGTCTCTTGCTCATTATTTCAATTTGAGTAAGAAATATTGCTCTGTAAATGAAGAGAAAAAGCAAGCTATGTCAACTACACCTTACTCCTCTGTGGTTGGTTAATTGATGTATCTAATAGTTTGCACACGACTTGATATAACTCATGTAATTGGTGTGTTGAACAAATTTCATTCTAATCCAAGAAAGGATCACTGGGATTCAGTGAGGATATTTAAATATTTAAGACGTATTTTGAGACTGTCCTTGAGTTTTTGTGGTAAACAATGAGTTCTAGAAGGGTTTACTAATGCAAACATGACAGGTGATCTTAATGATAGGAAATTTACTTCTGGTTACTTGTTCACTTTTGCATGGGGAACTATATGTTGGCAATCTAAATTGCAAAAGTGTGTTACCTTGTCAACTATAAATACTGAGTATGTTGCAGTAACCGAAGCAAGAAAGGAGATGTTTTGGTCGAAAGGGAGCAAGAATACCATGTACTATGCAAGTGGTTGCGCTCTGTGATTGAGAATTGCATGTTGGAGTTGAAGAAGATTCACACTGACAAGAACACTGTAGATATGTTGATCAAGGTGATTCCTAGAAAAAAGTTTGAGTTTTGTAACAATTTGGCCGGGTTAAGCACTATAGCCAAAGTGATGTCTAAGTAATCAAGCCGTGTGGTGGATCTCCTTCTAATGGGATTGGAGGAAAAGATTGTTGGGCTCACAACTAGATCCCATTTTGGTCCAGCCCCATTATTTTTGTGCTTCTCTCGGAGCTTTGCTTTGAAGATAAAGATGTCAAGTTTTTCAAAGCATTAAATGTCTTAACTTCCTTGTGTGTGTGTGGTGTTGCTTTAATAACAAATAATAATAATAATAATAATAATAATAATAATAATAATAATAATAGGAAGAGGTAGCTTCTTGAGGACGCCATGAAAGGCACAAAATTGGAAGGTGTGCTTCTTAGCTTATACACACACATAGAGAGTGAATGAAGAACTTTCTTCTTCGAAGCTTGAGAGAGCAACCTGTTGCTGCTGTGTTGCCGTACAAGATAACTGTCAAGTAAAGGTTTCTTGCTTCACAGAGAGAGTAAGGGTGAGAGGTAAGCATACAACAACTGGGTTCTTTTTTATGTTAACTTGTGGGTTTTCAAACAGATACAATTACCTATAATCTTTCCCTTTTATTGTGAATCTTAGACTTTAGACATAAACTTAGGATATTAACCTTTTGTAATTATTTATTTTTTATAGTGGATTTTTATTTAATTTGCTCCATAATTTTTTTCTCTACACTGAAGGATCCTATATTCTTTTTATTTTTCCTGCAATATTTGTTCTATTTTTCTAGTTGAATAGATTGAATTATGGTCATTGGTTGATTGACTATCTCATTTGTGGGTATTCTGCTGTGCTTATTTTATTGTTCTGTTTTTAGATAGGCCTCCCCAACAATAATCGCAGGTTGCACTCAAAATGGGTTGTTTCCTGAGGCAATTTCGCTTTTCAGACACATGGTCATGCACATGGAGAGAGGATAGCTTCAAGGGAATCAGCCTAATCAAGTCACAGTTGGGTGTGTACTCTCTGCATGCAGTAAAACTGGCATGCTTCGTTTTGGCAAGTCCATTCATTGTTACATTTACAGGAGCAGCCTCGGTAATGATTCATTTATCTCAAATGACTAATCGATATGTACGAAAAATGTGGGAATTTGGACACGGCAAAAAGGATATTTGACTGGACCTTGGAAGTAAGCTGAGGAAATTACTTGTCAAGTTCTTGAACTTTACAATGAATTCACAAATTAGTCCATGAACTTCAAAATACAGTAACTTAGTCCCTAACTTCAAAAATTATAACACCATTAGTCCTTCCATCACTAACGATATCAGATTGGCCGTTAAATGCTAAGTTGGCATCTGAGGTGGACCGTTACTATCTCACATGGCTTCCAGCGTTGCATCAATTGCTTATGTGTCCGATGACACGTCAGCACCAGAGTGACTGCCATGTCAGACAAGTGCTAACGTGCCATGCCACATCAGCATCAGCGCCCTAATTTGTTGGCCACGTCATTTATTTTGGCGCCATTTATTCCCTCCAAGGAGGTTTGTTAGTAAAAACAAAACAGAAGAAAAATTGAGTTTTTAGTAGTTTGAGAGAGAGAACAGTCGTGAATCTCCATTTGAAGGGAGGGTTAGGGTTTGGTCTCAAGGTGGGTTTGGGTTTGGGTTTGGGCAACATTTAAACGAAGGAGGGTTAGGGTTTGGTCTCAATATGGGTTAGAGTTTCGTGATATCTCTCATTTATTTGTCTGTATCAGTCATAAAATGTCATCAAGCACGGTAGAAGATTCATTGAAGTGTAGATGCAATCTTGATGTGGTGTTGGCGACTTCATGGTCAGAATGAAATACATCGCGAAGATTCTATGGTTGCCCTAATTTTTGAGAAGGTAATGCTTGCAATTTTTTTGAATGGTATGACCCACCATTCAGCCCTAAAGCAATTGAAGTAATTCATGGTCTGAAGAAAAAAGTGGATGAGCTCAAAATGGTACACAACTCCGTAGTAGCTAACTGGACTTTGAGAATGCATGATGCAAAAAACAGCATCGAGAGGCTAAAGGAAGAAAATGATCAACTGTTGCGATGTGTTCAAGAGCTTGAGGAAATGAATTTGATATTGAAGGAAGAGATTTTAAGCTTTGAGGAGATGAAGGAGAAGAAGTTGAAACCATTTTGGAAAGATTGCATATGCGTGGGTGAAATATTGTCAATTGGAGTTGTGATTTTTGGTCTTTTGTACAAAGTTGGGTATGACTTCTTCTTCTGTTATTTTGTTTATTTTGTTTTGTTTTGGTGAGAAGTTATGTTATGTAAATGTTATTAATGAATCTTTTTTCTTTTTTTCCCCATATTGCTTTGGTGAGAATTTATGTTTTGGTAAGAAGAAAGAAAACAATCTTTCAGAAATCTGAAGCAAAAGCCAATATAAAAAGTCCTACCCAGGTTATACCTATAAAGTACTTGAAGTACTAAAACATAAAAACAACTTGACAAAAACCTGAAGTAGAAGCCAACATCACTAATGCATAAAAACAACTTGACAACATCACCTAACACAAGACAACATCACCTAGCATAAGCGCAAAACCTGAAGATCACAAAACCTTATTTTGGCACACAGTTTGGCACAACAATTTGACTTCACAACTAATCCACAACAACATTTCATATTTCTAAAGTTAAAAACATTAACATTTAAAGTTTGGCATATAGTACATCAATATAAAAACTTTACAACTGGTCATCAAGTTATTCAGAACCTCGTTGCAATTTCAGAACATAAAAACATTATAACAAGTTTCTACTGCATTGTTCAGATCACCATTACAAGTTTACAACTCATTTCAAGTTTACAGATCTTGTCTTCTAGTCGAGGATGAAGGAGGCTGGGATGCTTGTGATGCAGGTTGGCTTCGAATCAGCTGAGATGAAGATGGCTGGGATACTTGTGATGCTTGTGATGCATTTGAGGAGCATGATCTTTTGTTATGTCCAGTTTGCTTGCAAAGAGTGCATTTGATGGTGATTCCAACTCTAGAAAGTGTGTGGGGGCTCTTCGGTGGGACATCAGTGGGCTCCCTTCTCCTTTTTATTGTTGGCCTTCCTGTTTTTCTTTTGTAGTTGGGGGGACAACAAGCTTGGGAGTTGACATTTATCCCATACATTTGATCCATTACAAAGATAAACAATAGGCGAATAACACTCCGCATAACAGACTGCATTGTAACAACTAGAGACAAATTTCTCTGTTTTTTCTCTACAAATAAAGATGTAACTAATTGCATGGGCATAGAGAATGCCACATAATTCCCAAACCCTACAAGTGTCGATCTTATTATCCAAATCTACAATAAATTTGTTGAAAAATGATCTCACTTCATATATCCCACCCCTTGCCAAAGCTAGAAACCAATGCCTACTTGGCTGCTTCTATTTTTCTAGTTTCCTTTGAATGGCAGGACAAACATCACCATTGAAAGTTGATATTTTAGCCCTATTTTCAGATAACTTGGACATCAACCCAGACCTAATAACCTCTAGCAAACTGATCACAAGCATCTCTCTTGCATCTAAAATTTTTTATTTAAAAGATTCACAAACATTGTTTACCAGCAGATCACACTTACTGTATATGAAAATGCAGATTGTGACCATGCTTCGGTATGCTTTTCCTTCAGCCAAGCATAGGCAACAGCATCTGAAGTCTCAATCTCTCTCATTACCCGAATGAATTCAGCCTCATATGTAGCCTTACAAGCAACATAGAACATATTCTTCAACTCCAAGTTTTTGAACTTCTTGTGTAGATTATTTAGAGATATCGGACACATATTCTATGTTTGGAATGTGGAGACAAGGCAGAAATAACATTGATTAATCCCTGCACACAAAAAAAAATGCAAATGCATGTTGATACAATTGCATTGCCCTCTTATGATAAAAAATAATAGTTTCTTACGTACCTTTTGCTGGTCTAATATGAATGTCTATTTTCTATCATATCCAATGTCCTCAAGTAAATGATCAAGGAACCACATCTAGAAATTTGTCTCCTCCAACTTGACAATTGCAAAAGCTAAAAGAAAGATTCTATCATTAGAGTCTTTTCCAACTACAACAAGCAACTGCTCTCTATATCTATTTTTCAAAAAACAACCATCCAATCTTATAAATGATCTACAAGCAGCCACAAATCCCCTCTTACAAGCCTCCAAACAGATGTACAATGTTTTTAATATTAAAGTTAGGGGATATTGGATGGATAAGGGATGTTGATCACCTTTGGGTAAATAACTCTCTGTTTTACAAGTACTTCCCTTATTGGTTCTTAAAATCTCTTCAAAATATGGTCTTAATAAGAAGAACTACTCTTTGTCCTTATCTACAGCAAGTTCTTTAGCTATGACTCTTGCTCTTCACACCTTCATTCTTCCATAACTGACCATAAACTTCTCTTTAGGCCTTTGTTGTAGAGTACCCAGTTTGATGTTAGGATCATTTTGGACACTCTTGACCCATTTCTTTGCAAGTCACTTTGCTGTCGTATGTTTATTATTCCAAGATCTTGCACAGCTTTGTTGAGCCTTATATGTCACTACAATTATTGTCTTCTCATGACCATCAACTTTTTTGGTATAAATCAACTATTCACATCTCTCAATACACATAATTCTAACTCTTTTATTGTCATTTTTACAAATCTGAGGTTTCTTCCATTGTATACAGCATGATCTTTCAATACTTCTTTAAAAAAATGTTGAACTTTCAAAAATCTACCCTTGTTTGAATTCAATAAATCTAGAATTGTAATATGTCTTGAACTCTTTATATCTATATTTTTCGTAGACTCAACCCCTTCATCATCTCTCTCATTCTCTCTCATTATGTACTCTAAATTCTCCTCCTTATCTGCCTCCTCCCAATCACTGAATACCTTTCTAAAGTTTAACTCTTCTTCAGAGTTTATAATGCCCTCTTCATTACTTGCATTGGGCGCTTCACCCTCTAAAGTATCATCACTGCACATTTCCCCCTCCTCCTCCTCCCTTTCTTGCCTTGGACCATCATCATCATCACTACTCACCAAAATCTCAGTACTAAAGCCCTCACTTCGTCCATTATCTTCATCTGTTTCATTAAATAAGTCAACATCATTCTCTAATACACAAATATCATCAATACCATGTTCTATATAGAAATCAACATTCTCATCTTTTTCCCTTTCATCCAAATAGCATAACAATGCTGAATCAGTTAATATTAGACTGAAACCATCTCCAGGCAAAGGTATCCATGACCTTACATAGTTTTTATAACCTAATTCAGCTACCATGTGTCATAATTCAAATATTGACATTTTATCATTATCACAATTATCAAAGTATGTTAAATCACTACCTTGTAACTATTTGTTCCTATAAATTTACCACCATGATGGAATGTAGCTATGAATTTGGAAGAATCCATATATCTGAGGAAAGACAAAAATTTTAAAAATGTTGAGACATTAACATAGATTCAAATTAAAAACCCTAAATTATTTACAATAATAAATAAATCCCTAATTAAAGCCCTAATTAAAACCTTAATTTTTTCCCAATTTAAACCCTAATTAAAACCCTAAATTATTTCGAACCCTAATTTTCACCATAAATAAAACCCTAATTGAAATCTTAATTAAAAACCCTAATTTGAAACCCTAATTTTTTTTTTTTTTTTGAAATCCTAATTTTTTTTGAAACCCTTATTTTATCGAACAATAATAATAAACAGTAACACTTCGAATTACAGCAACAGTAAATCAAATGTTAGATTTCATACCTTATTAGAACCCCACATTGAGGAAACAACTTGAATCGTTGACGGTGACGAATCTGGGGCCACAAGTCTAAAAGGAATTCATCGAGACTTTAAAGTTCAACTATTGCTTTCCCTCGAACACAATAAGAAATCTTTTCTCTCTCAAACAACTTTATCCTGCTGAATTTTCTTTGCACTCTCTCTCTCAACACTTTTTTCGATCGACTTCCCTTCTCTCTCTCTCTCGCTCTTTCTCGTAGTTCAATCGTTTTTTTTTCTTTTGGTTTTGTTAATAACTTCTCAACTCCCACCACTTCGTTGTTAGTGCACTGACGCTAACGTAGCAGTCAAGTGCAGCTCTGGTGCTAACGTGTCATCGAACACGTAAGCAATTGGTGCAACGTTGGAAGCCATGTGAGATAGTAACGGTCCACCTCAGATACCAACCTAGCATTTAACGACCAATTTGACACTAACGATTTTTGAAGTTCAGGGACTAAGTCGTTGCATTTTGAAGTTTAAAAACTAATTTGTGAATTCGCTGTAAAGTTCAGAGACTTGACAAGTAATTTCCTCGAATTAAACTTGATATCATGGAATTCCATGATTAGTTGTTTTGCCCTTAATGTTCAAAGTGAGATTGCAATTAGTATTTTTGAGGAAATAATGCGGTTTGGGGATGTTCAGCCAGATGCCATCACATTTGTTGGGTTGTTGAATGCTTGTACCTATGCAAGGTTGATTGATCAAGGTTGTCATTATTTTGAGGCTATGACTGTAAATTATGGTATTGAGCCTCAGATTGAGCACTATGGTTGTCTAATAAACCTTCTTGTTCGAGCAGGTCGTTTTAAAGATGTCATGGATGTTATAAATGGAATGAGGATTGAACCAGATGAGGCAGCATCGGGCTCTTTGCTTAATGGTTGTGAAATTCATAACCAAACTGAATTGGCCGAGTTTGCTGTCAGAAAATTGGTTGAGATGGACCCTAATAATGGTGGTTATGGTACCATGTTGACAAACATAAATGTGGTGTTAGGGAAATGGGACGAGGTGCGGACAGTGAGGAAAGAGTTAAAGGAGCGAAATGCTCACAAAATGCCCGGTTGCAGTTGGATTGAAGTTGATGGTCTAGTTCATCAATTCTATTCTGCTGATAAAACACATCCTAAATCAGACGAGATATATAAAGCTTTAGAAGGCTTTGCATAATTATATTAGTTGAGCTGCTCCGTCTGATTCTCACAATTACCATAAGGTTCCTGTTCGGAGCTTTGAGTTAAGCTCTAAATTCAACCATGAGTTCCATCTGCGCAAATACATTTGAGGGATAAAAGGGCCAGTCCATTTCTTTATTCAGTGCTTTGGTACACGAGCTTATCAAGACTCTGGAAATGAAAGTGTTGGTTTTGAAAGAAAATAATTCTGGCGCTCCAAGGTCCCAGGGATAATGGGAAATTGCATTGGTTATCTGAAAAGATTTTAAAGCAGCCCAAGCTGTTCTTGACAGATTTGCTTGCAGCAATTTTCGTCTAAGGTATATTCCAAGAATTTTCATTACAGAACCTTTCATGCCATTTCCAGGCAATGATGACCTGATAACAGTTTGGTACCCGTCTAGCGTCCTGTGGAAGAAAAAGGATATGGAATGGAAGGCTACCTATTTTTGTTATATGAACAGCAGTCTTACATAGAATAAGAAATAGTTTCTTCCTTTTTGGGTCTCCGATGTCCGTCAGAGTTGCCTATTTGTATCAAGCTTCCGTCTCTCATTCTGCAATAATTATTGTTGATATGCCAACACATACATGCAGATTTTTTTCCATTTTCTATAATGTTTGGTGTCCTTAAATTATGGTGCATATGCTTATAAATAATGGCTAGATTGTGGTCTTTCATGGTCTGCTAGTGGGGTTTTGCACACATTGAAGTAACTATTCAAGTGTTTTGGGGTGCTGCAGGGATTTCAGATTTGAGGCGGAAAGAAGTTACGCTCATCTGAAGTGGGGTGCTCCTGCACACAACCCTTTCCATTTTGGGGTTGAAGTGGACAAGAGGCAAACACGTGAAGTTCTAGTTGTATGGTCTGTTAGTGGTAGTCCTCTTGGCTTGGCACTATGTTCTTTGTTCTCGAGTTTCCACCTTAGTCAATTGCTTCCTTTTTTATTTGATTTTCATTTTCCTTTCATAATGTTGTATCCATTAACAATACAATTTTGTTTAGTGATCTTCTCCATTTAATAAATTGTGCTCCGAATGCTATTCTTTTGACTTGAAATAAACTGAAATTCAATTGTAAACTCGCTCCAAGTTGGCTATATAAGTTTTCTAGCTAATCTCTGTTTGGTTCTATTTACTTGAACCAAATGATCCTTTATTGCCAATGGGGTGGCATTGAATGTTTCTATAAGAGTGCATTATTCATTTCATTGTCAAACCATGTTTCTCAGTCCCGATCAGGATATCAAAATCATATGCAACTGGTGAATCCTGAATAGGCAGGTATAATCATAGCCCATTTATGATACCTGAGACATGATCTGATCTCTAAGGAAGAGCAGTCCTCTTGAGGCAGTTTTGATGACTCTGTACCAGAACTTCAAACCAAAAGAGCACAAGAAGTCCTCTTGATTTGCAAAGATGTCTGGCGTACCAGCCCACCCCAGTGCAAGTGCAATATTGCTCCCCAGCCAAGGCTACGGACCTTTTTATCACCCATTGGCCGAGGTAAATGTGTCCGCACCTCGCTTATACTTACACGACTATCTCCGTGTCCGTGCTCTATGTTATTTAATGCGAGAATCGAGAACATTTGAAATTATTCTATTTCCTTAGTTTGTTTGAAATTATTGTACGTAGTTCATTTATTTCTGTCACTGAGACTAGCCATAAATTCGGGACGATTTATGAGTCTATTGCAAGTGAGGGATTATTTTCGCCGCATTGATGATAATTCAGCTTTAACACACACTAAACAGCACCAAACAAGACCTACACTAGCAACAACAGAACAACTTTGACACCCACAAAACATAAAGACATGAAAAGAGTGAGGGCCTCCAAACTTAGATTCAAAGCTCTTGTTTAACATCCTCGTTGCTTTTGGTGTTGGTGAGCTGCTGCTGCTGCTTATCTTCATCAGAACCTTCAATGCTCACCACCTTCGGACCCTTAATCCTATCGGGCGTCACCTTGCCTATCGACACTGTCAGAACCCCATGTTCAAGCTTGGCCTTCACGGACTCCGGATCCGCATTCTCTGGCAGCCGTATTTGCCTCACAAACTTGCCATAAGTCCTTTCTTCACGGTGCCACCTCTCTCCTTCCTTCTCTTCCTTTTCTCTCTTCCTCTCTCCGCTTACTCTCACCACCCGGTTTTCGCAGTCTACCTCGATCTTCAGCTCTTCCTTCTTCATCCCTGGCACGTCCACCATGATGAGATGAGACTCGGGAGTCTCCTTCCAGTCTACTCTGGCCGGCGGGAGCGCCACACTGTCATCCTTGTCAAAGCCGAAAGGAATCTGTTCCAGCACCTTGAAGGGGTCCGATGGTGGAAAGAGGGGGTCGGGCCAGGGGAAGATGTTACTGTAGCGGTCCGGAAACGGTATGAGAGAGGCATTAGAGAGAGAGAAGAGAAACAACAAGAGAAGAAGAGGTATCTTATTCATTCTTGTGTTGTGGAATAGAATATAGAGAGTGACGTGAATGCTGAGCTTGCCGTTTGTAAAGATGTCAAGTGTCTATTTATACAAATTGAAAAGATGGCGGTGGGGACGCGTGGGGGATCCTTTTCTTGAAACTTCTTGTAAGATAGATTATGGGAAGATGATGATGATGACAGAAGGAAATGTGGGGGAGAGAGTTCTAGGGTGACCTTTTTCGACAGTCGAGAGAATACAAGGAAGTTCCAGACGTTTCATGTCTACATATGAAATATATCAAATTAGATATTTCTGCAAAATAACATTTACGCTTTATTAATTAAAAATATTAGTAACTAAGTTGATTTATATAGCACCTTTTGTTTACCTCATTGCAAAATCTAGATAGTTTGTTACATTTAACTTAATCTATAACTTTTTTTTAGGTACTGAACTAACTAATATTTGGGATTTGTTCTATTAATTCAATCTGAGTACTATAAAACTTATTAAGCTATTGGTTCTCTCCGATCATTTTTCTCGATTCTCGGTCTTAAATAATATTTCTGTATGCTTGTAGGCCATGTTATCCACCTTATTGTTTTGGGCCGATGGTCAAATTGGACCTCGGTTTGGCCCATGATTGTTGGGTGGGCCCATTTGTTGAGCAACTCTCGCAGGCTGATATTGGGTTTGAGCTGGAACTTGAGGTTTTTTGTCCGGTAAACTTGAGTAATTGGCCCAAAGTAGCAAAACTCTACCACTTTCTTCATTTTTTTTTAAATAATAATATTTGATCGATCGATATTTGATAATTAATTTATTAGTTTTAATTAATTCAGTTTGAATTAATTGTTAAACTCATTAAGGACGAGCTCTCCTAATGCTTATTTTTCTAATCTCAAGATTCGAGTCCAATAATTTGATTAAAAAATTTTAATACTTTTGATACAACACTAACATCGCCTTGATTACCTCTTTCTTAACTTTGGCAATTGCTTTTATAAGAAAGGAGCAGTTCAGATCACCTGTTACTGTGGCCATTCCTTCCTCTTCCTCCCCCCTCTCAATTTGAGGTGGTTTTACACCTAATAGAAGTTCAATGCATCAAATGATTTATTGTCGTGCAAAGTCATACATTCGATCATAATAAATAAATAATTTGTTCAAGTTTCTTATAATTCAGTATTATCACGTATAAATTTATAGATTTTATTACAATTGGAATCATTTTTCAAGACAATAATATAAATAATGAAGATCCTTTTTAATCAGACCCAAAAAAAAAAGTTTCTCGTAGGGTGGTTTTTGTCAAAGGGGTGGATAAAAAAAGAATACCCAAATAATTGTATTCCTTACTTTTTACTTTTCTTGTGGTTGGAGGTGAATTTAGTCTCCATAGATAACTGCCCAGTCGACCTAAGGGTAGACTCGATGTCGATGAGGTTCCTTGCTCGCTCCGGAGGATTAAATCTACAAAAAACTATCGAAAATTATTCCAATAGAGAAGACTCTAATGCTGAAATCAGAAGGAACGGTTTATAGAAAGAGAGAAACAGGCTTAAGAGAGCTATATGATAACCTTGTGTAGTTCTGTGTACTTTGTGAAAAGTTTTCAGAACGTACCTAACAGGTTGTCTTTGCATTTTATATATAGTGTGTTTGTATGGTAAGTCTTGCACGCCTTTAGGGGTGTAGAACCCTAATTTTCTTACAGAGAAACCGTATGAGATTTTTTGAGATTATAAAAATAATGAGATAGACTCTTAGTCGATTGGGAGTCCTTTGAATTAAGAAAGGTTTCGGTTGCCGTGGGCGCTTATTTTCTTACAGGGTGAGATTACAATAGATTCGTATTGGATTAGAAAAGTTTGAATTCATTAAAGATTTCCCTCATTATCAGATAATCACGCTTTTGGTAGCAATAATTTTTATACAGTTGAATTATATTATTTTAGACCTTGTTTATGAATTTTAGAACTGTTTTAAAATTCGTTTTAAATTTTATTTCGTAATACTATATTAATTAAATTTGTGAGTTTTGATTTATGTAATTTTGAACTTATTTAAGAAAATTCATACTAGACAGACAATAATCAATATTTTGGGCATATCTTTCTACTCTGATATTTGATTGAGCTAATTCTTGTTGTATTGGAAACTAGATTTTAAGATCTACAAATTTTGTGAAGAGTCCAAAAACTAATTCAAATAAAAAGATATCTGAAAATTGGAAAGAAATTTTTACAATGTTGAAAATTAAAGATAAAAATGAAGTTTCTGAATTTTGGGAAAGCTAGTTTTAAGTCAAAGTGAAAAAACTAAATTTCCAAAGAACTCACAACTCCTTAGTACTATAAATAAGAGGCATCCCCACACATCTTGAGAGACTGAGGGATACGACTAACCCTAGGAGCCACCTCCATAGGACGTGATTTCCTCTCCTTTCGGTGCAGAAGGATTGTAATGTTTTCTTTACTTTTCTTATTTTTCTTTATTATGTCTATTTAATTTTTTTTATTCTTAGAAGTCGATAGATTCTGTTATTTAATTAATAGTATAGTTTGAATTTCTTTTCTTTTCTTTAAATCTTTATTGGTATGATTATTGTATGATTAGATTTTATTATTGATTTTAATGCTTCAAATATTTTAAGTCCTTATATTTTGATAATTTGAGATTGAATGTATGCATGATCAATATAATTACAGGAGATTAGTCCAATACATTAAAATCTATATGAGATTATGAGATCGATAGAAAATTAATTCTGTGTGTGAGATTTTAGTGAAAACACTATATTATAGTTTTTCCCTAGAACATAATGCAATCTGATTTAATCAAAATTGAATGACTAATGTAATTTGATTAGTCGAATTAGAAATTTTATTGCATGACCATTGGGTAAATCACATATTGAGGAAATCTATTATCATCAACAATTACTCTTGAACTAGTAAACTTAAGGGATTTAAAAAGATTCGGCAAAGTAAAAGATTAAAAATAGATAAACTTGACATCCTAGGGTTTTTTTTATCCATTGATATAAGTTTTTAATATTTTTGTAATTTTTAATATTCTTGTAATCATAATTTGATATGTCTAACTTAGATAGGGTAGTTTATAATTATTAATACAAAATATTTTCGTAGGAATAACACTTATTCGCATTACATACAACACTCAACTAGGGTATATTTGCCCGAAATCATAATATCAAAATCGTGTATCAAGTTTTTAGCACTGTTACTGGAGATATCTTTGTATATTAATCAAAATTATCTTATTTGCAATTGGACACTATCTTTTATATTTCTTGGTATACAGTCTTTTAAGGTTACACAATCGTTGCTTAAGATTTAGATTTGGTTCGAATTTGATAGAAATTTTTAGCGTCCGAGAAATAATTGAGGATTTAGGATTCCATGACCACTTTTTCTAAAGGATTTCGATATGCTGATCAAAACCCATGGCTTTGTGACGGGAACCACCCTATCTTAGCAAAATTCTATCGTATTCATAGATTTTTTTTATTTTTCTTTAAATTTTCTTGATTTTTAGGGTTTTCCAATTGTTTGCTTGGGTGTTTTGGTGTATTATTTTATTGTTTTTTTTCGTAATTTATACTTTTATATAAATAATATAAATTTTCTTGAATAGTTCTTGCAGACTATTTTGAAATAGCAATAGCTCAAGATAATAGAATTATGATAGAGTATTCAAAGTCTAGACTTCAACATGTACAAACTAGCATCACATAACTTGCCATGGAAGCTAACAACTTTGAGGTTAAACCGAGTCTCGTTGGCATGGTGTAGGCAGATCAGTTCAGTGGAGAAGCTTTTGAAGATCCAAACAGCCATTTGAAAAACTTTTTAAAGATCAGTGATTAAAGATGTTATAACACTTAAGTCAAATCGGGTAATATTAATACCCGAGCTCAGATCGAGTGTTGTTTAGATGAGTTCGAACTCAAACTCAAGTTCGTCGAGTTTGCAATTCTCGAGTTCGAGCTCGAGTTTGAAGTGTATCAGGTAGTGTCATCTGATAATATCACTTATTTTAAAAATTATTTTAAAAATATAATTTATTAGCCTCGTCGAGCCTTCGATTTTGACACAGTTGGGTTCATGCTCGAGCTCAATATCGAGCTACCCAAACCCGAACTCGAGTTGAGTTTTGACTAGGTAGTGTCACGGGTACCCGTGACACTACTTGATTCTCATAATAGTTGTATCAGTGATACAATCAAATTGAATGGAGTTATTCCAAATATAATAAGATTAAGGTTGTTTCCTTTCCTTTTAGAGAAAAGACAAATGTATGACTTAACTCATTTCTTATTAATCACTTTACCAATTGGAAGAATTTATCTCAAGTATTCCTAACTAAGTATTTCACATCTGACAAGACGGCTAAATTACATAATGATATTACTAGTTTTAAACAATTTGAGGATGAATCCTTATATAATGCTTAGAAGCATTTTAAAAATTTAATCAGGAGATCTTCACGTCATGGTATACTTGATTAGTTGATTTTGTAAACTTTTTGTGGTGGTTTTTTACATTCTATCAAAATTAACATCGATGCTGCACCTGAGGTTGTATCTATGAGTAAGTTTTATAATGAAGTATGTGTATTATTTGATGTTTTGACCTCTAATCAATATGATTGATCTAATGAACGAGAAATTCCTAGACAAAGAAATGGCGTACACGAACTCGATAGTTTTATTATGGTTAATACAAAAATTGACTCCATAATTAATGTTTGTAGGTACAGTATTCGAAGTTTTTTTTTTTTTCAAACTTTAGGTAGTCTCAGAATAACTCATACTCCAATATATACAATCCTGGATGGAGAAATCATACTAATTTTTTGTGGAGTTAAGGAGCATCACAAAGGGTAAATAATCCACCGGGCTTGAACTCAGGAAATCAATAGCCAAGAGAGAGCAAGGCATCATGGGAGACCGCAATTGAGCGTTTGACAATAGCCACAAATGAAAAGATTGAAAAACTTGAAAATAAAATTGATCAATTAATTAACGTCTTTCATTTTCTTGTACTAGGTAGACCACCAAGTGATTCTGAGAAGAATCATTGAGAGCAGATCAAGGCAATTTCATTGAAAAGTGGGAAGGAATTACAGGAGGTGCTAATTTGGTCCAAAGCGAAGAGAATAAACAAGAAATCAAGGAAAAGTGCAAACAGCCTACAAGTGAAAAGTTCAAAATACCACATTCAAAATAGTGAAGTACTTTATTTTTGAGTGAATATAAACTCTTGTCCCATTTGCTAAACGCCTTTTACGTGCTAATGCAGAAAAACAATTTGAAATTTTTTTTAAAAAATTTTAAAAAATTGTACATTAATATTTCTCTTCTGGATGCCATCAAACAGATGCATAGTTATGAAAAATTCCTCAAGGATTTGATCATTAGCAAGAGGAAACTGGATGATGTTTCAATGGTTAAGCTTACAATGGAGTGTTTTGCAATTTTGCAAAACAAGCTACGCTGAAATTCAAGGATCTAGGAAGCTTTTCTACCCCTTGCTCCATCGGTTCCACTGATTTTTCTAATATTTTATGTGATTTCAATACTGGTGTTAATCAAATGCCACATTTTACATTTTTTAAGTTAAGATTAAATGAATGTCGACCTACAAATATTTCTTTACAATTAGATAATAAAAGTATAAAGTATCCAATAGACATTGTTGAGGATATCTTTTTTAAAGTCAATAAATTTATTTTTCCTATTGATTGTATTAGATATGGATGATGATGAGGATATCATTTTGATTCTAGGTCGATCTTTTCTTGCCACTGCACAATTTTTGATTGTCATATCTTGAGAGACATAAAACGTTCTGTAATTTTGTAAATCAATAGGGCTTTAGTTCTATAAATAAGAGGTATACCCACATATCTTGAGAGACCTTGAGGACACGACTAGCTCTAAGAGCTGCCTCCATAGGACATGATTTCCATCTCCTTCCAGTGCACAAAGGTTGTAATATTTTCTTTACTTTTCTTAGTTTTCTTTATTATGTCTAGCTAATTTTATTGTTCTTAGAACTAGATGGATTCTTTTTTTTATTTAATAACATGATTTGAATTTATTTATTTTTCTTAAATCTTTATTGACGTGATTATTATGTGATGAAATTTTATTATTGATCTTAACACTTCAAACATTTTAGGGCCCTACATTTTGATAATTTGAGATTGAATATATGCATAATCAATATAATTACAGAAGATTAGTCCAATACAATAAAATCCATATTGAGTTATGAGATCGACGGAATATTAATTCTATGTGTGAAATTTTAGGGAAAATCCTAAATTTCAGATTTTTCACAGAACTTAATGTAATTCGATTGAATCAAAATTATAAAACTATTGGATTTTGATTAGTTGAATTAGAGATTTCATTGCATAACCATTGGGTAAATCTAATCTTGAAAAAATCTACCATCATCAACAATAACTTTTTAGCTAGTAAATTTAAGCGATTTGAAAAGATTCGGCTAGGTGAAAGATTAAAAATAAATGAAATTGATGTCCTAGGGTTTTTTTTATCTATTGATTTAAGTTTTTAATGTTTTCATAATTTTTAAGATTATCGTAATTTTGATTTGATTTGTCCAATTTAGATAGATTAGTTTATAATTGGTAATATAAAATATTTTCGTGAGAGCAACAAGATATCAAAATTGTATATCAGCTTTAGACCTGTCACATAATGGGAATTACTTCCATGATTGCTTGGTGAGGCACAGGGAATAACTAACGGGTCGGAGAGCCAAAAACTAAAATGATTGAGAGGTCAAGGGACCAAGAAGCCGAGGAACTGAGAGTTATAAGCAATAGCTTTAGGTCAAGAGCACATCGATCACGAAAGTGGGCCAGAATCACGGGCTAGCTTCGTGGTAATGGATTATTGGCTATGTACTATCATTTGCCCCCACTCCTAATGTTAGTTTGAAGAGGTAGTGTTAAGAGTAGGATTAAAATTATAATAGTGAGGCATCTTGAAAAGACACAGAGAGAGAAGGCAGCTTTAGGAAATGGAATGGGTGCAAAAATGTAGCCTTAAATGTGGCTGATATTGATGTTTTAAATAGTTTCGAAGTGAAAAAAGACACAGAATTAATGTGGTCTAACGAGGCGAAAAGGACATGGAAGTGGGATGGTTTCATGTGAGTGGCAATAAATTGGGGAATTGACTATTTCAGCCTCGAGGTATGCCACTTCATTCTTTAGGATTTGCATTCAAAACACTAGCTATAAATAGTAGAAGATGGTGGTGAAGTTCTATTCGTCCATAGATAAGGGGTGGTTACACACCTAGATTTTTGATTCATGGGTGATAAGACAAATAAAAGATAGGCATTGCAAGGGATTGTTCGTCATAATAATTCTTTTAGTATTGATGAGTTAAAGATGAGAGATTTTGTATGGTGGTTTTTCTACATCAAGCCTTTAACAGGTGTTTTGAAATGGATGCTATCGTAGTGGTTCCAAGGGACCTTGTGGTGGGCAGAGACGTTTTCCCCCTTTTGTATTTCAAATTGGAAGGCAGAGGCATTTTTCTCAGTGAGGTCTGACGAGACGGCTGAGCACTAGGCTTAATGTCAGTTTCTCATGGGAGGCATAAAGAGGATGGGAGAACTTGAGATGTTGGGCTGTTGTGGGGAAAATGAGTGCCTCCATTTTCTCCCTAGCTTCCTGCTCATCTATTTTGTTCTCTCTATATTTCCAACTTCCCAACTTTGTAAATATAATGTTGTTTCTGTTTCCATTTGTATGAATTCTGATTCGCTCCGTAAAGATTTTATTGATAAATAAACGAAAGAGTTGTTTCCATGTACCTGGTGTCTTTGTTGTTTTATTCTGCTGATAGACTTAAGGGTCTAACTCCTCGATTTTCCTTTTTGCATGAACTTCATCTTAAGTAGATTTGCTTGACATGTTTGAACTATTTATCAATTGTTTGTAATCGAAAATAACAAAAATCAAGTTTAGCTCAAACAGTGGCTTTCATCTGCCAAGAGCCTAGAATAGCATCTTGTGGTTACTGGCGCAAGTCATCGGTCTGAGAGTAAGTGCGGAACCCTTTCAAGAAGTATAGCTGAGAGAGTACTGAGAGTTGGGAATCTTTCATTATACTATGTCCATATCACTCGAGGGTATGATGTTGAAATGGAGTTTGATGATATAACGTCGAGAGGCTCATTGGCATTACACCAACAGAAGGTTTGATGGTATTGTAGTGGAAGTTATAATTGTCATTACGCTTTTGTGTCACGCCCCGACCCTCGATTCGAAATCGTGAACAGTCACCCGTTACTCCATACATTGCCCGTCACAGGACACACATACCAAGACAACGAAGGCTAAAACCATCACCTACTCAAAGCTGTTTAAAACCTATTTTTCTTCAAAAAAAAAACATTATTTCCCAAATAAAGAATGTAGAATGCAAGACAATACCTCAATGCATAATTATACAACACTGGTGAGAGTTTCAATTACATTACATAATAAATTTTCAGTCATCCCGATAAATATATACAATGGTCATTCTATAGACTTCAAATGTACATCATCATCAAATACATCATTGCGGAAAAATGGTCGATACCATACCCAAGTCCAAGGTTTCCAAATATAAATCAAGTGTGTCGAACTCTCTCAACACGTCTCCCTGCGAAGTCTATAACTGTAATCAAGGATAAGTGAGAGGTGAGTATGATGAAAATATACTCAGTGAGTAAGGGAATCGACAATATATTCTTAATAATAAGTGTGAATATGGAGTGTCAAAATACATTTCAAAAACCATAATGATATCAAAACCAAGCATGTCATTTCCAGAAATCAGGTGATCTCATATCACACATCATAGTATCAAAATATGCATCCATTTACATTTTCGAAATCATTTAGAGTTTGCTAAGAAAATAACCCCGACAAAAGTCTACCTCGACCAATAACAGGCGTGTTTGGGGTTTTTCATATACAAATATATATGTAAAAGTTTAGCTCTCTATCCCAACGTTGGTTATAGGTCTCATCAAGTGCTAGACAGTGGCGTAACACATGTCCTCCCCACATTTGGTTCAATCGGCTAACCCGTGTCTATACGTATACCTAACAAATCGTGTATAGTACCTCACTCGGAGCTAGACTGTAGCGTAACACACGTCCTCCTCAAATTTGGCTTATCTGAGCGCAACTATACATATGGCATTTGGGGGATACTTATGGATGAAGCGTATCCGGACACAATGGGTGCCACTGCCAAATCCCTTCGTAGCTACGGAATCTATCAAGAACATCATCACATCATCATATCCGTCAATTCCATGGACTCTCAGTCCAAGTATCAAACCAATATCCATCAAACGTGTCAAAATGCATAGTCATATCAGAAATCATATTTCAAAATTTCAAAACATGGCATTATCACAAATCACGGATGCATATCATTTGAATCAAATCATTGGAGACACTTCATTAATCATCCACTCCATTAATCACAAAAGCAACATTTACAAAACATAGTTAAAATCATATGCTTTCAATCAAGTCAAGAAATATGTTATTTGAAAAGCTATAAAATATGAGTTTTTGTTTAATTGAAAACATAGCATCAAAATCTCACTCATAGTACTAGGAATGACAGTTACTCCCGGAAGTCTCTGCAGTGAATGTCCTGCCTTGTTTCGCTTTCGGCAACTCCTAAGGGACATAAGCAAGTATCTACCATCATCAATATCAATTCTTTCAAGAAAACCCAAAACTCTAACATTGAATACCCAATCTTTCTCTCACTTACGGTGACTCAAAACCCACCAAATTTATTTTTATCAAATTTCAACGTAAACTCCAAAGTCAAGAAAGATGAAAAATAAAATCAAACTAAAATTAAAATATTACATAAATTTCAATCTCCGATTTGTTTCAAGTCGAATCACGATCAAATTCTAGATTTTTTCTCACTAGAAACCTCAACTCTCTCACTAGGTTTAACTTAATAGAGATTGGGTCATGAGTTTTGAAACTTTTAGAGTGTGGGTCTAGAGGTATTTTGATTGATCGTTGGAAGAAACATGAAGAAAGAGAGAGAGAGAATGTGTGAACCGAGAGAAAAAAATGAAAAAGAAGAAAAATTGAGTTTGGTCTTCGTGGGTTTTAATATCCCACCACTGCTCTTTATTTATAACTCATTTTCCTGAATTTACTTAATTGCCCATTTCTCTCCTAATTTACCCAAGCTCCCAATATGTCCCTTTTTGGAAATTGGGTGCTCAACCCAATGGGTTTAAGTACTTATGTGGAATGGGTTGATCGGTAATGGATAGAGAAGGTGGGTGTGAGAGTGGAAGGTTATTGGTTCAATCCTCATCGGTTTCCGAATGGGAGAAGACATTTGTTCTAGCACAATATGAAAGAGAAGTTCTTTTGGGTTATGGGGAAAGTCATTCAATGAAGTTGAATACTGTAGGTTAGGTTCTAGGAATTGACGGGTTCAGAAAATTGGAATAAAAGTGCAATTTATGAAAAATAAATTAGAATTATAAAAATCTGGAATACTCCAAAAATAAGGAATATAAAATAAATTGGGTATTATAACAACAAGAGATTAAAGTGGCTTGGTGGAGAACATTCTTTTTGGACAAAGCAAGGTTGGAGGATTGTATGACCGATTAGAAATTTGTAGGCATGACTGAAGGAAAATGACAATTATTCCTAAATGACCAAACAAGGCAAGGCGATTAGACAGGTGTGTAGAAATGAGCCCAACAATATACCAATGGGCTTAGGCATTCGGTCACCGAATGACCGAAGAGAAAATGATAATGGGTTACCAATGAGTACTATTAGACTTGTAATGAAGAAATGATTTACCAAGGATAAATGAAAATGAATTACCGATTGGGAGTGAAAAATTTATTTAGTGTTCGGTAAACATTGGGTACCCGATGAAGATGGGTGTTCGGTTAATTGGATACACAGTGACCGAATGGGTGTGTGATAATCAAAGAGGGCATCGAACAGTAAAAAATACATTATACTGAACAGTCAGAAACATTATCGATAGATGATAAAAATAAAATTTACAAGTCTCATACTACCAATGATATACATTACCGATCAGTGGCAAAATAATCGATCAGTTTAAAGGCAAATTTAGTGTACTAAATAAAAATGTTAAAAATTGATAAAGCAAACATCATGAGCCGAATGGATATACCAACAGGGGTTCTCAATTGATAAAATCACCGTCAGTTACTGATAGATAGAAACTACCTATCACCCGTCAAAAATCAAAAATTGAAAAGTTAATCTATCAAATGTACAGTTTTACTAGGGAAGCAGTTTCCACCGACGCCTCAATTTCTTCCGAATACTGAATATAATTTAACTCTACCAAATGCTAACTCTCTACTAACTGATCATTTAAAATTTAAAATATCTGTCGATCAATACCTAATGGATTTTCTGAACAACCTCAAAAGTAGAATTTCATATTTCTTTTTAAAATCAACTATTCTTCCAAAATTTTACAAAATATAGAGATTTTTCAAATAATGACATTTAGAGTACATTTTATAAATTCGGACTTGTCCTGTGTTACATCTTGAGTGTGAATAACATACTAGGTGTCGCGCCAACAGTACTTTGAGGTATTGCACCTTGAATGTGAATGACGTACCGGGCATTGTACTGACAGTATTCGAAAATGTTGCTTCTTGAATGCGAATGGTGTATTGGCATTGTGCCGATGATACTCAGAGGTATTTGTGCCTTGAGTATGAATAGAGTACCCGGTATTGTGCCGACGGTACTCGAAGGCATTGCACTGTGAATGTGAATAGCATACCGAGTGTTGTGCCAACGGTACTCAGAAGCATTGCACCATGAATGTGAATAGCATACCAAGTGTTGTGTTGATGGTATTCGAAGGCGTTGTGTCTTGTGTTGACAAAATTAGGTTTTGATAACAATAAAATTGGATAAACTCAAGTAGAAAATAAACTTCGAAATGATCTGAAAATAATCTGAAAAATTGGGTTAAACCAACTTTCCCAAAACATTCCTAATGGATGACTATTTGAGATCCAATGACCAATTGTGAGCACAAGTGGCCGGCCCACTTGGCTCTAACGAGTAATCATGAGTACAAGTGGCTAGCCCGCTTGGCTCTAATGGGTGATTGGAAACACAAGCAGTCAGCCTGCTTGGCTTTAACAGCCGACCGCAAGCACAAGCGGCCAACTGTTGTTCTCAAGTGGGGGACCGCGAGCACAAGTGACAAACCAACTGTGCTTAAGTGGTCGACTGAAAGCCCAGTCAACTTGTAGAGCTTCAAGTTAACCCTATGTTCTCCTTCAATCGACCCGCCAAGGCAAACGGCCAACTCGCCTCACTCAAACGGTTGGCCCAATCCTCATTCGATCGTCCCATACTCTCTTTAGTTTGAACCACTTTGTCATGAGGATGATGTATTTGTTTGACTTCTTAAAATTGGATACAATGTACTTTGAATGTTCAATGACTCATCAAAATTGAACATGCTATAGGCTTAACACTTCTACACAATATAGTTCATCTCATTAGGTTGTCTCATCAATGGCTAAAATCTATTTAAATTTGAGTTAATCGGCATACATTTAAGTTAACCCCAAATGCAGACAAAGCATTGATGATGAATGTTCCAATTCACCTACCAACTCAACGTTCTCTTCAAGAGTTATAAATACAGAAGTTATGAAAGAAGAGAGTAACGATGGTTGAAAAATTGAATGAACTAATAGGGATTATGTTAAACACATATTCTATTCTAAACGCACTTCGTTTTTCTACTTAATTTTGTTTGTATTTATTTTTGAGCTTGGTTGTGTTACATCAGAGGATTAAGCCTCACCTTCTGTAACATTTTAATTCTATCATATTCGAAAGATTCAAAAGACCTTGAGGGTTTCTTGGCCTGGAGATTAGAAAGAGAGTGGGTATTTCGGGTAGAATTACATGTAAAGGTCTTGCTTGCGTTTGGGAAGCAAGTGGTCTATACTATTTGTGAAAATTAGTAAAAATTTAGAATGGTGCCTAGACGTGGACATACACCGTTATGTTGAAACCACTATAAAATCCTATGTCTACTGCTTCAACCTTATCTTCTATTTTCATATCCTTCTGCAAATCTCAAAAACCCAAAAAAAAATGAAAAATCTTCAAACAATCTATTTACCCATTCTAGGTTGATTTACACTTTGAATGTGAATAGTGTATCTGGAGTTGCATTGACAGTACTCAAAGGTGTTGCGCCTTGAATGCAAATGGCATACCGGACATTATGCTGACGGTTCTTGGAGGCGTTGTGCCCTAAATTTTTTTTGTCCCTGGTATTGTTTCTAAGGTCTATAGTTGTTTAAATTTTTTTGTCCCTGGTATTGTTTCTAAGGTCTATAGTTGTTTTGCGTCGAGTGGGTTTGATCCTATGATAGGGAAAATGATAGGTCCTAGACGAAGCACAAATTGCTCGTTGCGTTAAAGATATAATGTTATTATTGATAAATTATGAAATAGCAAATGTTCGGAATAAGAAAATTATAAAAGCTACTGATAGTAAATACGCAAATTTTCAGAGTTCTATGTACAAGGAATGGCCAAACTGTCCAACTGGTCAAGTTGATAAGTTTTGGGGTAGATTACCGAGCGTACCTAATATGGATCTTCCTAGTTAGGTGCGAGTTTGTCCTCCGGTTAGAGCTATTTAGTAGCTTTTACTCTTCGAAGTACCAGGTCTCATCTGCCATTCTGAATCCGATCTTCCTAGTTAGTGCTTGAAGCCTCCAAGCTATTTAAACTAGGGCGGTCTAGGATGGCGTTACAAAGAGATGGAAGTTTGATAATGTGGAATGTGATTGAGGTGATAGCATGATTTGGGGTTGTTGTATCACCGACACTGCGGTGCCCGGAAGTGTTCCTATTCATGAAATTTAATAAAATATTTTTCAATTTATATATATATAGAGAAATTTTTAATTGTATTGATTTTTTATTTTGGGGTATTTAATTTGAATTTTATGTATATTTAAAATATCCGTGCTTCCGATTCGAAGTACATTTTGTTTTGATAAAAAAAATTAGAACTTTAAATGTAAAGTGAGTATAAAAAATATATATATGAACATCTATTTAATTATTGATTTATTCATTTACTTATCTATTTATTTATAAATTGTTTTATAAAAAATATATATATAATAATAATAGTAGTAATAATAAAAGAAAAAAAAAAGAAGAAGAGAAAACGGGTTAGGGTTAGAAAACCCTAACCCTTTTCCCATTCTATCTCTCCCTCCGCCGCTGTCTTCCTCCGCCATCAACCCCTCCACCACCGTCTCTCTCTCTACCTCCCCTTTTGTCTTCTTTAACTTCCTTTCCCTCTCACTGTCGCTCACTCTCTTCCCCCGATCTCTCCCTCTCCGCCACTGTCGGCAGCCACCCACAGCCACCGCACGCACCACCACCTCCACCGTCGACCACCCACTCTCTCTCCACCTCCCTCTCTGTTTTCCCCCTCACAGCTCTCTCTCTCTCTCTCACTCTCTCTCTCTCTCTCTTCTTCGTCTCGCACTCTCCGCCCCCTCTTCCATCTCCACCTGTCGCCGCGATTCGGCACCACCACCGCCACCGCACACGGCCGCTTGCCGTCTCCCCTCTTCTGTTTCTTTTCTCTGCCTCTGTATCTCTCTCACGATTCCCCCTCTTTGTTTATCTCTCTAAAATTCATCCCTTCTGCTTTCTTTCTCTCTCTATTCTGCGAATATTCTTTCTCTCTCTCTCTCTCTCAGTTCTCACTCTGTCTCTCGATCTCCCTCTCTTCGATCGACTGCCCCAAACCATTCTCAGTCTCCCTCGGTCTTCTCTCGGTCTCACTGTTTCTGTCTCCCTGTCTTGCTCTCTCTTACTCTTCTTCCTTGGCTTGCTCGCAGTGAGCACTGATTCCACCTTTGCTGAAACCCTAAACGGACAGGAGTAGGAGACCTTCAAAAACCCTAAGTCGCGATCTGAATTCATTCCCTACACAGGTAAGGTTCAGTTGAATTCTGATAAATTGATTTTAAAGTTTCGATTTCTCTTGATGATTTAACCTAATTATTGAATTTTGCGTCGGTCCAGAAGCACGACAGGTTTTGGACTGAACAGAGTGTACTCGGAAGCTAGGTTGGCGAACCGAGAAACCCTAGGTGAGGTAAAATACTAACTCATTTGATTTAATTAGATAAATGTAGGGTAAATTAGAGTAGGAATGTATTGAATATGTGTAGGATGTATATTAAATTCAATTGGAATACATTATATGGTCGTTTTGTGTAATTATTTAGGTTAAATATAGAAATTTATGTTAATTGGGCTATTTCGGATGATAGAATCATATTGACTTGATTAGAATAGCTTCTCTCAGAGTTTAATTTGACGAATGCATGAAAATAGTTGGAAATTTGGGATTTGAGTTAAGGATTGATGCAGTCTTTACCATTTTAAGTTATCCTGCATATAGGAAATCAAAATACAACTTTTATTATTATGAAAATAGATTTCAATACCTTGAAAATGACATATGGTTTGAAAAAATCGGATGTGAATTGAAAAGTGTATGATTTTTCAAAAATTTTTCCATCTTGTAGGAAGTTTATTTATTTTAGACTTGTTTTCGATTTTGAACAGTTTTATATTTGAATTAAGATTGATTTTAATTTTGTTATTTACTTATAAATGGAACGAAATTGATGACATTGAAGTATATTTATAAATTGAAGAATTTAGGGTCTATACGAATTTAAGGAAAATGATAAACCCTGAAAATAGTCGGAAATTTGATTAAAATCGTGATGATTTGATTAGGTTGACTCTCTTGGAGATTCGAGGAGTCATTTGGTTTGATTGTGGAAATAGAGAGTGACCACCCTCCCTAGAATGTGAGTGAGACCCTAATCTCTTGCATGAAATAGTGAAACATGATTTTATCGTGTTTTTAATAAAACATGCTTTTGATATGCATTGTCTCGACGTATGGAATCGAAATTCAAATATGTTTTGTGATTATTGGAGTGTCGTACTTATGTTTTTTATGATTATGCATCTATGTTTGAAAAGAAATGAAATTGTGCCATGATTTGAGAAACGGAATATTTTCTATTCTACCATTGCATTGGTTTATTGAATTTAAATGATTTCGATGAAATGTATTGGCACACGGATTTGAATTATTTTGAGGATATAATGAGATGATTTGGCTATGTGGGTTGGATGCCTACTAGCTTGAGATAATATGATGGTATGGCATTATTTGATTGATTTCGTAGCTACGAAGGGACTTTGTAGAGGCACGGGTTGCCTGGATACGCTTCTGCAGGAGGTATCCGCAAACGTCCAGTTTATATTGATTCATAGGCGCGGCCGGTTGAACCCATATCGGGGGAGGACGTGTGTAACGCCACCGTCTAGCACCGGGTGGGGTCCTATTTGACGAGTCTGGGTAAGCAAGGGCTAAGCTCATGGCCAACGTCGGGGTAGAGAGCTACTTTTGAAACACTTTGCATAATAAAACCCCCGATGCGCCTGTTTTTTATCATGGTTGACCTTTACCAGAATCCTTTCGGCTTACTCTATGATCTACTTGATTTTAAATAGATGCATATATGTATGATATCGTGTGAATGATTAAATGAGTTCATTTTATTCGAAAATATCATGATTTACCACGAAATTTGAATTATTGGTTACGAATGATATTATTTGATACTCCAATGTTCACCTACACTATTAGTACTTGAGATTAATCCTCTCACTCACTGAGTATCCTCTCATAGATACTCACCCCTCTTCTTTCCTCCCTCAGACAGGATTGTTGTGCTGGAGCGATATTTCAGAGTTTAGAGATTTTAACGGATCTAGTTATTCTGGACGGTGAGGTTTTAAGTTTAAGCTAAAACTTAAATTACGTATTATATTTTCGACCCTGCGAGGTCTTGTTGATGTCCGTAGTTGGCCGTGTACTTATTTTGGGATGACTGTATAATTTATGTATATTTATTTGTGAAACTCTCATATTTCATTTGGATTGAAGCGATTGTATGTATTTGAATGTTACTTGGGAAAAAATATTGTATATTATATAAAATTTTAGGTCCACTCAGTATAGTGGCTGCTCATGCTCTAGTTGAGCATGACAGTAGAGGTCTGTGGTTAGGTCTGCTAGAAATTTTATAGCCTTGCGTTGTTCTAAATGTTGGCTGTGGGAATTGGTTGATTTTGGAGAGGTCGGGATGGCCATTTGTTTATTTTACAGGATGAATGTTGATATACAGATGAAATTGTACATGGGAGACCTCCGATTTATGGGGAGGTTTTGTCCGATTTTCTGTAAAAATATAGCAGGTATCCAGGGCAACGGGCAGCTGTTCACGATTCCGGTTCGGGGCGTGACAGCTGTCCCCAAAGTTATAGGAAATGAAATGATATTTTTGGGGTATACCCATTCGCTGGAGAGTCTTGTTAAGGGTGTGATCTGGGGTTGTAGATTTATGGGAACGAAACACATTTACTGAAAAGTATCTCTATAGAGAAGATCACAATCTGCTCCTTGATCAATGAGAACTCTTCTCACAGTATATGGACCTATCTGGGCCGTGATAACTAGTGGATCATGGCTATTTGAGATAACTCTGACTAGATTATCATCGTCAAAGACAATTATTGTGACATGGCAACAAAGGTGATAAAAGACAAGGCGTGAAACAAGTCTCTTCCTAGCCTATTTTCCACGAATAGCATTAATCTGTTGAAGATTGGTTTAGACTCCACAGATAATTGCTCCGTCAACTTGAGGGTTCACTCAATGCAGATGAGGCTTCTAGCTCATTCTAGGGGATTAAAGCAACAAAAGATCATCGAAGGTTGATCAAGCAGAGTAGATTTCAACACTTAAGTCAGAAGAAGCGATTTATAAAAGAAAGAAATAGGTTAAGGAGAGCTATATGATAACCCTCTGTAGTTCTATGTGCTTTTGTGAAGAATTTTCAGAACGTACCTATTAGGTTACCCCGAATACTATATATAGCGTGCTTATATAGCAAGTGTTGCATGCATTTAGGAGTGCAAAATCCTAATTTTCTTGCAGAGAGTCATATGAGATTTTTCATGATCAGAAGAATAATGAATGTAAACTCTCTGTTGAATGGAAGTCCTTTGAATTAGGAAAGGTTTCGATTGTTATGGGTACTTATTTCCTTACAATGTGAGATTACAATAGATTTGTATTGAACTAGAAAAGTTTGAATTCATTAAAGATTTCTTTCTTTATTGAATAATCACACTTTAGACCCATCACGTAACAGGAATTACTTCCATGACTGCTCAGTGAGGCACAGGGAATGACTAATGGGTCGGAGAACCGAGAATTAAAATGATTGAAAGGTTGAGAGACCGATAAGCAAAGGAACCAAGAGTCATAAGAAATAGCATTAGGCCAAGAGCACGTCGATCAGGAGAGTGGGCCCTACGATCATGGTCCGGCTCCGTGGTAATGGATCATTGGGCCATGTACCATCATTTGCCATGAATGATTTATTCATGGAGTGAAAGATAATAATTGTTATTATTGTGAGAATGTTTTTTTTCTTAATTTAACATAGAAAAAGTTTCACTCAACTCTTAGTTACCATATTACAGTCGTGATCTTTAAGCATTTAAAAGTTTAAATAATTAAATAAAATTACATTATTACCAAATTATAATAATGATCACGCCATTTGCTTGATGGGTCAAAAAGCTTCAATTAATTCGTCAACCAGAAATATTCAAAAGAAACACAAAATTAATCCGAAAGGGAAAAAGGCTAGAAAACTCTCAAATATTTAATCAATTGATAATACAAAAATCATAAAATTATATTTTTTGATGCTAAATATTATGAATTTAAGATATAATCAAATCAACTAAAATTTTAAACATAAGCTTATTCGCCACTCTATCATTCATACCTTAGAGAAAATACAACCCTTTTGAGAAAAAGGTTCTAAAAATATTTTGAATTGAATAGAATTATCTTGGTATGTAACAACCATTCACTAGCTACAAGGATGGGCGCGTAAAGAAAGGGCGTTTAGCATGCAATTGTCAATTAGCCCAATGCATGCGAGCGACTGAGCGTTGTACAAGCTAAAGAGATGCCATGCGCATTTCTTGTTACTACAATCAAATCAAAACTAGAGGAGAATAATGAGGTGGGCAGACATTAAAATCCAAAATTAGAATAATACCTTGTCCTCGGAGGCCATAGCAAGATCTCTCTCTCTCTCTCATCAACAATGGAAGTTGGGGCTTGGGATTCGAGAATGGAAGGTATAGAATTTCAAAGGGTGATTTCTCTCTTTGGAAAGCAACAAAAATTTATTGATACAGCAAAGCTTAAAGCAAGTATTCAATTCAACGCTTTATTACCAAAATGAGATACTATATCCCGCAGATCTGGGTAAGACGAGTTGCTTTGCTTTTCGACAAAATAATAAGAGCACGAAAGGAGTTGGGGTGGGGCGGGGCGGATCTCTCTCTATACAAAAAAGATTTCAAATAGTTTTTCCTTCGCATGTTCTATGTCTATTAATTTTGTTTCTTTACTTAAAACAATTTTTTTTCTTTTTTTTTTTAGATTTTACTTCAATATGTCAAATGTAAATCCTTGAAAGATGGGCTAGGATTTGCTGCTTAATTGAGCTAGCTTTATTTGTTGGTCTGATTAAATCAATTAATACTGTCGAGTTATTGCATTGCAATCAACAAACAAAAAATGTCTTATTTATTATTTCATTTATTTTTTATTGAGTTTTGTGTGTGAGAGAGAAAGAGAGAGATTTCCTCGTTTGTTGAGATTCTTCTTTTCATTATAATTTTATTATCATTTTCTTTTTAATTCATAGAATATTATGGAAAATAATTTAAAAAGTTTTACAAAAAGGTAGTAATTATTGACGTGGATCAACAACACCAATCACATATTTAGGAGTTTTGAAAAGAAAAGAAAATGTTAGTTACTAGTGAAAAGAAAATCTTTTCATTTTGTTTGAGAGTTTTATGGAAGAAAATAAAAAAAAATTGAATTCATTGATAATAAAAAATTTTACTTTCAATTTTTAAAGGGTAAATTTAATATATCTATGAGACAATTTTTTTCCTCTTATTTTTTCTCATTTTCTTTCTACTTTTGAAGAAAAAATTTTGATATTAAAAATCACTCCATTTTATTTCTTTTCTTTCTATATAAAGCTTTCAAACGAAAAATATTAAATAATTTTTTCTCTTAACTTTTTTTTTTTCTTTTTAAATTTTTCTATCCAAAATGCTGTTAAGGGACCTAAAAAAAGGAGGCATAAGGAAATATCAAGATTCCAGCGGGAAGCTGGCACTTGTGCTCATTGAATAAAGAAGAAAATAAATCCCTGAAATATATATATGTACATAAATGTATGTGTTATGTTTTTCAATATTTTTCCTAGATTTAAGATTTTCAAAACTTATATAGCAAGATCCTTTATTATTACAAGTTGGCACATATATGAAATATATCTTAATTCACACACTTTTCTTCTCCTTTTGTTATTTCAAAACATATATTTTTTAATATTATGGACTATAACTTAATTGACACTTTTTTTTCTCTTAAAAACCTCGAATTCAAATTTGTCGTGTAAAAAAAAAAGATGTATACAACAATTTTAAAAAAATTAAAAAAATAAATGAAGAGGAAAAAAAAAAGTTGAGAGCTTATGCCGGTCATTAATTGGACAAACACACGTACAAGTTTAAACATGTGTGTTAGCTTGGTGGCTCAAAAATAAATAAAATAAAAAAATATGAACCGAAACGCCAACAAAAGGTGTGGCAAAATCAAATCAGCCTAGCCCTTATTAGCTTAATTCCTGTTGTTATTAAACGTAGGAGCCCTAATAGAAATTCCATTTGTTTTCATAGAAATGCTTATACCAAATTTTCCTGACTTCTTGATTATTTTTGGTAACCTCCGGATATGAACTGGGTCGAATTCTTAATCTAAAAAGTTATTAATGAGGAGAAATTTATGAAAAAATTAATTTTAATAAGCAAAATTTTATAATTTCTATCAATTTATTTTATTTTAATTCAAAATTATAATAGTTGAAATAAAATGAATAAAGTTGAGACAAGTTGAAAGAGAATGGGTTTTTCTGAAAAGGGTCCAGAGCCCTTTCTTGAAATTTTACTTTTTGCCCGTATGTCAGAGCATTCGCATTTTATCTGCCAGAAATGATCAACCAATCTTACACGAAGGGGAGAGACCCTTTTGGGAGGTCATAGAAAGGCGCATATTGTTAAATCAGTGAACTGTCTAACATGGTAAAAATAGGGCGATTACGGGTGCATACCCTGGCCTCTTTCCTCTCCCTGCAGTGCCAGGACAGCCCTTTAAGTAGAGTAATGAACTCTAGAAGAAGCCAAGCAACAAGTTGCAGATATTTGAAGGTCCATGTTTTGTCCTTGTGTACACATCATACACATGATGGAGGGCATCGTTGAGAAAAGAAAAAAGATTGAAAGATTTGAACAATGAATGAATGGCATCTATCTCCCAACCCATGCCCCAAATGACCGACGCAGAGTCATAACAAGGCAAAAAAAATGATGGGTCACTCAAAAACTGGCAAATGGTCCCAACTGTACCATGGCCCTCTCTGGACTCATTTAAACTTGCATTGAAACTTGCCCTTCTTTTGGAAAGTTACGTTGTCCGTAATTCACAATTTTCTAGACATATTTTTATTGTACCTTTAAGGCCTTTTACCAACCTCTCTCTCCCTTGAGACTGAAATGACCCATTTTCAATTCTAGTTGGTGTTCTTTCTGATTTGGCTGTTTCAGAAGCAACTTATGGAAACACTCCATCATATTAAATTATGAAGTCAGTCTCAAATGTTTGGAGCTGTCTTTGCTCCTAGTTATGTCCGAAGACTCATGAGAAAAGTGGAAGGTGTAACTTTGCTATTCATTTTCTACTAGGACAATGCTACCCTACACCAGGGAAAGCCGCCAAAATTAAATTGAATATATTTGGAGAAGAATGGCAAACTGTATCTTTTGGCCTACACTCTGGAACCGAGAACCTTCCATATTTTGTCTCAAAGGACAACCAAGAGTGAGCAGATCTTCAACGACCGAGGAATGTCCGTACCCCCATCCAGGACTGCTGCTAATTCAGAGTGCCATGGTGATTCTTGTCATAATGAAGTTTTTAAATTCCTACTCCCCTGCCCCCTATTAAAAGGAAAAAAAAAAAAAATCCCTTAAGAATGACACATATTTCAGTTTTTCCTTTCTTTTGCACTGCTTTCATTTGTGAAATTGAGACCATAGCATTCATTTTGGTCTTCTTTGGAATGGGACTCCCGTTAGTAACCAACAAAATAGTCATGATCTTAACCGTTCTCTCTCCATCAAGTCATTCTAATCTCCAAAAATTGACAAGACAGACTTCTTCAGACCATGATATGTCAAAAGGCATCAGATCCCAGTTTGTCACCATATTTACTCTCACACACAATTAATAAATAAAAATATATGTAGCTAGTTGACGTGCTACAAGCCAAGAGAAGAAAAGCACCGCACTATACATTTAAAATATATTCACATACATAAGTGTGTGTGTATATATGCTATACGTATATATATTATATATGTATATATTTATATTGCTGGTCTTAGACACTTGGGCACAAAGATGAAGAGCACACTGGAACGATACTTCCTCTATAACATATGGCTTTGAAAAGTTTCCTGAAAAGATAAAAAGCAGCTGCAAAATAGTAGTAGTACCTAAAGAGATGAAGATAAAATGCAATGTATGTGAAAGGGCTGATGCAGAGGTTCTTTGCTGTGCCGATGAAGCGGTTTTATGCAGGGCATGTGATGAAAAGGTGCATGCTGCAAACAAGCTCTCCCTCAAGCATCAACGTGTTTCTCTGCTCAACCATTTAGCTTCTCCATCTTCCTCTTCCTCTTCCGACTTACCATCCTGCAACAACTGCAAGGTATCATAATCTCCACGTCTAGACAAACATCATACCTTCCCGCTCCCTCTCTTCTCTCTCTCTTTAAAACTTATGTTTCTATTTCGCAATTTGCATGCAGGAGAAAACAGGGTATTTATTCTGCTTGGAAGACAGGGCTCTACTCTGCAAAAACTGCGACTTGTCAATGCACAAGGCAACTCCTTATGCATCATCACATCAACGATTTCTCATCACAGGCGTCAAGGTTGCACTTGAATCATCAAACAAGTGTAACACTAACTGGAGCAGCGGAAAACTGCCTTCATCTTCTCCAATATCAGACTACAGATCTCCCTTGGCTCCATCAAACTCTGCCGCAACAGCCATTGAAATGGAGAGCACAAGCACCTCCATGAACGATTGCTTGGCAACAGGACCTCAATGGCCATTGGATGAGATACTTGGTTGCAGTGATTTCGACTGCTTTGAGTTCTCAGATGCGGGATCATGTAGGATTAGCAGCAGCCATGAGAATATTTTTCTTTGATATTCTCCTTTTTCATTTTTTTCTTTTATGTTATTTGAAGTAGGTAGTCAAATTTTAACCTGTTAACTGCGGTCACAAGATATATTTTAATGCATAGAATATGTTTTTGAACAATTGTCAGAAGAATTAAATCTTGGTTTTTGCCTACTATTTTTCCCAAAAAAAAAAAGGAGAAGACTCTGTTAACAGCATTAAGTCCTCTACCATACTCTTGAACTAAGAATTAGCATTCAGAAAGGCCATCATCTTTGTGCAAAGCATGGGGATTCATCGGTATAGACGTGAAGAGCAGAAAAAAGTGACGGATAGGAACACTTTTCCTGGATTCTACAACCTGTACCAACTGGGTTATGGTGGACTAAAGACATGTTAGAACAGTTAAGCGGAAAAGGATTTGTCCACTTGCACTCTAGACACCCAAAGCATCATTCGGTGTCAAGACGAGGATGACAAGAAATAGCAGAATGATTTCTTGAATTTTAATGTCTTCTGGCCCTTTGGCTCCTAAATCATATGGAAAATAAGTTAAATATATCATCCATTTCTTTTGATCAGCTCTGATATATATATTATAAATCATGAATCTCAAAACAATGATCAATCATGGGCTTCATAAAAATTGTGTTGAATCATGTATTAACCACCCTGGATTCATGTTGGAACTGGAAGATTTACCTCTGGTTCAAGTACCAGAGTTACAGCAAGTGTGCATTGGCTTTTCTTTGATATTTAAATGTCACATTCATCATGCCATGTCATTGAAACACTCTTTGCGTGCAGCTCAAAAAACACCTTTATAGAACTTTGAGAAAGAGAGACGTAAAACTTCATTAAGTAAAACTTTATGGAATCAGTAGACATCGTTAATGATTAAACCCAAAATCTTGGACATATAATTCTTACAAATACAGCATATCTGATGTATAAGGCATGGTTATCATAAAAATATTTTTAATGGTCTATTTTTTTTTTTTTTTTGACCTAATGGGCAAAGAAAGGACCAATTTATATCTCTTCTCATACATCCATTAAGTAACGAAATTAATGGACAAGAATAAACCCCTTATTAAGTCAATTATAACAATTCTATACAATTGGCATATAAGTAATCGACCATAATTTACAAAACAAATACTATAATCGTGTGACATTATAAGGAATGTCTTATATTCTCTCACTTGGCTTGATCATCAATTTACATTTAATAGCACAGTGATAAGGCATGCATAAGGCAATTAACCCTGTTCTCTTCACCTTAATTACCTATATTTAACACTTACTGAATGCGAGCTGTGGTGGTCACATGCTATTTATGCAGATACTTTCTTCCACATAATACTAAATCAGCAACTCATCAAAACCCCACTTTGGTTTGTAGGTGAAACCCTCATGAACAGGCACCCATGGGTCCCACAAGCATGGTACATACATGGTCATGCTTGCGTGCAAATGAGCAGGGGCCAAGTTGGGCTTGTGAGGTCCAAACGTGAGCATAAGCCCATAACGCTAGCATGGAATTGTTTGGTGTGAACTCCTTGGCCCAGACGTTCGAACTAGTTGGTTTTTTTATGGATTGGATAACCCTAGTGTTGGGACAACAATTTGAATAGTCAAAGATCAATTCTATCTTGATTAGAGTTTTCTAATGTTTGTTTTGTAATTCCTTCCCCAAATCTGATAATTTTTAGAAAGTGTTTAAATCTCTATTTAATTAAGCTAATTGGCACATAATCATACATCAAATGCTAATAAATTTACTATTATGAAGAATGAAAATTGAAAAAACTGAGCTTTTAGTAAAATTGGAGAACTTGTTAAAACACTTCATCCATGCTACTCTATAAATAGAGACCACGTCTTCTCCATTCATTCACTTCAAAATTTTGAGAGAGAGGTTTTAGTAGAGTAGAGAGTGAGAGAGATGGGAGACAATTTTGAAATTTTCGAAATTCAACCTATTTGAAGGTTTTTTCAAATCTTCGAACTTAGAATTTTCTGGTAGAGTTCTTGGTGCGCTTTAATTTTCATCAAAACATTTTTTTACTGCTCGTGAAGGTACAGAGAGAAATAAGATTATCACTATTCCTGCAGTATATGGTTTTGTATATTTCTCAATTTTAAACCCTAACTCAAGTGTGGTATCCTTGTCAATAAGATTGTCACAATTCAAACAATCAATAACCAGATTAAAGACTTGGCCCTTTATCACACACCTAGTAAAAATAGATTGTTCTATTGATTATCTACTTAGGTGTTTGCAATATTATCCTCGCAATGTAAAATTGTGTCATCATCTTCCTCATAATCATCTTCGTTGTTGAGAAGAAAACCTCCTTATATGCATTTTCATCATGCTCGTCTTCATCATGATTAACCATGTATGTGGGTGTCTTTGAGGACACTAAATGGACTTGTGCCCACCCTTACCATATCTATAGCACTTTCCAAATCCTGCATTGCATAAAGATTCTCTATTATTCGAAGTTATCCCCTTTCAATCACCATTGATGCCTTATCTCTATCCACTCTCTGCCTTGAAACAATGGTTTTAGGTTGAATATTTGTGGGTATTGAATTCTCCCTATTCAACCATATTAAGTTGAGCCTCTGTGTTAAGACTTCTCGTCGAATAATCAACCTTCTAACTATCTCACTCCTGTATATCAAACATTCAATTCTTTTTTAAATCTCTAGCTTCAATCCCTAAATATACCTAACCTATTGTTATACTAGGTTTCATTTAAATTATTTCTGACCAGTAAATAAATGTTAAAATTTGGTAGTGTTCTTGATGATGGACTTATTACCTTACTACAATTGTGGTACTGATGGGACATGGTCCAAAACCTAGCCAGAAGAGTCAGCTTTTGGAAAGCCCATAAACAACAGTTACTAATCGATGTCCAAATGTTATGATTATTTATCGAAGGGCTTTCGTCGTCCAGATTTCACGAACGAATGGCCTTAGCCGTCTGGATCTCCCGAACAATAGGGCCTTAGTCGCTCTGCTAACCAAACGTGGTTCATCAAGCAAGGGTAATCGCCCTGATCGGGTATTCAATCGTTGGCCCATCAATTGAACGAACTCTAAAAACCCTTAATTGGTCGAACGACTGATCGATAGTCAACAGCTCTAACAATTCCAAGGAGGGTCAAAACATCCTAATGGATCCGATTTTCTATTTCAGAGTAGCATCTTTAGGATCTTTCAATTAAGGAAAACATTTTTTCAGAAAATGGAAGTTTCCCAAGGGGATGAGAATCATAATTAATTCGGCGTATGAAATCCTCAAAATTTTCGGATCGACTCGATAAGGAAAGTAGGGTTGAAGTACCCCGACAGCGTACGACTCTCGCAGGTATAAGATATCTCAAAAACCCTACAAACCAAGTACGCTCTCTGTGTCATACACATTGGGCACCCTAATAATAGGAAACCACTCTCTTGAGCTCTCAGTCTGTTTTTTTTTTTTCATTTTAAACCGCTTTTTCTAACTTAAGCGTAGGAGTCTCCCCGTCAGAGCACCCTCCAGCGGTTTTTACAGATATTACATCCCTCCTGACGCCAACTGTTCAAGTCTATAAGGAACCGGTATCTGTAGAGTCATAATCCACCTCTAACAGGTACTATGAAACAAATATCATAATTTGAATGTAAAAACCTATCTTTTATCATTTTTTTATCCTCTCCCAAGTTCTTATAAACCGTTTACCCTCTCTCTTCCTAGAAGCACTCTAATTATCCTACAAAATGCTAATTCGTTCACAATCTTACAATAGAGATTTCAGAATATTCATAAAATCAATCAATAAAAAATCTTATATGTCTCAATCCCCATTAGAAAGCCATATTTTAAACAAAATTCACTTCCTTATTTGTGATTTTCACAATTTTTTACTTCATCTTCTTTTGTCTCCAGATCCATAACCATGTTGACCTAGTAAATTTTCATGAACTATTTCTCGATTTGACCACGAACATTATCTCTATCATATTCCTCTTCTAGTTTTGATTTGGATTTGCCCGCATTCCTTTGGCTCAAAGTGCAATTTTTGTTTGTTTTAGACCAACTTCGAGTCCCTCCAAGGTCTTTCTATGTGCAATACATCACCTAACTCAGATCTATCATCCTTTGATCTCCAAGGGATTGATTACTTTCCATCACTTTCAAAAGACTCACAACAAACCTGCTTGATACCAATCAACATAGTAAAAAGTATGACGATAAGTTTAATAAGTTAAAACCCTAAATTTTACAACAGAATCCATCCCAAGTTAAAAAAGAAAAAAGAAAAAAGAAAAATGTTCTTTTCTCGAAACAAATATCTAAGTTTGCCAAAACAAATACTTAACAAAGGCTTATAGAGCCTAAAGATTTAAAATAAAATAGGAATCTAGTGTTCTAACAATCCTAGGTGACCAAGTATTACTGGAAAGAAAAGTAAACAATAGATTAAGAAAAATAACAATTGAAACAAACTTCAAACTTAGGTTGGCGCAATTGCATGGAGCAACCACTTTATAGGCCATCTAGGTGTATCCTTTGAGGACAGGTCAAGCGATAGAGTTTCATTTCTTCTATTCTCCATTTTTCGATTCAACTCTACTTAATTGTGTTTCCTTACATAAAAAAAAAAAGACCACCTAAGTGTTTCCGGTGTGGCTACCTAGGGTAGCTGCCTCGATGCATTTCTTCTTGCTCGTCAAACTAGCTCCATGAATCAACGCTTTGTTTTCCTTCTCAGCTTACAAATTTGCCCTTCGAACCCCTTTTCGGATAGATAGCTTGGCTCTTGACTTTACAAACTATTTATTTGTGTCAAATCGTGAATTAATTAGTTATGATTTTACTGAAAGAAATCAAATAGATTTAGATTTTATGTAGGTAAAAGTATATTTTTTAGAAGGAGGTGTGTGCAGGTAATTCCTAAGTGGCTCGAGCTCGAGGTTCGGAGTGGAAAATGGCGACTAAATTCATTTCATTGCTACCTTGCCCTCTTTCATTTTCACAGGTGACTTTTTGTTAGTTTTAAAACTTGAAGGAGCAACTTGTTATAAAAGTAAATAATAGAAGCTCTTTGCAAGTGTTGAAACTATACGGGGCAAGTTGCTAATATTGCAAAATGATAGGAGGTTGTTTTCACTTTTCTACAAATATTGCACATGAAGTGCGTAAAAATGACATCCGCTAAAACCCTAGTCGCCGCAATCGAAACGCTGCCAATGGAGGAGAAGCGCGAAATCTCAGTGGTGGGCTTGGGCGGCAAAGGCTCTTCCCTCTCATCCTCCGCTGTATTCTCCGTCGCCAACGGCAGTTCTTACGTCCGAATTGACTCGGCTGTTCTCGACAAGCTGTGTGACAACAATTCCCAGTCTCTGTCGAGCACCCGAATCGCTATCCCCGAAACCCTTACCCGCGAAGAGTCTCGTGCGTATCTCGTGGCTCTTCTTAACAGGCTCTTTCTCTCCCACTCCAATATCCGCCCTCTGCTTCTCACTTTCCTCTCTGACACCCTCAATCGAAGTTCTCACTTCAATTCTCAATCGCTAATCTTTGATGTAACTGCAGAAGAGCTTGCTGCAATTGAGAAGTTTACAGTTCCGGCAATGTTAGATGGAATTTCCGCGATTGTCACTCACTCAGCTTCGGTGTTGTCCACAATGGGTGATACCGTTGCCGCATTGTCGTGTGAGGCGATGAGAGCTAATGCTTCAAGCTTTAATTTGATGGATTCTGGCGATGGTTCTGTTTCCAAGGACGAGGTTGGTGTTGCTAGTGATTTGAGGCTCATGCTCAATGGATCAAAATTAGTGGGTAAGAGTGACTGTGATGCAGAATCTGAGATTCCCAAAGTTCATGGTAGTTTGAGAGAGATAGTCAGATGGGTGTATTCTAAAATGCGCGTAGAGTTGAATTCGGTGCCGAAAGCTGGGTCTGCTAGAGTTTATGCTAACGTAATGTCTGCATTGGCTTCTGCACTCTGGAATTTGGGGGATGGTAGTTATTCTCGTGCCAAAAGCAATGTCAATTCAGTGAGTGATGATAGTTTGAAGTCTGCCTTGGTTCAAATGCTCGACAAAAAGTGCCCTAATCTTGATAGTCTGAAGAGTGTTCTTGGATCTTTAAATGGACTAGCATTTGAAGATAACTGTGTTAAGTCATTGCATGAATTGAATAGTTGTTTGGGGTCAGTTAGGGCAATTGTTGCTTGGGAGGCGACGGCTGCAATAGTTTCTCTCCTGGGGAGTGAGTCTATAGCTGAAGCGCTGAAGGAGGGATGTGGAAAAACTCAGCCTGCTCAGAATTCAACGGTGGGGAAAAATGGGAAGAACGCAAATGCTGGCAACAAGGGTGAAAAGAAGAAGAAGGTTTTGGGAAAAGGGACAACTGTTATACTACAGTATATAAATGACAGGCGGAAGAAGATGGTGGGAAACATAGTTGAGAGTTTCGTCCTGGTGGAGAAATGGGGGGATTTTATTTCCTCCTTTTTGGACCCCAAGGACCCCGAGTGTTGTACTCTGCTGGACAAAGTGAAGGAAGTTTTAGAAAGCAATGAAAGCAGAAGGCTGCCAAAGCTTCCAAAGGTACTTTAATTTCTAAAATTTTTAGTTTCTATTTATTATGTGTTATGTGGTTCTCATTTTCTGTCAAAAGATAGTTCTAGTGTAAATTTTTGTCACTCCTTCCTGAGATGTTGATTGTGTTTGTAACTTGCATTTGGGTAACCTTAAATGCCATTTCCCCATTGACTACGATACAGCATCTTTAGTGTCATATGTTCTTGCAAAGTTAAAAGATGCACATCCGGGGATTGCAGCATATGTTGTCCCCGGTGGAGGAGCGAATGTTTCTTTTCCCACTTCACCAGACTCTCCTTGAAAGAGGAATAAATCACTAAGTTCTGAAGAAAGCTAATAGTGATCATATAAGTTAATTATTTTTCATTCATAATACTTCACTGCTGGTGAATCAGACCAAGAGACAGCTCTTGCCCCTTGCCTTTTTTTAGGTCATTGTTAATGGGAAGGAAAGTGCTTTATAAACACCAATATAAAGCAGTATATTATCAAAACTTGAAAAACAACTACAAGGAAACTAAATAAGCTGTAAATGTTTGTTTACGTATTTGATGCATGACTGGTTGCCCATTACTCTGTTCTGTTGATGCTTAGAAATTAGGTTGCCTGAACCAATAAATTTAGTGATGCAAAATTGGAATGATGCTTGCAATGCAACGCAAGCAATTCCATAAGGTCTCGTTTGGATTGCATGTTTTGGAATCCAGGCATGAGAATGAAACCCCTGTCAATCCAATTCCACTTTCTGGCTGCCATGTTGGGTTTGGGAATGAGGAGGAACCGGAAGCTACTTATATGGGTTTAATGATACCAAGTGAAGGGATAGGAATGAAAGGGATTGAAAGCATGACAATCAAAAATTGAAAACACAAAAGAACTTGAATACCTTCCTAAAACTAGAAGCCCCTGATCCCTCTCTCTCTCTCCCTTCTTCTTCTTCTTCTTCTTCTTCTTCTTTCAAGCACATCTATATTACATGATCAAACTCCAGCGCAGGAGTCTATGGATCCATGGGAAACAACATTCTCTCTCCCTTGTTGGATTTCGAGCAACAACTTGTTTGAATCTATGCTCATTCAGTGTGAGATGGTAGCATGAAACAAGAATAGGCTGTCACTCATCAAGCGAATGAAATACTTAGCATGTACTGATCAAATTTTTGGAATCCACTTAAGGAAGAAAAAACTCTCTAAGAGAAATATTATTTAATAAATAAGGGCTCATATTACAGTTATTAACAAGGCTATTCTTAGGCTAGAAACCCTAAAATATAAAAACCAAAATATAGATACTAAACCTTTAGCTAAAGACTAATGCTAAAATAACCAAATAAGCATACTTGCCTTAGAAGTAAATAATCTAAGACTCCTACAAGACTTTTAAAATGAATAGGAAACGCAATAGATTCCAAACCTCGCACAATTTTGTATAGCAATATTATTCTCTGTAAATTCGACCTGAATGGTTATCACAGCTCCCAAAATAGTGATTCTGGGCTGAAAGTGGCGACTGCCTGCATGAGAATGATAGTCTGACGTTTTAATATCTTTTCCTTAAATTTAGATTTGGCCAAACAATTCACAAAACTGATCCTTGTGCTCTACATCAACCCCTTTCCTTAATAATAAAAACTTATCCTCAAGTTTAATAACAAGCAAAGGATGTCCATCATTGTTTGGCATCTTGGCACTTTTTTCTTCATGTGGTTAGTGACTTTGTATCTCACATTAATAATGTTTAGCCACTTTCTCACTGTTAATTGCTTTATAAACACACAATAGAGTGGTGAATAAAGAGAATAAATTGAATATTTCCCCTCCACTTGAAAAGCTTTGAACCCTTCCTTCTCCATAAGCATAGCTGCAAACTTGATCATGAAATCTTTCTTTCCCAAAGCAATGGACTATGTGGAAGAACTTGTGAAAAGTCCTGAGAACTTATCCAACTCGTCCATTGGAAATTTCAGGGACTCATCTATTCTCAATTCTGCAACATTCTCATCATAACTATTAGTAATAATAAAATCAATTTGGATAACTCATGGAGCAATGAGATTCAAGGATGTTGATTGTTGCGTTAAGATGAATTGTTTTGATCAGTTCACTTATCCAAATATTGATTTTACAAACACAAGATCAACTTTTCTTTATCCTTGGTAAGATCGACATGGATTTGCTCATTGTCTTCTTCAAGGCAATCCTCTCTAATATGGATGTACTTTCTTTCATCTTGACTTCAGTGGATTCTTGTTCTCCCACATTCGCAACTATGTCAGAAATTCCTTTTTCTGCATCTTGATCTTCTGGATTATGTCTCATCCTTCTCTTGGACAATAACTCGTTCAATCTTGGATTGAGTTGTCAGTTTGAAACGTCATCAATTTCTTTACCACCGTAACAATCTTTCAACTTTGCAACAACATGCTCATCTTTATGTTGGACAAGTGCAAATCTCTCATTGTGATGGCCGTCAACTATACGTCTTTGTTATTACTTGACAGGCTAAGAAGATATTAATCGTCCACTGCAATTCCTCTTAGCAACCCCCTAGAGAGTTTTGTAATCCTTTTGCATACTCGAATATAATGCAAAGCTTCTTGAGCCAAATTTCGGAGTTCCTTCACTTTTCTTTCTTTGTACTCTAACCATAAGGAATAACCTCAAAAAGTGTCAGTTGGATATCACTTATGTCTCCAATAGTCATAGATCACAACCAAAAGCCTGATGAAGCTAGGCTTTGACACCAAAACGGAAGCATTAAAAAATAGGCTACCATTGTCAAGTCTATGAAAGGGATAAACACTTAGAATCCACTGTCCAAACTTTTGGGATCTGTTACTCTTTACCCTCTACAGGGAGTTTTGTGGTCATCCTGCAGAACTTGAATATCATACTAAGCTTCTTGAGCGAAGTTTCAAATTTATTTCACTTTTTCTTTGTGTTCTAACCATAAAAATACCCTTAATCACTGTCAATGGGATACCGCTTACATCTCTGGTGATCATAAATTGCCATCAAAAGCTTTGCGAACGTAGAACTGATTCTCAAACAGGAGTAATGCTAAAAGTAACCAAAGAATAATTCTTTCTTGATAAATAAACAATCTAAGACTAAAGACTTTTTAAACAAATAACTCCAAAGCTTGTACACCCTTGTATAAGAACATCATTTGATTTTGTTTTTGAACATAGTTTGGTACAGGTTGATATTTGTTGTTTACCAAAGTAATAACAATAATGATCATAAGTTGTTGATTTATGTTTGTTTCTGTAAGTGGGAGGTTATATATTTTAGTAGTCTTTAAGGAAAGCAAAAGAATTGTCATATGTGATGAAGCCTCTGCTAGTATGGGAAATCTCTCCTATGGGGAAACTAGCTCCTAATAAAGTCTCTTAAAAGTGCTGGGGACTACCAACTCACTAGAGAATGCTTTATGTGATTAAATTTGCTAATGCCTTAGCCTGTGAGTTAGGAAAGTGGCTGCTATCCTAGATGTGGTGTTGAGGGTTGGATACTTCGTGTGAGATGCCTCATGGATCCGCTTAGAGTTGAGGTTGTGTAGCATGTTTTGTGTGTCTTTTTGTTTTTGTTGTTTTGTTATATTTACTCAAAAATGAAAAAATTCTAGCCAATCATACAGAATTCAAATGGAATTGATTATAATTCAAAAAGATTTTATTCCATTTCGATGTAGCATATATTTGTGGACATTTTTCAGCCCTTTACTAATCAAAAAGCCAAAAATCAAACTTAATTATCAGATTATTTTTTTATAACTTATAGTGCTTAACACTAATTTTAATGTAATTTCAAACATAAGTTACAAGATTTAGTTAAGATTTTGCTATCAAATATTGTGTGTGAACATTACCAAACATTAGGAATGAGGATGGCTCTAAAAACAGATTTCATTCTGGAACAGTTCCGAACACGAATAATGGAATCATTCTTTCTAACCATTACGATTCCGATTCCTACCACCCTTCCAGAGGGGGCCTAAGATCCATAAGTGAGAGGAATGAGGATAGTGTGGTAAACTCACTTATTACTCGCTTTCTCTCTGAATATTTTCTCAAAGATCCTGTTTGAACTTTAGACTATTTTCTCAAAGAGCCTTATTAAAATCTTTTTTTTTGTTTTTTTTTTTTTGGGTGAATCTTGACGCAATGATTGACCTCGAGGTCACTGGTTCGAGGCGGGAAAACAGCCTCTTTGCAAAAATGCAAGAGGAAAGCTTCGTACATATACGTCAACTCCAAATCCGACCCCAATTGTTGGGACTAAGGCTCTGATTGTTGTTGTCGTTGTTGTTGTTTTCATGTGTGCAGTTTCCTTGTTACAAATTTTCTGTTTTGGGTTAAGCTGAGTTTCCATTGTCTTTAAATTGAGTCTACAACATCTTTCAGGGTACACGTGATTTTTCAAGAGAACAGATGGCCATAAGAGAGAGAGCATTTTCAATCATAGTTGATGTTTTCAAGAGGCATGGTGCTACAGCTCTTGATACTCCTGTTTTTGAATTAAGAGAGACTCTTATGGGGAAATATGGAGAAGATTCAAAATTGATTTATGATCTCGCTGACCAGGTTTGTTTTACTGATATATATGCACATCTTGTTTTACTGTTAAGAAGTGAATGCCATGTGCTCCAACTGAAGCAATTTATTTTCCCATGTCTTCCGTATGAGTCTTGCTTGTGAAGGTATGTCTATCTCAAAAGTTACTACTCCTGAGCATTTCAAAGACTTCTCTTCCTAAGGCTCCAGGTTCTCATTTGACAGATATTGAAGTTTTGTGACCTGCAATGTGCATATAATATCTGATTAGAAATTGAGGTGTTTCTCATGGGAAATTTTGGAGCCTAGTGTGATTGTGTTTTTTGAGTCCACTTGCTGCTTGGCTGCCAGTAGGCAGCTTAACAGAGAGGTGGTATGTTTTTACTATAAAATTCTTTAAACTTGGGGCTTTTGCATGAGTACCATTATGTTGAGCTCTGTTAGTGTGTTTAAGGTCATGTTTTAAACTTGGGGCTTTTGCATGAGTACCTTTATGTTGAGCCCTGTTAGTGTGTTTAAGGTCATGCTATAGTGTTTTATTGGGCCTTGTTGGTTTTCTGCTGAATGTTTGATTTGGTCACCAGTTGGGATGATAAAGATGGCCAAAGATAATTACGGTATGCAACTCAAAGAAATCTTTCATGATCTTTTTCTTTCTTTACTTTTTATTATTTTTTTTAAGTGGGAAAGATGGTTTCTTTTGCAGCTGATAGTTTTTGTGGCAGTTGTTTGCTCCTGGGGATTGAGTATTTTAGATGATGGTGTTATTGGCATGTTAAAATTTGTAGGACTGCTTGCCTTTGGAGAAGGCAATTTTGCATCATCAAGAATAGAAAGAGGTCTCTAGATTGGTTGTTTGGTTTTCTAATGCACACCAGATAGAAAAATGATGCAGGAGAAAAGCAATGAAACCAAAATTGAAAGAAAAAATTAACTGAAGTTCAAAATTAATTGTAAATAGAACAGAAAATTTTGGTTTAGGGTTTGAAAGTTTAGGTTTAGGTTTTGAAACCTCCCAATTATAATTCCAAAATAATATGACTACTACCAAACCCTTGTTAGGATATTTATATTGGGGGTCCTTATTAAAAGTTACATGCCAGTCACATGACCTTTTAAAAATAAAAGAAAACATAAAATTCCAACTCGAGCAAAATAATGAGAAGACTAAAATATAGTAGATAAATGCCTAAAACTTTTTTCAAATACTTGTGCATCATTCTCCCCATATTGAAAGATGACTGCATCTAATGAGAAAGCTTTTGCAGCCTCTGCTTATATCCCAGGATCAATTTTCTTGAATTCATCTTCTGCAACCCCAGTACTTTCACTCATGGTTTACGTAACCATTTCACTGAGAATTGCCTATGAGCATTTTGTTTTCTGGATTTCACCTCTTTGACATCAAGAACTTTTTGGTTGGTGTTATGTTGCTTTTCTCAAAATTGCCAACCTGTTCTATAGCTGTAGCCACTTCTTCAAAGCTCTCAAATTAATATAGATCAGAAAAATTGAAAACTAGACCAATCTGCATCTCAGGTGGAAGCTCTATTAAATAAGCATTAGAGTTATTCTTTTTCAGCACCTTAGAAGGTCCAAACTTTCTTGATTTTAACTTATGATAAGTGCCTTTAAGAAACCTCTCTCATCTCAAGTGTACAAGCACCAAATCACCTTCTTCAAATTCGTTGACATGCCTATGCAGATTGACAGCATTTCATAAACCTCATTGCTTGTTTTCATGGCAGCTTGCACTTTCTCATGGATCTTCCGAATTTGATCAGCAAATGCTTCTCCATCATCCCTCACTCTCTTTGGCTTCTTATAGCAATGACACCAAATCAAGCACATTTTGCTAGTTTTCATATGCTACTTCTGAAGCAGTCTTCTTTATAGTTTTGTTGGTTGAATTACTGTATCAAATTTAGCCTGTGGTACAACAAGATCCTTGCTCCTTACATGGTTCTTAGCCAAGCATCTTAATAAATTGCCCAAGCTTTGAATAACTAGTTCAGTTTCTCCATCCGTTTGTGGATGCCTGTGCTGGAATATTTCAGTTCAGTCCCTAATTTCTGCCACGGAGTTCTCCAAAAGTTTCCCAAAATCTTGACATCTCTCTCTAAAACTATAGAAGTTGGAATACCATGTAACCTCACCACTTTCCTTAAAGAGCAATTGAGCAATGTGTGTTGCATAAGAGGTTTTGGAATTAGGAATAAAGTGTGCCATTTTTGGGAATCTATCCATCCCAACGAAAATGAAATCATAGCCTTTTGTAGTTTTTGGAAGGCCTAACACAAAATCCATGCTCAAATGAATCCATGGTGCTTCTGGTTGTGGTAAAAGACTGTACAACTCTGTATTTTGATAATCGACTTTGCCAACTTGACAAATAGAACACTGTTTCACAAATCTGCTCGCATCCTTGGCCAAAGTTACATTATGTCACCAATGCCATTCTCTTATCCCCGCCAAAATGACCTCCTAGACAATTTCCATGAAGCTCTCTTATGATTTGTTTTTGAAATGATTCCTTGGGAATGCACAATTGATTGTCTTTGAACAGATAATCATAATGTAACTTGTATGACAATTTCTTTGCAGCTTGTGGTCCTTGCAACTCCTTCACAATTTGACTGAAATATGGCCACTCCCATACTGATTCTTTAACTTTTCAAAGCCAACAACTTGGGAGGACATAGTAGTTAAGATCAATGACCTTTTGCTCAAAGCATCTGCCACTACATTAAACTCGTGTCTTATATTTCAAAGAACAGTTGAATTCATCCAAGAAGGAGCTCCAACTCGCATGGTGTTGATTAAGTTTCTTTTGTGAACTCAAATATTTCAAGACTTGATGGTCTGAATAAACAACAAATTCTGGTAAGCTAGGTCGTGTTGCCATTGTTGAATTGCGTGCACCATAGTAGAAAACTTCAAGTCATAAGTAGAAAACCTTCGCTTAGGATCAAATAACTTATCACTCAAAAACTTGACTGGTTTCCCTTCTTGACTAAGAACAGTCCCAATTTCGATGTGGGAAGCATCATATTTCACAACAAATAGCTTTTCAAAATTTGGTAACGCAAGAACTGGTGCTTATGTCAAGAGTGTCTTGATTTGTTCAAAAGCTTTCCGAGCAGCATTGGCCCATTCAAAATTGTCTTGTTTCAACATCTCAATGATACAACTCATTGTAGAGCTGAAATTTCTTATAAATCTCCTATCAAATGAGGCTAATCCTTGGAAACTTCTGAATTCTTTGGCTGACTGTGGTGTTATTTAGCTCTGAATTGCATGAACCTTGTGAGGGTCTGGTTTTGGTCTATCTTCGGAGACAATGAATCCCAGAAACGCAAACTTACTTCATAGAAATGAACATTTCTTCAAGTTTACAAACAACTTCCTACTTTGCAACACCTCCGAGACTTTGTGTAAATGAATTAAATGCTCTTCCTCACTTCGTCTATAGATTAAAATATCATCAAAATAAACTAATAAAATATTTCAGAAAAAGTTTTAAGTACCTCAGTCATGACCCTATGAATGTACCAGGCGCATAGAAAGGCCAAAGGACATCATCAATCACTTATAAAGACCATGTGGAGTCTTAAAGGCAGTGTTCCATTCATCTCCACTTATTTGATGATATCCACTTCTCAAATCAATATTTGAAAAGACTTTGGAGCTGGCCAGTTGATCATGCCTTCCAAGCATGGGATTAGAAATCGATACTTGATAGTAATTTTGTTTATAGCTCGGTTATCAACACACATTCTCTAAGTACTGTTCTTAAGGGCTAGCAAGGCTGGACAAGCACATGGACTTTTACTTTTATAGCAGCTCTTCAACTTGTTTTTTATGTTTTTCGTCGCTCTGCAAATGGATTCCTATATGCTCGCAAACTTGGTGAAGACGCTTCATGTACCAAATCTATGGCATGTTGAATGCTTCTTATCGGTGGTTTTTGTTCATGTCTCCACCCGTGGCCAAGGTTATTTATAACCTTGCTAACAACTGCATACACTGCTCCTGCTTCTTTGACTTCCTTCTCTAACTCTTCAGTGGTTAGAAAACCCATTCAGCTTATTAGTAATTTTAGGTGTTGCACTATCTTCTTGAGGATTTAAAGTGTTCTTTTTGCCACCTCCGTAGAATGAGTATTCGTTATTGTTAGAGCGACAGTTCATATCATGATCGAACAGCATGAGAAATTGGGTTGTCTTGCCAAAATCACTCCATACTTTGCTCTTTCTTTTGTCACCTCTGCGTGCTCCACCTATGCTCCCTCCATTGGTTTTACTAGTTGAAGCAGTTCGATCCCCTACCATTAAAACTACCATGAGAAACCCATTCACTCTTGCGTCATAGCGTGAAACTCGCTTTTTAGCTAGTAAGGCATATTGTTGAGCATCCTTTAAGTTAAATGCACGAATTTCTCCCAATTCACCTCTTATACTTTGATTGAATCCGGCGAGATCGCAGGATGTTAATTGAAGTTTTGTACGGATTTGACATTAAAAATAAAAGAAAAGGAAATTTAAAACAACACCGAGGGAAAAAAAATTCCTTATCTAGCACACAAATTTCGCGGGTTGAAAACGCGACATGGAATGTCGCGTCTTCAACATGCGACATGGTATGTCGCGTCATCAAGACGAGGCATACTTTGCTTTTTCTCTCGCGACGTAAGGTTTCAACTGTGGGAGCAGGAAGGGGCAAGTGGGAGCAGGAAGGGGCAAGTGGGAGCAAGAAGGGGCATGTGGGAGCAGAACAGGAGCAGAAGGTGCTGATAGTGAATGTAGAGATGTAACCGGGCCGGTTTTGGCCCGAAAACTGGCCCTGTTGGCCTGGAAAAGCCCGGCCTGGGTGAACAGTAACCCTGAACGGGCCTGGCCTGGCCCGCTGCAGTAACCAGGCCGGTCCGGTTCCTATTTTTCTTGAACTAGCCCGGCACGGAACCGGCCCGACCCGGTTCTAATAGTTTTTTTTTTTTTTTTTTCCAAAAAATTTCGCTCGAAAACAATCGAACCGGACCGGACCTAACCGGCCGGGTCCGGTTCAGCGGGCCTAGTTCACCGGGCCGGGCCGGTTCCAAGCAAATTTTTTTTGGAACCAGCCCGGATCGGGAATGCCTTGGAACAGTTGCCAAACCGGCCCGTGGTTCCTGGGCCCGTCCCCTGAGCCGACCTGAACCGGCTCAGTGTCATCTCTGGGTGGGAGTAGGAACGGAAGGTGCTGCAGGTTGAAGATATGAGAAAATGGTGAAGAATATGGCAAATGAGTTTTTTGGCAGAAACCCAATTGAAAAACAACCCTAAAATATTAAGATTTGAGCTTGACGATGAAGATTTTGAGCCTGATTTTCATCCACCTGCTCTTCCCATATAGAAGATTTGAGGACAGGAACGGAAGGTGCTGCAGGTAAAGGAAAGGGAGCAGATTGAGGCAACATCCAATTGACAAAATCGCCAATGGCACTTTGTGGTCCTCCTGCAGGTTTGTCGTTGCGCCTCATCACCATGTCACATGTTGAAGACGCAACATACCATGTCGCATCTTCAACCCGCGACATTTGTGTGCTAGATGAGGAATTTTTTTTTTCCCTCAGTGTTGTTTTAGATTTTTTTTTTATTATTTTTTTTATTATTATATTAAAGCCAAATCCATACAAAGCTTTGTTAATTGTTCAATGGTTTCATTCAAACAAAAGCTAATCGATAGATGATTGAATTTCGAAGTGTATTCGTTAACTATCCATTCTGTTTGAGCAAGTGAATTCATTCATAAAGCTCCATCGCATAATCTGCCGGCAAGAATTGTTTCCATATCTTTCCTTTCATATGTTCCGTGGTACTGATCTTTCGCATTCCTTGATGTGCTCATTGATCTTCAACTCTCTTCTACCATTGAAGTGCTGCAGGTTTGAGCTTCACCAATAGTACCTCTCTTGATCTAGTCATGGGATTCTGCTCAAAATAATTTTCTGTGGTGGCTTACTAATCCACCTCTTGCTTCCCAATCCACTTCTTGCTGCAAAATTTGCATGTCTAGTATTATGAAAGGGATTCTCAGCTTTTCCCATATCAGATTCATCCTTAGGACCACTTTCCGACATATCTAAGTGGTAGTGGTCACCTTCCGGAATCTCCATTTGGGCTCCCACAAGTTCCTGCCTCTACAAAGCTTGTGCAACACACAAGAACTCTTCAATCATGCATCTCATCTCAATCAATTTTGTCCAATGATCTTGATTTCCTCTTCCATAGCCTCTACCATGTCCAACCATGGCTTAAAATTGAATCTAATGCACAAATCTAGTATCTGTTATGCTCTAATAACAATTTGATGCATGGAAAAAGGCAAGAAAAACAAAATTGAAAGAAGAAATTAACTGAAATTCGAAATTAATTGAAACCAGAGGAAAGAAACTAGGTTTAACATTTGAAAACCTACGTTTAGATTTTCAAAGCTCTAAATTATATTTTTAAAATAATACGGCCACTACTAAAAGTCACATTCTAGTCACATAGCCAATCAAGATTTTATTAAAAGTCACATGTTAATCACATGATCTTTTAAAAATAAAATAAAACATAAAATACCAGCTTAACCAAAATAATGAGAAGACTAAAACATAATAGATAAACACCTAAAACTTTTTTAAGATACTCGTCCATCAAAAGACCTTTGAGTGGTCTGGACTATGTTTTCGACATCCTATATTCTTGTCTCTTGGGACCTCTTATCTAACCTCAGCCATTCAAACTCATTTGAAGTTAGAGGTTAGACTTATTTAGATATCTGACTACTATATATAAAACACAGAATGGACACTGTACACAGTATGGCTTGGACACCGTTATGCACCAAATTTCTTTTAAAAAAAAAATGACTCTGTGCAGACAATGCATAAAGATAATGCTATTTCTGTAAAAACATATTTAAGAAATTTGTTTAATCATAACTACTATGCCTATGAGTCATGCAAAACTTGATAAATTAACAGTTAATATGGCTAAAGTGGGACAATATCAAAATTTATTCTTGAAAAAACACCACAAACATTCCATATAGCGTTGGGAACAAGAAGTGTCTGGTGTTTAAAATAAATAATAAAAATTGGAAATGGTACATAGCAATGGCATGTTGGTATCCTCTCGAACTAGTTACTTGATTTTTTTTTTCTTCTTTTTTTCCTGATGAGAATATTGATTTGCTTTGCATTTTTTGTTAATTTGACAGGGTGGAGAGCTTTGTTCACTGCGCTATGATCTAACTGTTCCATTTGCAAGATATATGGCCATGAATGGTTTAACATCATTTAAAAGGTATCAAATAGCAAAGGTTTACAGAAGGGACAATCCCTCTAAGGGAAGATATCGTGAATTCTACCAATGTGACTTTGATATTGCTGGTCAACATGAAACAATGGGGCCAGACTTTGAGGTCATAAGAATCTTGACTGAATTGCTTGATGAACTAAATATCGGAAATTATAAGGTTTGTAACTTTGCAGATGAATTAACCTGTATCTTTTATTTATTTATTTTTTCCATGCAGCGTTGTCTTAATGCACTGCCTAAACATTTGATCATCACTACAGTATAAGGAGTTACATTTGTTTCTTGGGGGTGGGGTCAGTAGATATTTTTGTTGGCTGGAAGTACGGAAAGTATGATATCATAATGTTTGTTTTGGATATATGATGGTGATTTTGGTTAAATCTAATATAAAAATTCAATTCCATGTTCAAGGAACTGAACCAGTAAGATATTTTCTAGTAAAACCATTCCACTTTTTGTTCCCATATGAATTATCTGGTAAAAACTAAAATATAACATGAAAAAAAAAGAACAGTTTGAGTAGAAGACAAGGATGCTGCTAACTTAAGTTGCAATCCTTCATTACAAGGAGTGTATCTTGGTGTTTCCTTAGTTCTGATATTGTTATATTGTCAATTCTTCTTCCATTTGCATCCTGTTTTCAGATATCCTTCCGGAGATGTGGTTTCTTACCTTTTATCTCAAGGTTTCTATTAGCTTTTAGTTCTCCTAGTTGTGGAAAGTTGAATGTGAAATTTCATGCCTCACAGGTTAAACTAAGCCATCGAAAGTTACTGGACGGGATGATGCAGTTATGTGGAGTGCCCCCTGAAAAGTTTAGAACAATTAGCTCAAGTATTGACAAGCTAGACAAGCAAGATTTTACACAAGTAAAAAAGGAAATGGTAAGAGTCTATGTTTAATATTATTATTTTTTAAAAAATTTTGATTGCTGTGACCGCTTTCTATCTGAAGGTGAATGGATATTTTTGGTATGTACTTAATTGGTTTTTGTGTTATTTTGAACTTCATTTTATCTTCTTTTGGCAATTGAAGTACTGTCTCCTTAACACAGCTTGTCTAAGTCTTTTATTTGGATATACATGCCTTTTTCTTCTTAATGTTTCTTGTTTTCAAGGTACTCCATATTTAGTCACTATATGATTAAGGGGCATTTAATTGTTTTCTTTTGCACATGATTAGAACATCTTTGTTTATTCTTATTTCATCCCCAACATTCCTAAATTCTATAATGCACTTGTTTCTAATCCTTTGCTGTCAAACTACTCATTCACATTGTCATCCTCGTTTCTGCTGCATTTCAGGCTCTCCATCTGCTGTTTTTGATTTCCCAATACGTTGTATATGTTGCTGATTCTTTGTTTCTTATTTGAAGTTAGTACCAAATTTATACAACAATTCAAACAGTTTTCCACTTCATTCAAAGTGGTTTTTTTTTTTTTTTTTTTTTTTTTTTTTTTTTTTTTTTTTTTTTTTTCTCTCTGAACCAGTTCACTCTCAATATCCCTATCTCTGATGAAACATATTGACAGATTAATATATTGTCCAGTAATTTCATCCCCTCTTTATTTATTGTATTAGTTTTACTTGGTCTATATTACTGGTAGGTTAAAAAGAAATTCTTTGGTTCTAAATGGCCTTTCCTCTTTTCTTTTCTTTCTTTTTTTTTTGGGGGGGGGGGGGAATCATAAGAAGCCAACAGTGATATCCATAGATGAGTTCTGACTAATTTTAGATATTTAATGTCCAAGTAAGATTTTGTTGCTCTATGTGAGCTGACAAAAGAGAAGTTACTTTACAGCCCATAGAATCGGGCATGTTATCTTGCCGACTTACAAATGAACAAGAATATCTAGAAAACATGCCAGATAATTAGTCTAACTGTTTCTGGAACAGAAACTGTTGAATTTATCAAATCAGTTGTTCATGACTAATTCTTTTGCAATTTAGCTTTCCCCTTGATCCAAAATTCTATCCTTTTCTTCATAATATTGCTTCAGCATTCTATTTTCTCAGTTTCTTTGATCATGGAAGTATGCTGATGAAGTAATGTGTTCATTCTGCATAGGTTGAGGAGAAAGGCCTTACAATAGAGACAGCAGAAAAGATTGGCAGTTTTGTGAATGAAAAGGGACCTCCTCTTGAATTATTGTCAAAGCTTAAACGGGATGGCAGCCCATTTTTGGAAAATGATTCATCTAAGGTTGCCTTGAAAGAGTTGGAGATATTGTTCAGAGCCCTAGAAAAAGCAGAATGCATCAACAAAGTCATTTTTGACTTGAGTCTTGCCAGAGGTCTAGACTATTATACTGGAGTAATATATGAAGCTGTTTTTGAGGGGGGACAGGTGATTGTCTCTTCTCTTTGCCAACTTTTCATTGTATGTTTAATGTAAACTTAGATAGCAGGATCCATGTGACATTTGGCTAATGCAGAGGTTCCACATAAAACATATCTCTGTGATGATTTGTTATTATATATATATATATATATATATATATATATATATATATATATATATATATATATATATATATATATATATATATATATATTATAAAAAAACATGAACAAAAATGTTATTAAAATTTACCTGTGCTTTATAGGTGATTCCTTTTAGGTTTAACAAAAGCTGATATTGTAAATTCGTTGTAGTGTTTGATGTTGACGTCGGTCATTTTTTATGGCATATCACATCTTGAACTTTATTTGGAAGCAAGAGACTGTAGTTATCATCTTGTTCTTGCAGTCTTGTTGCCAATGTAACAAGTCCGTTATGCTCTCATACAATGCTTGCATAGGATGTATCTATCATGTAATATTGTATATTGCAATGCATGTGCAAACATCTTAAATTTTGATGGATTCACACCATTTACTACATCTGGTGGCCACATGTTGGATTGTTCATAGTAGGCAGGCACAGATAATCTGTTCCTATATAATATATATATATATATATATATATATATTACATATGTATAATGTAACTGAATTATGCATACTTATGCTGATTAGCTTGCAGTTATATCTGAAGAGGCTTGATCTCCCCTCCCCTGAATGTTATTCTAAAGCTAATCCCTCTTGAAGCAATATGTAGCTAGAATTCTTTTGGAGAGCAGTTAAATACATGCCAGGAAATGCACATATGTGAAACTACATGAAGATTCCTTGTACATGTATATATTTCACACTTATAGAATATTTCAAATTTTAAATCACTTTATAATATTTGTCAATGATTTTGCTAATTCTTTTAGTTGTTCTTAGCTTCCTTGCTTTCTGCTTGAATTTCATGGCCATAAGGCTCTTTGCACTCAAATCTTGCCCTGTTTAGACAACACCATGTAAGCACGAGGAAAAATGATCCTTCTTTCTAATCTTAGCATAATGTTTCAGATGTGCCTCACAAGTAGCCTGGTTATGTGAGTTAAGCCCTTCTATTTGAGTGTTGCTCAAATATTGTGTATTCTCTAATGGAGTTTTCTAGCTACATGCTAACATGGCGCTTTTACATTTTTCTCCAAGAGTTCTTTGCATTGTATTTTGTGGATATTGGACTGAATAGCAGACCAATGATTTCCTTAGATGGGGAACAATAGCATGCCCACTGTCGTTAATGTTGTAGATGTTAGGTCGTGTACCTCCAGGATCTTTTGTAGTCTCTTTACACAAGCTTACCAGAAAAGAAAGAATGTTTTTCATAGCTTCTTTTCCTCATATATTTTTGGTTCTTTCCTCTTGTTTACTTTCCTCTATAGGCTAACAAAGAAACAGATATAAGACTAAAAGGGAAGACAATTGCAAAATAAGGGATACCATGTCATCTTCCTACTAGTTTTGAATGTGTTAGAAGTTTATCTGTTTGACTGGTAATGCCTATGTAATGGTTGACATTTTATTGTCTTCAGTTTGGTTCTATTGCTGCTGGTGGACGGTATGACAATCTCATAGGGATGTTTGGGTCAAAACAAGTTCCGGCTGTTGGAGTCAGTCTAGGAATTGAGCGAGTTTTTGCTATTATGGAGCAAAATCAGGCAAATCAGGTGACTATAACCATGAAATTCTGAATTTTGACTTAAATGCTGCATTGCGTTGCATGATACCCTGAGTATTGGCGTGTGCAATAAAATTGATAGGCTTTCCAGGAATCACATACTATGTCATTGAATATTCGGTGCTATAACACTGATGAAGTTGATAGAACCTTAACCACGGTGAACATTACTAGCAGTTGCATTTTCATGAAACTTCACTGTTCATTGTCCTTAAGTTTGAAGGTCCCTTTAATTATCAAGATGGGTAAGCTTTAGAAATGTTCAGTATACCAGATCTACGCAGCACAATGCAAGATCAAGTTGGTCACCTGTTGTTGGTAACAATGTACTATTTTGATGCCTTTTGCAAATAGACTTAAAATATGTGGTGAGCATGGGAGAAAAATTTGTGGTGAAACTACTAATCATTTTGTGTAGGCCCATGGTAATTAATCTATAAATGTGTGCACAATGCAAAATTTAATTGCTAATTTGTCATATATTTATTTGTTTCTTAAAATTGTATGACCCTTTTTCTATGTTATTGCACATATTACTTTAGTTGTTCTTCTTTGGATATATAAGATTATCATTTGCAATTTTCTTGAACTATGATGTGATTATCTAAAAATCTCCATGTACTAATTCCTAGGGGCGATATACAAGTCACATCAGTGATATTTATTTTGTAAATCCACATGAAAAGCCCAGTGGCTACATTATTTATGAATATATTGCCTTGTACCAATATACATGCATATGCACACATTAAATTGCCATCATGGATGCTTGTAACTGAATTAGTTGTACAAACTGTATTTGGCAGTATCTTTTGTGAGAGGAAAATGAAAAACAAAGAATTTAGCATTTAAAACAAAACCAAAAAGTTCAAAAAAGGGAAGAGAAACAAGTTATCTCTTGGTGACATGTGAAAGAGTTTCTTTTTCTTTAATTGCGGTTGCATGTTTATTTGCTTAATTTTCTCTATCTTCCCAAGGGAATTTTGTATCTCATTGTTTTGATGAATTCTAGGTCTAAATCAATTGCCACTCAGTTTAGTACAATTACCTTGGTCAGCTAAAAATGTTTAGAACCCATTATATATGATCCATGCTAGTACCTTTTTAGTGGCTTCATCTCACTAACCATGCAATGCATTGGCCTGATTTATAATGTTAAATCATTTGGCTTGGGCTGTCCCGTTGGTTTATCAATCTGTCCATATTTTCTCTGTTTTAATGGCACTGTAAACTCGTTTGGTTCTGGCCCCCTGCAGAGTTTGTTCTTTTCTCTCTTTTTCTTTCTTGAACCATGGCATGGGTTTAGCAGTTGTTGCTATCTTTCCAAGTTGATCTTATTTGTTTGGGTGGCTGTAAAGCCACATATGCTGAAGTTGTTTCCGTCTTTTATTGGCTGTGTTAGGCTATTCGAGCTGCTGAAACCCAGGTGCTAGTGAGTATACTGGGGGATGACCTGTCTCAAGCTGCAGAGCTGGTGAAAGATATGTGGAATGCAAAAATCAAAGCAGAATACATGGTCAATAAACGGGTCATGAAGCACATTGATCGGGCCAAAGAGTCCAGGATTCCATGGATGGTGATAGTGGGTGAGAGGGAACTGAATGAAGGGATTGTGAAATTGAAGGACATTGAGGCCAATAAAGAAGAGGTTGTGCCCAGAAGTAAAATTGTGGAGGAGCTCCAGAGACGGTTAAACAGCACATCCTCTTGAAAGTGTTCAACAGTCTGGCTACCATCCTCATGTGAATGCCGGGCTATCTTAGAAAAAAATACGTTTCTGATTTACAGGAAATTAAATTGAGAATGCAGCTGACCATTAAAATCTCTAATAGTAAAAGTGAAGTTATAGATATACTCTTAGGGAGTTATGTACTACATGATTATCAAATCAATTTTGTTAATGCTCGATCATTTTTGGGTAATTTTTCCCTCTCCCTCTTCCTCCCTCCCTCCCTTCTCTCTCTCCCTCCCCCCTCTCTCTCTCAGAGAGAGAGACACACACACAAACAATTCACTCCCTATGATCAATTCTTGAAAAATGCATAAAATCACTAGTCATTTGAGCAAGTAATTATATTCTTGGCTTTGAATCAAATATTTCTTCACGACCAATGGGTTTTGTTTTTGTTTTTTTTAAATGAGTTTAATGTCCCTTCTAAGAAAAAAAAAATATATATCTGAATTTAAAAATATTGCATGACTAACTAATAGGACGAATATAATTATTACATGGATTATTTATGGGTACGAATTAACATAGTATAATTAACATAAGATAATTTTATTATATTTATTGGGAAATTTGTCCACAAACGTAGCATCTTGATTGATATTGTAGAATTTGCTTGCATTATTACTTCACTTTTAAGATGGATTAAATTTATTGTTAGAAACAAAGGGGAGAATAAAAGTGTTGCACTCTTCGTCTCGCTTCAAATTAGCCATGTCCAAGTTTTTAAATCAAATCCAAACTATATTAGAGTCATATGATTTCAATTCAGTGGAAAAAAGAATCAAACTGGGTTGATTATTTTGTTTTTGATTCAAAATTAAAAAGTTTCCCTCTAATTCTAATTCTTAGAAGATTTCGATTTAATTCTTCTTTCTCATTTTTTTTTTTTTTTTACAATTCTTATTCAGTTATTTCAATTCTTTCATAACTTTTATGATTTTAAATTTTTAAAGGTTTTTTTTTCCCGATTTGATTTAATTTTCATTAACTTTGGCATGTGCAAGTACGCAAAACTAGTCTTCATTTTTTAAAAGAAGTTCTAAAAAATCAGGTAGGAGGAGATTATTAGATCGTTTTTAAAAATTAAAATATAGTTTAATCGTAAAATTTAGTACCATTTTGAGTAGATTTTCAATAATTTTGGATACTTGAAAAGCTAAAAGAAGATGAATTTCTTATAATTATAACATGTCATTGGATAAATGGATCATGAGTTTTAGAGGAAAAAAAAAAGAATTTTAGCTTTCCAAAGGTAGGACCACCCACATTCGGGTTCACATATTGTTAGAATAATAACTAATGTTTTTCATGAATTTGGAATAATCAATAGAATTTTTTATTTGTTTTTATATAATATTTTGGTCAATATTTGTGCCACTAATTTGTTAAAAAATATTTTAAAAATAATATTAAATGAAATATTTTTCCAAAATAGGTGTACATGCCACGTATTAAATTTATGTGTAAAACATAAATTAAATGCCGTAAAAATAATTTTACAACCTATTTTTGATCTAATTTATCAAATTAGAAATTTTTAGGTTAAAATACAAGAATTTAGATATTTATGTCAATTAAATAATATAAAATTTAAAAAATTTAAAATAAAAATTGACACTAGGTGAAACTCTACATACGATATGTTATAAGGTGTTTTACCATTTAAAAATATTTTAATCGAATTTACAAATTCTAATTACAATTATAGTTTTATTGATGAAATCGTTTTTGATTTTGTAAAAATATTAACTGATTTATTAGAAATATTTTATACTTATAAAAATTTATTTTTCGATGTATATTACGCAACAACCCATTTAATTTTGCTTAATTTATGTAAAATTTATTATATATTTAATCAATTTCAAAATGTAGAAAAATTTACCGAAATGGTTAAACTAATAAAAATTAAAATTTCAAAATATTACATCAACAACAATAATCTGAAACTTAATCCTAATAATTTGAGTTGGCTATTTGAGAGAGAAATATGAGAAATTTAAAGAAGAAGAAGAAGAAGAAGAAGAGAAGAAGAAGAAGAAGAAAAAGAAGAAGGTTGATTTAGTTTTTACGAATTTTTTTACGTCACTTAATTCTATTTAATGTTATTATTTCATCTAAATTCTTAACTATCATGTTTTTACAAATAATTTGCATCCAAATTTTTAATAGTTTATCTCTACGTTTTACTAAATCTCCTATATTTAAGTTTTCGCTTCCCCTAACCGTGCGTTTTTGGATCTTCTTTGCACATACCCAAACTACCATATGCGACCCTGTCGCATTTTATCTACAATTAGGATGACTATCAACTTATTACGAATTTTTTTGTTTCTAATTTTATTTTTTCTAGTTTTACCACGCATCCATCTAAATATACTCATTTTTACTATCGTCATTTTTTGTTCTTGTTATTGTTTAACAACCTAGCACTTGACGCCATACAACAGTGTAGGTTTTACCGCGATCCTATAAAACTTTCCCTTCAAATGCAGTGATATCACGCGATCGCAAAAAATTCCAGATGTCTTTCTTCATTTCATCCAATTTATTTGAATTCTATAATTTACATTCCATCTATATTACCATTATTTTGAATGATAGAATCAATATATTTAAAACGTTCGATTTTTTGTACAATTTGTCCATCTAACATAATCATTTCTTTTTCATCTTGATGATTGTCGCTAAATGTATATCTCATATGTTCAATTTTTGATCTATTCAATATAAATCCTCTGAATTTTAAAGTAAAAGTTAAAGAGATAGAAACACTAATTGATTGTTTCATAGAGAGTTTTCCTATAAAGATGTATATGGGTGCTTCACATTTAAAACATACAACATCATTTACTTTACAAAATTCGTTTACATTATATTAAAATGAATAAAGTAGTTCATGTGTTAGTGATATAAATAGTAGTTCTAGTAATTCATCAACATATTCATCTAGTTTTGGGTTTAACCCTTTACGTATGTTAGAAAAGAAACAAAAAATATCGTCGTCCCCATTAAATGAATTAATTTTATATCAATAAACACATAGATTAAAAAGTTTTGATGATGACGCTCGCTTCGACATTTTAGGTTGGTGGAGAAAAAATACTAGTTATTTCCTAATTTTGTCCATAATGACAAAAAATGTATTAATCCCTCTAATATTCACAGTGTCATCGAAAAGTATTTTTATTGCATGTGGATGAGTTTTAATACCGAAACGATCAAAATTGACAGACAACACTTTAGAATCCTTGATTTGCATAAAGGATTGGAAAGATACAGAAAAAAAAGCTGCAAGACATGAATATTAGCTCAGGGGTGGAAGAGGAAAAAGATGACGAATAAATTTTAAGTGTAAAAAAATGTAAATATATATTTTAAAAAAATCATTTTTATAAAAATATCAAATATAACCGTGCTAAATTAGTTGATTTGAAAATCCAAGTGAAAACTTGGTAGTAGACATACACCAAATTTGGTGAAACTACTCTAAAATTTTCTTGTATCTTTTTTTTTCATATTTTTAGTTCATTAAAAAAATTTATTAAAAAAATCCAACAAAAAAAAACCCACAAAAAGCTCAACTAAACTTTAAAAAAAAAAAAAAAAAAAAAAAAAAAAAAAAACACTAGTAAACAAAAAAAAAAAAAAAACCCACAAACCCCCAAAAAAATCCACAAAAAAAGAAAAATCCAAAAAAATTTAACAACCCAGAAAAACCAAAAAAAAAAAAAAAAAGAAAAGGAACCGTGGAACCAAACTGGCCCATTCAACCAGTTTGGTTCATCGAGTCGGGCTGGTTTTAAGAAAATTTTTTTTATCTAATCCGACACAGAATCAGGTGCCTTAGAACCGTGGTTAAACCGGCCCACAGTTCCATGAACCGTTCAGAACAAAACCGAGAACCAGTCCAACCTAGTCCCGTAGGGGGAAATTTGGTAAAAATCACAGGCATTAAAAGTGAAACCACAAAAAGTTTAGTGTCCGTGAAACCAAGAAAAGTCAAATATACTTATTGATAAAATTTATCATAGCACACAGAGAAGCCATTTAAAGTCCTACCATTAATAAAAGAAAGAAATAGTTTTGACCTTTTTGAAGCTTAAAAGGGGCTCTAAAGTACAATTAAAGCATTAATTTGGAATCATGGATAAGGTAAGAGCATAAACCTAACTTCAGCCTTACTCCTATTTGCCATTAATCTTTAAATAGATTGACCCTTATCCCCAACATGTAAGAGGATACACACTGGTTTTAGAGTTTGAAGTAAACAGAAAGGACAGCTGCTAAACTTTTTTGGTATACCTTGCTAAAGACACTTTATGTATATCTCTTCAAATTTTCAGTGGTCAATATTATAATTTGATGCTTTCCTTTTCACATATATATACATATTCTTCTTCTTCCACCAACTTCCATTTCCATCATTTTAAATTTTAGCACTATCATCTGCTAAAATTTTCTAGCAAAGATGCACGAGGAACACAATGTGCCCATGAATCAAGGAAAGCAAGAGTTCATCTTTTCCTTTGTTTCTTTCAAATAAAATAAGATTTGTTTAAGCTGAATCATTTCTATATCCTTGTCAGGAGGCAGAAAAGTCTTATCGTATTTGCCGGCATGGAATATGAGAATGCCTTTCCAGATCTCCATTTTTTTCCGGGGTGCAAGTTGGGTGTTGTGGGGTTTCTACCTTATCCTTTTTTTTTTTTTTTTTATGCAAAAAGTGAGAAAAGCCTTATCAGTATTTGCTACCACAACAATCTGTACCTAATATGAAACACTAGGTCCATTATCGAAGGGATTAAAACCTCATCATGGACTCTTTAAATCAGGATCACCGAAACGAATTCTCATAACTCCTCGATCATCTTAGTTCTCGATACCCAAACTCCTCGGTCACTCCACTCCTCGGTGATATGTCTTGCAATCATAATCCACTGGATCGATATGATAAGTACAACTTGGGATAATTCCCGAAGGAAACAAATCTTTGAGTAAATTCAAACTTTTCTTATGTGAATGAGAATCTTTTCATTCTCGGAACGACCCCTCAGAATAAAAAACCATGTCTCAACGAGCACACTAAATAAGACAAGAAGCTTCCACGACTACGAGACTTTTCCTAACCATCAAGATGGGTATATCTTTAAAAGGTCTTTGACCATGGTCCCCGCAATCTCTAAAATTCTCAAAGAACTTTTCACAAGAAAACTAGAATTTTAAGACACCCTACACTTTACGGCACTTTCCAAGGGTCACAGATATATATATATATATATACACACAACATCGGCTGCCACCCAGGGGTAATTTCTTAGTAACCTAACACATCAAACACACCGGCAACACATAGCCGAGACACCATTCTTCTTAGTCTATTTACCATATCTTAAAAATATCTCTTTCTAATTTGAGCGTCAGAGTCTCTTTCGTTGGAATATCCTCAGGCGGCATTTGCATGTTTCAAGCCTTGGACCACATCCCGCTTTTGGACTCCCGCTCATACAAATAGAGCAGGTATCTGAAGAGAAAACTCAACTTTATCAGATTGACGCCATCAATGGAAAGCAGACTAGGGAAAATCACGTCCCATGCTCTGTGTCCCAAAAAGCCATGCCTCTAAAGAGAAAGACTAGGACAGCTTCCAAAGCTACGTCCATGAGGGAAGGACGCCCCACTACCCCAACAGGCTCCGTCCACCCGTCCATCCCCATTAATTCAGTAGATCCATCTACTGTCCAAGTCCAGTCACAGGTAGCTCAATAGTAAAATCAACTAGTTCAGACACCCACTCCTGCCTCTCTTAATAGATCTCATCGTTCCAAAATGGAGAAGCTTGCTTCGAAACTTCAAGACATGAGTAAACAATTAGAAGAACTCAATCGTGCCCGCCTACAAGAAGGCCCACACTCTACTCAAAGGTCAGAACACTCACACCTACATAGGCTTCTCCCCCGAGGAGACCAAGAGCTCTTAGTGATGTCTTAACATGATCCTGATGATCTTAGAAAGCAAGTGGAAGATCTTATGGCCACCGAACTCAGGTGTGCCAATATTGGTCCGAACGAGATCACTGGCCATGCGACCTACACCTCATCTTTCAACTTGAAAATTTCTGCTGAGCCCACGCTGCGGGACGTGTTACTCCCTCCCATGGAGAGATATGATGGGACAATTGATTCCTGAGACTATGCAACACATTTTATGACGATAATGGTTTCAAGAGATATGTCGATACAATCATGTGCAAGCATTTCCCTACGACACTCAAGGGCAATGCTTTAACATGGTTCAACTCTTTGCCACCATTCGGTATCAAAAGCTTTTCCCTACTGAGGGAACAATTTGAGACCTATTTCGTGATCAGTTGAGGAGCTAAGAGGAAATCCACTCCCTCCTCTCGTTGCGACAAAGAGATGATGAGCCCTTGAAGGATTTTTTAGAGAAGTTCAAAATGGAGATGATAAAGGTTTCAGGTTTGGACCACTCCCTAGCCTTAGCTGCACTGTTAACTGGATTGAGGCCTTCAGGCATGTAGACCTCAATCACGAAGAATCCACCAAACACAATACAAGAATTCTACTCACGAGTTGAGAAGTACATAGCTTCCGAGAGAGCTAAATCCTTCGACAAGCATTGATCCAAATCGAAAAGGAAGGAACATAATCATTCTCCGCGACAACACTCTTTCTAAGAAAAGCTTACCAACTCTACTGCACCATCGCAAGTTCAATCACTACATGCCAATAAATGAAACTCCTAGTCAGATCTTGTTGCAAATAGGAGACAAACAATATATACGGTGGTTAGGACGCCTCCCAGGCGACAATGCTAAGAAGAACCAAATCAGGTATTGTCATTTTCACCGAGATTATGTTCATTTAACAAATTAGTGCCACAAGCTGAAAGACGAACTCGAGATGTTAGTCTGTGATGGTAAGCTCTAGAGTTTCGTCCATGAAGACCACGACAATAAACCTCACCAAGTGCCGCAAGGGGAGAGACAAGGGGATGTGACGCCTAAGCATCCGACCCAAAGACTACAAGAGACCAAGTAAACAGGGTGATCCTACATATAGCAACCCAGAATCCACCCCTAGTGGATCCTTTACCCAAGGCTAACCTGACCATCATTCCATTTGATAACTTGATCCTAGCCCCTATCTTTTAGATGACTGGACCATCTATTTCTAATGAAGTCCTCTTAGCTCGCTAAAAAACCCCCTAAAAAAGCCCATAATAGTGTTCGATGATGACGTTATGGGAATTCAGGCAAGCTGCAATGATCCCTTGATTATCACCATAATGATTGGTCAGATTACGGTTAAAAGAGTTTTCGTCGATCAAGGAGCGGGATGTAACCTTTTATACTGGGATACTTTTAGACAAATGGGTTTCGATCGGTCACATCTACAATCTCATGGTGGATCCGTTAAAGGGCTCTCAGATAAATGGCTATACCCAAAAGGGGTCATTTTCCTCCCGGTTACATTGAGAACGCCACCTAACCACCTTGCCACCAGCACAACTTTCAACGTAGTGAAAGTTCCCCTCAACATATAACGTGATCCTAGGTCGATCGAGCCTGAATACACTCGAGACACTACCAAGTACAAGGCATATGAAGATTAAATTTAGAACTCCTCTTGACATTGGCACAATCAAGTGTGATCAAGCCCGCCCAGTTGTTATGCTAGCTTAGTAAACTTTCTGATTTATGCTGTTTTGCTGGTGGTACTACGCCACACATGAAGAGTTTCATTTGCTTTTTTCTTGCTCTCGCTTCAATATCTTAATAATAATATCTCAACTTATTATACTCCTTTATACTAATTGAGTACACTAACTTGAATCATGTTTCGGGTCGCATACAATGAGTATCCTCGGTATAATGCCTGGTATACTAAAACAATCTCAAGGTAAAATGCCTTCGAGTACCTCGGGGCAATGCCTAGTATGCTAAAACAATCTCAGGGGTGCAATGTCTCCAAGTACTCTCGGTGTAATGCCTGGTATGCTAAAACAATCTCAGTGTGCAATGCATCCGAATACCCTCGATGCAACGCCTAGTATGCTAAAACAATATTAAGGAGCAATGCCTTCGAGCCTTGGCACAACGCTGGATATGCTAAACAATCTCAGGGTGCAACGCCTCCAAGTATGCTCAGCATAACGCCTATTACGCTAAAACAATCTCGAAGCGCAACACCTCCGAGTACTCTCGGCACAACACCTGGTACACTAAAACAATCTTAAGGCCTAATGCTTCTAAGTACTCTCGACACAATGCCTGATACGCTAAAACAATCCTAAGGCGTATCACCTTCGAGTATCTTTGACACAACGCCTAGTACGTTAAAACAATCTCGAGGTGTAACGCCTTTAAGCACTCTTGGTGTAATGCCTGATACCTAATACACACTACAGCATTCCACACACTACGTAACTGACATACTGTCTCAATGCTCCTCGACGCAATATCAAAGGCACTACTACTACAATACCCCTCTTAATTCCGCATAACGCCTAAGTACAATTCGACAAAAGGAGCCTCAGTAACAAGTAAAGGAGTCCCACTAAAGAATCTCAAGATAGTAAAGGAATAAAAGGCAAGTTACTCAGCAATATAAAAACTCAAAGATTTTATCATTATAAAATATCTACATAACAAGAAGATTACAAATAGAAATGACAAAACAAAGACAAATTAGGGGGAAGGGGGATCTCGAGGTCTCTACCGAAACTTGTTAAAGTTAGCCTGAAGAATCAAAATAGATGCATTAGCAATGGAGGGGCCACCGCTAGGGGTTCTAGCCAAATTTGCACCCGAGACACTAAAACTAGAATCATCGGCACCCTTTATAGAATTGCTTCTCAAGCGTCGGATGGTTTCCTCAGATCAATGCAGCTTCCCGTTGAGCTTCCAATGATCTCGTTCATAAGACTCCCTCGGCTTTACAAGAGCCTCCTTCCGCTCTCGTACCAACTCCTCAATAGTCAGACAACCTGCCTCACTATCAGCAAAAAAATCTCTCAATCTCTCACCCTCTCTTAGGGCAGCATCGATGACCTCATATGAATACTCCAAGATGGCCTCTAACATCTTTATCATCTTTTCCTTTTTATCAAGAGCAATAGATGCTGCCTGCTTTTCCTTGGCTTCATCTTCACCCTTCTCGATCCAAAGCCAAGTGATCTCCTTCTCGAGACCATCCAACTGACACTTTAGATGGTCTATCAACCGATCCTTCCTTGCCTGTTGAAATTTAGCCATCGCTATGGCGTGCGAAAAAGCAAATTAGATTCACAATCATAGAGATTTCTTACCAAGATGAAATCCACTAAATGACCTGTACCTGAATCAAGAGAGAAACAATAGAATCATCCCCCTGCTCCACCAACAGGTGGTTCAGCTGGAACTCCACCCGATGGAAGTCTAGCTTGTCAGTGAGCCTTTTTATTTCAACAATATCGACATAGCCAAAATGGTGGCCACCGTAACTTATAGTAGCCGTATCCCTCTCCTTTAGCTATTTGGATCGGTCGAATGACCAAATCAGAATAAAAGGGAGTGGGGTCGTGTGCTCCGGCACCTTCCTCTTACCCTTCTGAACATATAAATACTCTGGTAGGGTACTAGAAAAGCCCAACACTATTCCCGAAGAAGCAAGCTACAGAGTGGTCCCTCCCACAGCCGAAGGAGGGTCCTGAGGTAACTCTTCGGTGTCTCATTCCTCCTCTAAGCCCGTGGCGATTCGCACCTCCTCAGTATCTATGATAGGCCCCAGCAACCTACTCCTCTTTCCTCAAGGGATGAGTATAGCAATTGGGCATTCATTGCTTGTCCCCTCATCAACAGATCTCTCTCACTCCTCGACCCTAGTGGACGATGAGACAAATGACCTATTATGGGAAGTCACTCTCTCCGAGTCCCTCTTTTCCACAATGACAACAAAGTCCTCAGGATCGAGTGCTACGACCATATTCAAACTTAACTCAGCACCATTGTCTCCCTCCCTACTCAATGTCCACACGAGCCTCCTTCACCTTTGGACAACATGACCTGAGAACATGTCTTCGAACGCACTCCTTTCATCTCTCTTTCCGGCTCGAGCCGCCTTGATATGAGCCCTTATAGCCTTTAAAGTAGTAACCCGGTCTAGGTCATCCGCCTTTGCAAAATCGACGACATCAACCAAACCTTTTGACCTCTTCTCACGTATGAATGGCCTCTAGATTTATACTGTTTCATCCAACAAATGATCTGCCAACTTGAACATTTCATCCTTCACAAGGGTATCCACCCACATTGTCGTGCAAGACGCCCGACAAAAGTCACCAACGGATTTAATAAAACCCAAGTGAAGAGAAGGCATAGGGGCCCTCGACCTAAAGGGCTCCACATCATGTGTAAACAGAAACGACAACAATTCCCTGTCCACAAATTCCACAAAGAAAAACTTGCTCCTCCCAGATTTGTCTAGGATCTCCTTATAGAAGAACTTCCAATTTGACTGAATTCAGGTCTAAAAGCAATACCACCCCTCCATGGAGCCTCCATCCCTGCATTTGCTTAAATGAAAAATGGAGGATAAAATCTCAAAATCAAACCTCAGTCAATAGAAACTCAGTAAACTAACTAGTGCTATCACTGTCCACCAGATACTAGGGATTAGAAGAGTAGGGAATATACTCCAACCTCTTAAAATAATGGACAAAGGCTCCAAATAAGGAACCTGTAACCCATACCTAACATACTCCCTATACATGGACACACAACCAATGGATAGTTGGTGAGCCCTCTCTGAACCCTATGGCAACTGCAAATGAAAATTCCCAACAAGATTCATATTTTTCCCATGGATTCTAACTCTTTCTCAGACATTACACTAACAATTTCACCGATCTTGTGGTCTTGCGCAAATTAGAGCCTTGAGCCATGATCGTCTCACACAAAACTAAAAACCCTAAAAATCACTCGTTTTGCTACAAAAACACACCTATTGGACCTCAATCAAAAAGGCAGGATGTGTAAGAAAAGACTTAAAAAAACAAAAAAGATACATCCCATATTAAATGCCCCACTTTTGTGCCTATCCCGCTAAGGAAAGAAAACACTTCGTCTACTCCCTAAAACCCTCTCCTACTCCTAAATGTTGTTTTTACAAAATTTCAATTAGAAGTGGGAGGCAAATAATGAGACATGGCCCAAAGTCCATTATCAAAGGGATTAAAATCTCACCCTAGACTCTTTAAATTAGGACCACCAAACCGAACTCTCGTAACTCCTCGATCATCGTAGTGCTCGATACCCAATCTTGTCGGCCACTCCACTCCTCGGTGATATGTCTTGCAATCATAATTCACTCGATCAATGTGATAAGTACAACTTGGGATAATCCTTAAAGGAAACAAATCTTTGAGTAAATTCGAACTTTCCTTATGTGAATGAAAATCTTCCCATTTCCGAAATGACCCCTCAAAATAAAAATCATGCCTCAACGAGCACACTAGATAAGGCAGGAAGCTCCCATGACTACAAGACTTTCTTTAACTACCAAGATGGATATATCTCTAAAAGGTCTTTGGCCATAGTTTTCGTAATTTTAGAGATTTTCAACTATGTAAGAAAACTAGGGTTTCAAGACACCCTACACTTTACGAAACCTTCCAAGAGCCGTAGATATATATATATATATATGCACAACATCGGCTACCACCCAGGTAAGTTCTCAGTAACCTAACATATCAGACACACCGACAACACAAAGCCGAGACATCATTCTTCTCAGTCTATTTATCATATCTTTAAAATCTTTATTTATAATTTGAGTGTCGGAGTCTCCCCTACCGGAGTATTCTTCGACAGTATTTACAGTTTTCAAGCCTTGGACCACATCCCGTTTCTAAACTCCCACTCAGACAGATAGAGCACGTATCTAAAGAAAAAACACACATTCATTAGTTATTATTATTACTATTAAGGCGAGTTTGTATTATGATTCTGTCTAAATATTGCAGAGATCTCTAACCATGTCAAAACATATTGGAGAAGTAAATATATATGATAGTGAAAAAGAGGAATCTCTCTCTCTCTCTTTCTCTCTCTCAAGTCAAAAACGTTCATACAAACGTTTTGGTGATCACCCCATGAGATGGCAAATAGGAAAAAGGAAGAATCCTATTCGGTGAGAATGAGGTTCTTCTTTCCCCCACCACAAAACAACAAACTTTGGTTGACCCTTTTGATGTGGATTATTATTCATTTATATCCCAATACCCACAAAAGAAAAGAGCCTTCCAAACCACTCTTCTTATTCTCTATTTCACTTTTCCTCGCATCTATCTATAACGACTTGTTGACCTTTCAAAAGACTCAATTGCTAATCAATTAACATCATTGATTTGGGTATTTGGAAAAGCAAAGAGAATCCTAAGGCCTTTTCTACCCACTGGTGTGCTAATCACCAAAATATGTCCGTTTCTTCCCATCCAAATCTCTGAATTGATTTGAATTCTTCAACCTTTCTTTTTCTTTTGGACTCTAGCTAGTACCATAATCACAGGCCAAGCCAGGGGGGCAGGAGATTTGCCTCCCAAATTTAGTTTGCATTAGCTTTGTGTTGCATAAGATATGCAAATATGTGTGTGTGTATATATATATATCAATCTATTTTGATATTGGTAATATTATTTCAATACAGATATTAATTTGGCCACTGACCATAGTAATTAGTATAAACAAATTAATCACATTTTACTATTAGATTATAAATTTGTATAAATATGCAAAATTTTAAAAAAAAATGTCAAATCTGTGACTATTCTGTGGGATTAATTTGGTGGTAAGTTAAATTTTCATGGACAATTTTACATTACTATTTATATCGAAAATCCATGAAAATATTTATATTTGTAAAGACTTTCTGGAAATATATATAATGAGAGGAACTAGTGGAGTTCTTCAGGGACAGCTCAACTGATGGAACCTACTCACTTTTATCCTCTTTTGTCCGATTTGATTCCGTTTGATTGCATCGCCTTGTAAAAAAAAAAAAAAAAAAAGAACTAATGGAGAAATCTCGAATAACTTACTAGCAATTTATGTCTAATGCATACAACCAGGGTGAGGCTATCATAAGCTGGAAAATGGTCTCACAGGCACAAAAACAGTGTAAAAACATAAGTTATGTCCCAGTTGACTTTCATTTGAACCACTTGTACTAATGCATGCATTATCAGACCCCACATTGTCTTTAATGTTTGGACACATAAAAAATCTGAACTAGAGAACTGATTCCTAGTGGTTTTCTTCATTTTGATTTTGAAATTCTCTCTCTCATATAAATATATTGACTCCTCTACCCTAGTATGCCTACACATAGCAAACCAAATCTCTCTCTCTTAATTCTTTCATGTCCATAGATCCAAAAGAAAACCAACAAATGGGGATGGACTTGCAAAGCAAAATCAGGCTAGCACTTGGCATGGTGAAGGATCATGTATCAATAGGCAAAGCCACCATATACAATCCCTGTGGCTTTACAAGATTAGAGATTGCAGTGGTTCGAGCAACTTGTCACGATTCTAGCCCTATGGATGATAAGTACATGCACGAGATCCTCTTCCTTGTCTCAAACTCTCCTGGATCGATCCCTTTTCTTGCAGAAAGGATTTCACACCGCCTTGGCAAGACTAGAGACCGTTTTGTGGCCTTGAAGAGTCTCGTGCTAATCCATCGTCTCCTGCGTGGGGGAAATAGATCCTTCGAGCAACAACTGTGCGGTGCATATGTTTCGGGTCATCTCCAAATGAGTACTAAATGGTTACCTAGGAATAACTCTGATCATTCCATCTGTTTCCTACACAATTACGCTGCATACCTTGAAGAGAGAATGAGTTGGCTCATCAACCAAGCTGGTAAGTTAGAGCCTATAATGCCTAAAGGCTTAGACTTGCAATTTTATGATGGGAAAACAATTGATTTGGTGTTCAGGAGACTTCCCAAGTGCCAAGTTTTCCTTGAAAAGGTATTGAACTGTTCACCTCTCAATATTTTGCCTTCAGATAGCCTAGCTCAAGCAGCTATGTGCAATACACTTAAAGAAAGTTTCCAAGTTTACATGACGTTTTGTGAAGGAGTTGCAGCCCTTGTTAACATGTTCTTTGATTTGAAAAGATCGGCAAGAGCTTTAGCATGTGACATACTCAAGAGGGCTTCAAAGCAAAGTCAAGAGCTTTATGACATGTTTGATACTTGCAAGAGATTTATGGGAAGTAAGAATTTGGAATTCCCATATGTTCAAGTGATTGCTATGGATCATGTTTTGGCACTTGAGCAATTGGTTCACTCTACCCCAAAGGCTCCAAATGGGCTTTTGTCATCAACCGAAAGTCGTTCATCTCCTCCAATTTTTAATTTTCTTAAGAAGTCAACTGAATTGCAAGCAACAATGGCAGACAAAGAGGGTAATGAAGCCCATGAAAAAAGAGGTGGTGAAAGTAGCCTGTCATTGAGTCTCTTTTCTTGCAAGTTAGAGACTAAAATAAGCAAAGTGTGGGTCGTGTTTGATGATGATGATGATGAGGCCAAAGAACTCTCCTCTGTTAAATCAAAACTCCTAGACGGTGTAGAAAATGAATTTTCTTCACATCAAAGGTTTGGGTTGTCAATAAATAATAGAGAAATATTTAGTAGGCCTTGTTGTACTGTTTAGAAGATTTCATGTGTGTGTGTGAACATAAGAGGGCTTTGTTTGGTAATTTAAATCATGTGTAATGGGTCAGTGAACCATTTTTGGTAGGAACCGTTGTAAAAAGTTTGTCGTTTCGCTTCATCTCTTTTGTGAGCTTTCTTTTGATTTTAATATGCTCTTTGAACAATTTTCATTTAAACGCAAGGCCTCTGGTCGAGGTAAGAGCATAATAATTATAGTTAATAATGACTTTTATTTATTACCTTTATAACTTACCCTTCTCTATATTTTCTTTTTTATCACAAATGCAGTTTCAGTTTCTATTATCTCTCGGAGGTATAGTGATTGTTTAATTATGCATGTGCAATAGCTCATAAATCTTTTTTTTTTCCTTTTTTTTATAAATCATCGTTATCTGGTAATCACGTTGGATCCGACTATATTCACTTCAAGTCGATTTAAACCCTTTAGAAGAAAAACTCTCCTCACGTCTATTTTCTTCATATACAAAAGTCGAATTTAAGATTTTATTTAAATCGCTACCCATAAATCATACGTACCAAATAAATAAATAAAATTTAGCCTATATGTGAGCTCACCCAAATGAGGAAAGCATCTCGCGTACTACAAATACCAAAGAATAAACCCACATATATTTATAATATGAAGAGACACATCACAATTAGTGGAGAAACTGACAACTTGTAATTTTCTTTTTTCTATTTTCTTGTTTGAATAAACGTTGGTAGAACCATTGGCAAAGAGCAAAAGAACTAAAGTTGAACATATCCAATCAAAGACAACTGGAGAGACTTCATCAATAAGATGGGGAAAGTCTTCTATCATATGCTGGTGTAATCAGTTTGTCCTTATAGTGCAAAAATGATAATAGTAATTGGTTCATTAGTTGAGCTAAGACAAAGAATTATGCTAGTGCAGTAGTTCTTAAGCCTATTTGTTGTTATCTGTTTGACAATTCATGGTTGGGGTGTAAAGTAATTAACAGGCTTTTTTTGTGCACAAAATTATCTATATAATTTGTGTGGTTTAAGAGGTTTTTTTTTTTTTTTGGGTATCCAAATTAATGTTAAGAATTATTTTGACCATTTAACTTCCAAAAACATTTAAAATACGTTAATATCTCTATTAATTTGAAAGTCACTCAGGTCCACATGAACGTCGATCCTCTTATGTGGGGTTCTCAGTTAACCAGAAAGTAGAGTGGTGCAATTGTGGTAGAACTCCTCAAATTAGCAAGTGTGCGAGGTTTCTCCTAATTGGAATTGATATTTTTTTTTCCTCCCTTAATCAACATTTAAAAAAAGCTAAGAAAAATAAATAAATAAATAAAGAGGATAAGGATAATCGGGTATTGAGGACTATATATATATATAAATGTATGTATGTAAATATATTATGGCAAATTACTTAAAATTAGTTTTTAACAAAGTTATTTTTTTAAATCACGCGAAAATATGATGTCAGCAAATTTGGCATAGATGTTCAATATTTGGAGCAAAAACAACTTCTCTCTACTCTTTTCCCACAACACATCAATGAAAAAAGCAATCATCACACATGACTTTGGTTCTTGTATCATGAAAATCTGCTTGAATCACATTATGGGGTCGAGGCACAGGTTAGTGAGTTACATACCAAACACAACTCTTTGAAGGAATCCAGACCATTCACTCAATGAATTACTGCAGTGCCATGCTAATGCCTCTACATAAGCTTGCAGTCTCATGTAAGTACACAAAGTTTAAGAGAGAATTTTTTATCAAGCCCCAAGTTTTCTTAATCCAACCTTGGAGGGTTACTTTCTTCACAGTCGCCTAGCACGCCCACTGAAGAATCTCCGACAGAAATGGAGCCTCATTCAAATTCACTGCAGCTAAATAAAATAAAATAAAAAAGACACACCTCAAAGTGTTAATAAGAGGCACAGGTTGGTGCATTAAGCACTGCCAAAAAACACGATCGTATCAACCCAAATGGGCAAAAACACAGGTTTCCATTCCCTTTTATTGTGCAAAAAAACCTGGGCATTCTTCCTTTAGGTTTAGGTACAGCCACAAGACTGGGAGTCAAATGGCACTGAACCATACAAGGGTACATTTACAAAGATAACATTTCTTACTCCTCAAGAACGAATGCCAAAACTCCTTCCCGACTGTCAGATCAAATCAAGGTTGTATGACAAAATAGGGGTTGAGACATAACCACAAATGCCAACTAATTGTACTATCAACTTCTGAAACTATTGTTAAATGATGTACATCTTATCATACTGCATCCAAAAGAACAAAAGGTGTCAAAATTGTGCAGAGCCTGAAATACTCCAAGTCTGCATTACTCTTTTCCACAGCAGTCAGGTATCAAAACCTTACACCAACGCTCGAAGCAAATTCATGCCTGAAGAAATTTAACCGAGCAACACCCACTATTATTATAGCGTCAATATTGTTAGCGCACTCTCGTTGCTTCAAATTTTTAACAGTGACGGATACTGAGTTATCGCATGGTAAGGGCGCAACTCCTTTTTTCTTCCTCTATTTCTTCACACCTTTAGCATAAATATAACAAAATCTCCAGACACTTAACCTATGGCTGCAAAGCAAGCTTACCTGCAATACCAACAAGCATTTCCCATGTCAGTGACACTTTAAAATATGTGGATCATAAATGCAGAGTCCCTGAGAGTTGCATCACAAAAAGATAGTCCATAATCCCATTCATTTTGCATGCACTTTTTCAAGTTCAAGCAACTCTAATGCAAAAGGAAAACTAGATAGCACGTTCCTTTTGGCACACAAACACATGTAAAATGTCAACAGAATGCCAAAAAGCCACCCAAAAACGAACTAGATTTTTTTTCCCCAAGAAAAAAGCTTAAGAAATCAATAAACAAGAATTAAAGCTAGCGGCTAAGATCATAAAATGGTAGAAATGTTATCCGCCCCTCTGGCATGGTTGCAACAATATAAGCATTTAACCTTCGGGTAACTTGTGGGTCCAAATTATGCTACTGCTTGAATCTTGGACTATTGCCTGTTTTGTGTAAATGCTAAAGGGATATTGACATATCAGACACATACATGCCATTATCCTTGTGACTAAGAAGCTTGCAACATAAATAACAACCACCACTTGGATCTTAATCTCAAATTTTGGGATCAATCATTTCAAAGACAAATACAAAATAGATGAAAATAAATATAGAGTTAAAAAAAAAAATCTATAGAAACTTAAAATGAGAAGAGAGGTGATTTAATTTGTTCCAACTTTCTACACCACTCATTCCTATCTACAGTCATCTCCTTAACTAAACTTATAACTATCATATTTTTATGGATAATTTGCATCCTACTTTTCAACGGCCTACCCATGTGTTTCACTAGATCTCCTATACCGAAGTTCTCGGTCCTCCTAACTGATACGTCTTTGGGTCTTCGTTGGCGGATACTAACATCTTATCCACAATTAAACTCACTTCCAACTTAATATGTATCTCTTCATTTTTAATCCTATCTTTTCTAGTTTTACTACACATCCACCTAAACTTTCTTATTTCAGCTACACCCTTTTTATGCTTTTGTTGTTGTTTAATGACCAAACACTCAGTGCGATATAATAGTATAGGTCTTCCTGCGATTTTATAAAGCTTGCAACATAAACACCTTATTAAAACCAACGACCAATCAGCCTAGTGGAATGGCGTGTTAGGTCCCTTAATCAACTGTCGGATTCAAAATTTAGGAATAGAAAAAACGTTGGGAGAACTGCACCCTAAATAGGGTCCCGCAAATATTTGAAACCGATTAGTCAAAGTATGGCTCCAGATACCACCAGTGAGAAACAAAAAAATAGACACCTTATTAAAATATTTAAGAACCTGAAAAAAATTTAACAATATACATCCCAAAGTTGGAAGTTCTGTTTACGCAAAACAGTATGCCAGTGGCTGTAGAATGGGGCTTCAAACTTGCAACAAGAACTGCAGCATCAAACATGTCATGTACATTTAAAACTGGGCTACACTGTAACACTTAAACATGTTGGGACACATAAGGCTTCTGAAGCACATGAGGCACTTTGAAAAATATGTAATTTTAAACTCATGATATAATAGTATATTCACGAGCATGTATACATATAACAAAATTCAACACAAGAAATACGGATTAACGTTTATTATTATTTATGCAATATTCATGAATCTTTGCAGATATTTACAGGTAAAGTATATCAAACAAACATGAATACAAGAGGTATTCATACTGATATTCCAATACTAGAAAAAGTCAAACCAAACACAAAAATGCATAGCATAATTTTAGGACAGCGCAAAAAATGACTAGCTCAAGCAATAACTTTCAAGGGTCAACTCAAATACTTCACTTTGGTTAATAGCTATTATCAGCATCCAGGTCATTTTTTTTTATAGCTTCTCAAGATCCTAAACAGAGATTTCCAAAATGATAAAAAGGTAGTAGCCCAGGCGCAGGGTAAAGCTAACATCTAATAAAGTCAACCCAGACCGATGGAAAGAACTACTCCAGAAAGCTAGAAAGAACTAACAAAAAAATTGTCCAGACCAGTACAGAATGCATAGCACACCAGAAATACAGATATGGTGAGTACAAAATCCAGTTCATCCTATGAATGGACACAATTTTGAATGCATTGGTCATTCATGACTAAAACCACTGAAGTTACTACTCGCCAGATCAAAATACATATACTCCAAAAATAAAATAAAGAAACCAAAAAAGAAGGAAAAAGTGCACATGAACGAACATAAAAACAAAGAGTAATCAGCCGCCCTCTAACTAGGAAAGCTCCAGAGGACACAAATATAGCACATGATCAATGAAGTTATAGCAGCAAAACGACTTACCTCTGTCTGAATTACCATTATCATCTGGCTTTTCCAAACTAACCCTTTCCTTATAGGAAGCAATGAAGCCATCTAATTTTACCAACCATAATGCAATTGCAGATGATGTCTGGGGCATACTTGGAAAGCTTTCGATGATCTCCCCTAGAATAATACTTGGATCCAGAGTAGCATCACATTGGCATAACCAGTCCTCATTAATGGCACCAACGAAATCAGCAAGAACCTGCAAGATATACGGAAGCTGTGTGTTATTATATGCAGTATAGAGGAACACATTTATCTGGGGCCATGCCAAGCAACTAATTTATCAGAAATCATGTCTAAAATATAACAAATGCAAAGATAAGATCAACAATCAAATAGAACCTGCAGTAGCTCTGGCAGAGATGAAGTTCGTCTGAGCCGTTTCACCCACAAGTTGTGGGTAGATTTCATCCAACTATCGATCAGGGCACCTTCAGGCATAGCTGCCTGCATGTAAAATGGTTAATAGAAAAATTAGGAGCCAGATGGATACAAACACATGCTAGGAGCCAGATATATACAAACACATGCAAATCAGCTAAGCCCAGCATTGCACCTCAGTTAATTGGCTAGGCTACATGGTGTAGAGGATTATTTCTTGTACACTTAATTCTGCTACCTGATGCAGGTTTCAATGTACCCAAGCAACTATCATACAATTGTATAAATTTCTCCATCCAAAAAACATGTTACCATACAAGAATTTCTAAAATCAGCCAAATTATGTCTCTAAAACAGCATTTTCCCGTGCACTACCTATTCTTCTATCTATATTTTATTTGATGGGCATTTTTACAATGACAGTCAATATCAGAAATATTTTACAAAAAAGTTTCAAGCTCACTTAACAACATTGATGTGAAAATTTTGTTTCCAAAATAGGCATGGGAAACTCTCCCTGTATTAAGACATAAGAGTGTTGACTGATTTCTTTCATGCAACATGTCACCTGCAGTAACTCTATTAAGGTTTCTTGCCAAAACAAATCGCACAATCTCCCACCACGTGCCTTGGGAAAGCATGGGTAAAATTGGCACGCATACTAAATGAGATTCATTTGCCTAACTAAATACATCTACATATTTACACATATGAAGAAGCAATACTTTTTTTTTTCTGAGAAAAGAGGCACACTACATGAGATAAAAATGCTAATCATTGTATGTGGTTTAAAACAGAACATATATGGGCTCAAGCATGCACTCATGCAAACAGTGCTAAACCCTACCTCAATTGCATGTAACGCTGCCTTGAGTGATTGCAATTGTGATGACAAAACTTTGTGTTTGGGAGTATTATTATTATCCTCTTTCTCCCTACATGTGGCTGCATGGATCGCATACCTTTCTTCTAGATCAAAATCAAGCTCAAATGTTGTATGGCAAGTTTTACAATGCTTCTCATCTCTCCAATATAGATCATGACAACTTTCACATCTGGTTAGTGAATCATAATAAGATCTTTTCCCATGTTTTACTGCAGTTAGATCAGAGTAAAAAGATCTCCATATCCAATTATCAAATGCCTGCAGACTGTTCCAATTTTGAGTCTGCTCTTCCCCCTTCTTTGCTACTTCAAGAACTATAGCACTATTGGAAATCAAAGAATCTTTTGAAACCTCTGTCAGGCAGACATTATTATCTACATCTGATATTGGTGATGAGCTCTCCTCTCTATTTATATTAAGTCCTAGTTGCTCAGAATGCCCTAACTGCCTGCTCTGTTTATCATCTGCAACCCCACTAGGCATTGCTTGGCCCAAAAATGCTTCTCGGCCCTGCAAGGATGCAAGAAGCACAGCCTCCCGTATACCCCTACCATCCAAAATTGAGAGAAGTGCACTAAAAGTCTGCAATACATTAAGCATCATAAACCATGAGCAAATAAATAGCCTCTGCAGTCAAAACTCAACAGGTATAGCACAGAAAGGCTGAGAAGATTACCTCTTTGGTGTTAATCACTTCCCAGTGACCATCTTCAGAAGACTCAAAATACACACGCTTGTGTCCTGGATCATCTTCATCACAAGGACCTAGAAAGAGCCAGTATCTGTTATATCTGCGGTCAGAACCTAGAAGCACAGTTTGCATTGGATGAACTTCCACTTCATTGACCTCTGAATTGCTTTTCTTGCTGGAGGCTGTTTCTTTCTGAAAACATTCTCCGAGTGAAGCTGATGAATCTACCGGATAAATCCCCGACAGTGAATGTGCTGCATCTGAATGCAATTGTTGAATGTTGGCACTGATTGGCCTCCGCAGTATAGGTAGCTTCGCAGATGATCTCTTTAGTTTTGCTCCACTGCCATAGAGACTGACGCTAGGAACACATTCCACAATGGCATTGATTGGATCCTAGTAAAAGATACAACTAATTAACACACTCTTTGTTTGTGCTACACGACCATAGTTACTGATGCCGTAAAGCATCCTGCAATGAGATTAATTGGATTCTAGGAAAAGAAACAATTCACCATCCCAATGAACATTCTTTTATTTATTGTAGTTACAGAAGAATTTAAGTTATTCAGGGCTGAAAGGATTATATAGCAATAGTTGTATCATGGAAAAAAGAAAAGAACACAGAATTAAAGAAAAACAATAATAACAATTTTTGACATGCATTAGAGGACAAATAGAATATGTTTGGTGCCTTAGACCCCTCAATGAAAACGATTTTACATCACAAAAATGGACAGCAGTTACTCACACAGAAACATTTGAGCAAGCAATACAAGCCATCTAGAAATTTTAAAACAACAATAAGAAATACATACAGAAAAGCTTATAGAAAATGCTACAAATATGAAAATCAGTAAACAAGTAATTTACCTCCATTCTAATGCTTGATCCAGCACCAAGAAGATCAACCAAGGCTACTAAAGCATTCAGCTTCTCCTCAACACTTAAATCTGAGTACTCACTCTCCATTAGTCCTAACAACCATACTTCGCCAGGGTTGCTCTCATCGAATTCAGTGCACAAAGCCAACCGGTTATTATTTCTTTTATGACATAGATTAACAGTTGAATCACACTCAGATTCATCAGCGGTAAGATACAAGCCATTGTTCCCAAAATTATTGTCCACACTTCCACTATCCTCAGTATCCGATTGAACATCTCCAGCAATCACTGCACTGGAATTAATACGTAGGCGATAGGCGGAAGCAGAGATCTTCTCAAACAAAGTGATATCACTCGAAAGAGTAGAATATATCAAATCCTCAACTTCATATGTTGTACTCGCAAGCTTCAAGTCAACAATCTTCAAAACAAATGAATCACAACTTGATAAGACTCATGTCATAGACTATGAATTTGCATCAAGAAAAATATTTTAACAAAAGAAGGTTGTCAACATGGCGTCATCCATTTTCACATAAGTAAATATACCTGTGAACACTTAGCTAAGTCAGAAACTTTAGACCCATTTCTTCCTTTCTCAGATAAAACACTGAATAATTCACCCTTTAAAGTACCAGGACGCAAACCAAGCCTCATTAGATTGCTCACTTCCTATAAAAGTCAACCAACAAAAAAATCAAATGTCAACAATAATGGTAGATACAAATTAGAGATCAATTCAAGAAATACTGCTTCCCCCATACAATATTTCACAGAAGACTGACTAGTTCATGCAAACAAATAGGCGGCAACTCAAATTTAACTGACAGGTACATTGATGAACTGATAAAACAGGATTCGCTTCTAACAGATTGTATGACTTTAGAGATCAATTTTGTTCCTCTTTCTTATTCATTTCTACATGGTTACATCTCTTATATAAGGTACATAGCTACTTTCTTCTGCAGCTTTCCTCCGATTAAAGCCAGGTTTTTAGTTAAGTATGCAAATCATTTTTAAGGTTTTTTTTTTTTGGGGGGGGGGGACAGAAAAAGAAAGGCATATTATTTGAATAGAGAAGTAAAAGAAACACAGTGAAATCTATAATAGGTATTTTCCCAAGCAGACCACATGACAATTCCCTCAACAAAGATTCTTTTAAGATGGAAATTTAAAATAGAAGAGAATAAGATTTCGCAAAAGAAGAAGAATAATCAAGATTATGACAGGAACCAATAACATTAACCCAAAAACATATCATGCTAAAACTATTTCAACAATAAACACATGCCCCTCTTTCATGTCCTAAACTCTCGAAGAATTTTCTTTGAGCCCATTTATGTAAATTCCAAGCATAAAACTTGTCAAGGTTCCCTCTTCTGAGCGTCAAAGAGTACTTTGAACAACCGAACAGAGAAAAGAAAACAAGAAATCTACTTTGCAGTTTTCCTTTTTTCTTCTTCCATGACTTTCTTGGACAAATTATCATGAAAGAAATCATAAAGAGAACACATTTCTTATTCTTCAAGGATAATTAACATATAGAGACCTTAGACCAAATAGGAAAGGAAACAAGCAATCTTAAAGGTCGACAGAAAGAAAGAAACTACGGCTCCATTTGTTTCATGGAAAATAGTTATTCGAAATATTATCCACAATTTCCTGTGTTTAGCTGTCAAAGAAAAATTAGTCAATGGAAAAAAGAAGTCAGTCAATGTAAGAGATGCCCTAATTCTAGGACTGAAGTCATTTTCTAAGCATTTACCACATTACCAAGGTCCACCCCCCTCACTTTGTTGCATACTTCACTCACCCGATCATCAAATTGAGTCTCGGGAGCACATACAAACTTCTTCCCCTTGAATGATTTAAGGTTGGGCATTAGAAATTAAATGATCAGCAGCAAAATTTTTTGGATTACTTCTTAGTGGCATGTCATCAAATTAGAAATCGGTTTCATTGGGATTTCGTCAATCTGAAAATAGGATGGGAGTGGTTTCGAGGAATACACCTCCAACTTGGGCTTTTTTCTTTTTTTTTTTGGGGGGGGGTGTTCATCAGATCTTGTGGAGGATGGTATCGAACTAGCATCTATTTTTATTTTTCAATTTTTAATTCGTGAACTCTCGGAAGAGTTTGTTTTACAAAACACCATAAAACCATCCAAACAAGGGAAAATATGATCGAGCAAAATGCTACACAAAAAAACTTAACAAGAAAATAACTTCTTCAGCCTCAAATATTATTAAAATAAATAGATATTAACTATGTAACTATTAGGATGGAAATTCCACTCACAGACTTCAACAGATAATACCATACCACAGGACAACATATATATCAAGACATTAAAAGTATGCAAAAAGTCTTATAAGATTTGAAAACATTATAGATGCAAATGTAAACATGGAATGGCTAGGAAGGAAATACACTATGCATTCAAAAAGGGCACCACGCTCAACCTAACAGCAGCACAAGGAGAATCAACTACATTAGCCAGCATCAATGGCATTAAGCGCAGGGTTGGAGGGAAGGGTAGGATACAGCAACAACAACCAGAGCCTTAGTCCCAAAAATTTGGAGGAAAGAGTAGGATCTATCAGAAAAAACATTAACAATGGCTGAGAGGAACCTTTTCTCTCTGAGTCACTTATTTCTTTACCTCCAAATTGGCCATAGATTGACTCAAAGGAGCCTTAATCCTGCACCAAACCAAAACCCAAAGCTGTACTAAGACCGAAGAGTATACCCCTCTTCTGCTATTATCCTAAGTTAAATTTTCTCATTACATTCCTAGGCATAAAAAACAGCAACCTTCAAATGGGACCAAAGCCTTCCATGTAGCCATTTCAAGAAGCAGCCTATGATGTTGCCTGGCCCTCAATTATCCAAGTGTTTCCTTTAGATGTTCGGCCAACAAATCCCTATTTAAGCCACCTTCCACATAAATGCTCCCCCTCTTAAGCATCCACCCACATAAAAGAAAATCTCAAAGAAAAGTTTAACACCTCAGGCCCCCAAATGTAAGAATCTTAGAAATACCCAGACGTAACTGAGAAAATTCATTCGGGTGCCTCAAGACTGAACTTGACATTCATATTTCTCCCTAGCAGTAGAAAACAAGTTAGGTGTGATCTTTAATGATATGAATCCTCACACCTATCACACAAAAATGATTGGAGAAGCATCACAACTCTAGATAAATATTAACAAACAAAATTCTTCCATTACCTTTCAAAAACTTTCCATAAGCCCATCCATACCCAAAAGACCCTTTTCCTCTTTAAAGGACTACCACTTGACCACTTTTTTACCACCACCATATGCCTATTATGAGCCTTCACAACCACAATCCTTTACAAGAAAAACTGTGGCTATTGAACTTTTACTGCAAAAATTATTTTAAGGATTGCAGTATGAACATAATAAAATTACATTACTAAACTCCAGTTTTCACAGAATGCGTGCATATTGAAGCAATAAGACTTCAGAGCTTCAAAGAAATATATTCCAAGTTTTCAACGAATGAAGAGTGCTCTAGTTGAATTCAAAAGCAGTGTCATTGGCATCGCATAAAAAGTGCAGTCAAAACTTAGTTTGCAGTGAATGAATAATAATAATGTGGACCTCTAAGCTCAATGTTCCCAGCAGATGAGGACTGATCCAGACTAAATCTTTTTCTTTCATTTTTTTTTTTTTGGGCCCAGAGGGGTGTTTTGAGGTGGGTACAGGGTACCCTTCATCCATTCCAACAGCTAGTCAAATCCAATAAGAAAAAAGAATGCGACCAGTCCAACATTTGCAAAAGGCAATAACATATTGGAAGTGACTTAGTATTTACAAATCAGATGCCCACATAAACTCTCAAGACCAATACCAATATAAGGTACAAAAGGAGTTATTCATTTGAACGGAAACATGCATGGACCTTTTTTCTTTTTCTTTTTCTAAACTCCATCAGTGTTTGATCTTAAAATGTAAACATTTTTTTAAAAAAAAACAATTGGTCCCCAATCCGGATAAAAGAGGAAGGATGTGATAGGTTGACAGTCAGCGTAAAAATTTTATCATCACCAAAAGAGACCAAAATAGGAAATTCATTAGGATATTCCCTTCCAAGCAACGTGCTACATCAACTCCCGGGTGTAGTGAAAAGTTGGCAAGGGCTACTGCGGCGTCTCTCGAAAGCGACACGTCACATCGCCATCTAGATGTGGTGACAAGTAGGCAAGGGTTCTCGCATTTATATAGACAGGTGCGAATAAAGAAACTAGTTCACGATGATAGAATTCACCTAACAATTTGGAACATCAGATCCCTAACCAGTAAGTTAGGAGAGATAGGAGAAATAATAATTAAACGGAGGATTAATATTATGTGTCTCCAAAAAACTATGTTGATAGAGGAGAAAGCTAGAGAAATTATATCTTATGTGGCCATATGTTTTGATATATAGATAAGGATAAAACTAAAAACAAGGTAGAAATAATAATTCTCCATAAAGACTTACGAGAAGATGTGGTGAAAATCAGAAAGAAGGTAGTAGAAACTAATTAGTGAAGAAAACATAATTAATATAATCAGTATTTATGCACCTCAAATAGATATAAATGCAAATAGTAAACAACAGTTTTGGCAAGATCTTAATGAATTTATACAAGTCATACTTAGTGAGGAGAAGTTACTTATTGGAGGAGATCAGAACGGGTATGTATGTGAGAATAATGAGGGGATTGAAAACTTTGGCTTTTGTAGTAAGAATGAGGTGGAGGTACTATTTTAGAATTTTCCACAACATTTAATTTAATACTCGTAAATAGTTTTTTGAAGAAAATATAATAACACATAATCACATACAACAGTGGGTCAAATGCTAGTCAAATAGATTTATTTCTTACCAAAAGGGATGACAGAATGACTTGTAGAGATTGTAAGGTTATACCAAGTGAGAGTGTACCAACTCAACATGAACTTTTAGTTTTAATTGTGTGCGTGCCTAAAAGGTAAAAGATGTTAATAATAGTAATCATCAAACGCATCAAGTGAGCACTCAAGTCTTGGCTTCTCAACAAGCACTAAAAGCTATTAAGGATCTTCTATCAACTATCAAAGAAAACTGGTTCAATTTGGACCAGAATTCCTCCTACATTAGGTCCATTTATGACTCTATTCTGGACCCAAAATATGAGTATGGAAAGCATCTGAAGGCTGTCCAGTAAGGCCCAACAAAGGGCCAGTAAAACAGGCCCCAATGGCTAGCACAATGTAGCTGTTGGGACCTGCCAACAGCTAGAAAGCCATTGGGCTGATGCCCAGCAGCTAGTTTCCTGTCCTTTAGAAGAAGGCTCCTTCACTCTCTTTTTCTCCTTATCTCTATCTATCTTCCCTTATCTATAAATAGGAGATCTTATTGTGAAAACAAGTATGAACAATTGTTGAACCTTTCTTGTAAAACTCATAAGGAAAATATGGCCTACTTTATGTAAAAACTCTTGAGCAATACAATTCAACAGTTTATTATCATTCCACTCCTGCTTTCTACTCTTTTTACAAAAGAAAGATTGTAAATCTATAAAGCCAAGAATTAAGTAGTGAAACTTGAAAGAGAAAAAGGTGACCACCTTTAGAAACAAGTTAATTCAAGAAGTTACTAGGTCTACTAAAGATGATTCGAAAACCATATGCGTAGAAATATCTAATAATATTAAAAAAAAAAATTAGGTAAGGAGGTTCTTAATATATTTAGGGGTCAGACACAGACAAGGAGTTATGATGGTAGAACGAGGAAATTCAAGTGAATATACAAACCAAAAGAGAATGCCATAGAAACCTTAAGTGTAAGAGAGGTAGTGATGCATTTGAGAAATATAAGAGCAAGAGAAGAGTACACAACAAAGAAAGCATATAAAAACAGAACCAAGGAGGAGAAGAGCAGCCAAATTAAGGGACAGGAAGGAGAAATATGTAAATGGTGTTAGGTATATTAAGAGTAAAAACAATAGTATTTCGTAAGATATGAGGACATAAAAAAGCGTTAGAGGAAGCATTTTGATAAATGTTAGTGGGAGTATTTTGATAACTTTTTTAACGTTAAGAATACAAGAAATACATACATATAGAGACCATTAAATATAAGATTTGTCCCCATAAAGTAAAGATGACCTTAAAGAAAATGAAGAATAACAAAGTCATAAGACCCGATGGCATCCCTATTGTGGTGTGAAAGTGTTTGGGTGAAGTGGAGATAGAAATGTTGACACATCCTTTTAACAAAATTTGGCATACCAAGAAAATGCCCTAGACTTAAAAAGGGAGCATAGTTTTACCATTATATAAGAATAATGATAACATACAAAATTATTCCAATTATAGAAAAATTATATTTATTAATCATACTATAAAATTATGGGAGAGAGTGATTAAACATAACTTGAGATTGAAAATAAGTGTGCCTCATAATCAATTAGGGTTCATGCCAGGATGATATGCTACGAGTCCAAGACGATCCACCCCCGAATCCATTAACTTGCTTAAACATTTGATGAAGAGTTGCATATGATACATGGTAGGGGCAAGTTTTAAGATACATTGATCTCATCAAAGATATGTATGAAAAATCTATTATCAATATAAGAACGGGGTCTAAGTGATAGCTTCTCAATCAACATTGAGTTTCATCAAAATTCAACATTAAGTCCCCTTCTTTTTACAATAGTGATAAATGAAATAATGAAAAACATTCAAGATAAAATACCATGATTTATACATTTTGTCGATGATATAGTATTAGTAGATAAAACTAAGGAGGTATTAATGCTAAATTAGAGTTGTGGAGCACACCAGAATCAAGAGGATTTATATTGAGTCGATCAAAAACTGAGTATATTCGATAGTAGGATGATGAAGAGGATTTATGTATGTTTGGCGGCAGGATGATTAAGAAACGACTAAATTAAGGGGATAGGATATACCAAAAAATTAAACATTTTATATACCTTGGACTCGTCATTAAAAACGAGACCTTAAATGCAAGAGATTTATCAAAATGTCAGAATAGGTAATTGAAAACGTGAATACAAATTATCCATAAATATATAAATGTCAATAATTTAGTTGACGAGATGAATTTAGATAGTAATGAATGACATAAAAGAATCCAAACCAATTGAGGTTTAGGATTTGGGGTAAGTGTGGCGTAGGTTTAGGGTTTAGGGTGAAATCATATTCGACTTCTCTCTCTCTCTCTCTCTCTCTCTCTCTCTCCCCCCCCTTATTGATCTCAAACAGCGATCCTAAAATTTGGGACTAAGATAGACCTACTTTATGACTATTCTGTTTTGGATAATTGGGCAAACAATAAGGTCATGCAAAGTAAATTTGCATGCTAAGCATGTTACACTTACTCCCATTTTTTTATTATTATATTTTTTTTGCTTCCAGACCAGGGGGTGCAAAGGGAAGGAGTTGATTTATTTTGACAGATGTTTTTGTCCTGCCAGCCCTTTTTGTAGCAGGTTGTGTTTTATGCCTCTGAGATACCTTTGTATAGAGGTTTTTGATGTATATGCCCTTTGACTTTGGGTAATTATCCCTCTACTCGAAATGTACATAGTACCTCCCATGGTACTCTTTCATTGTTATCTTTTATGCCAGTTTGTTGAACCTTGTACAGGGCATCTTGGTTTAACCTTTTCTCCTATAGGTTACCTCTATCCTTGGCCAAAACAGGTTACCACTATCACACCAAGACATTGCAAGGAAATCTAACAATATGATTGAAGCCATAGTAGGGGGGGAAGGAAAAAAGAAAAAATAAAAAAAACCATAAGTAAAAGCTGCAAGCACCTGAAATCTAATTACCTTGCCAAGGATGTCCCTTCGCAGTGGACCCTGTCTTGAACCAAACCCAGCTGCTATTAGAATTTGACGTAGTATCTCTGTCCACGTTAAAGGGTTCAGAGCTTTTATCCAAATCTTTACCAAATATTCTTGAAGTTCAACCTGCAAAATCACGAAGATTGTAGAATTTTCAAGTGTTACATAAACTGCACAAGCAAAATAAAAAATAATACTATACCTAAAAATGGCCCAACTTTGTCCATCCTTTCGGCTTACCAAATTGCCCAGCACAGTAAATATCATTTTGGCATTCCAACTTTATCCATTTATATATCTATTATTTTGCAATTATATAAATTGACTAAAAATTAAAATAATCAAATTTTAACCAGAGTGGGTTACAAATTAAAGGATTCCTAATTAAAAGCATGGTAACACATTTAATCTATGAAGGAATAAAATCAAAGGAAATTTTTCCTTAAAGTAATAAATACTTAGTGCCACAACATGAATATTTCATTTTATATCGTAACCATTTAGGTTAAGCTACTAATTTACAGGTTATATATTCATAGACCATGAAGTATACAATTTACATTGTATTATAACACTATGCCATGTTTCAAGTCTACCAACTATTGCCATGTTGACCTCATGGAAAATGTTATTTTATCATTGTCCTCTAAGGTCTGGCGAATTTGCGAAGGATTTAAACAGGTTTTAAGGGCCCCAAAAATCCCCAAACAAGTTATGGTGTTTTCAGCTTAAGACTTGTTTTTTCTTTTCTGGTGCCTCTACCCAATTTAATGCAGCCTAGTTTCTTGATTTGTTGTGGGCTAGTTAGGTTTGAAGGGAGCAACACCCTCACACCCCCCCATTGGGTGCCTTTATCCATTCTTGTTTCACTTGTGACTAAAAATAAAATCTATTGCTGACGAGTGTTATCCCATGTTAGGTTCCCCCCCCCCTTAATGATTCACTATGAGAAAATTTAGGACACAGAAGTTCACTATTTAAAATATTAAGAGATATGGTTATACAAGAGCTAAAATTTTTTAAACAATATTTAGAAAAAAAAGAGAATAAAAAGTAATTTCAGATCAATAGTTGGCCCATGAATTAAACTTGACTGGATGTTTTAAGCACAGATGCACATAAAATCTTGACCAATGATTAGTTAAATGCAATTACGATACACTGAAAGATCTTATACTGAAAAAAGGAGAGAATATGTGAGTGGTTGGTTAGTAATAGGGAGTCTATTCTGCTAGTCCTAGCTACAATACACTTTATGAAAGATTGCAGATGCTAGGTAAGACAAAGGATGAACCACATGCATATGTTCAACACATTTACACGAACATTTTATAATGTTACATGGACAGAGATCCTGATTGAAATGAATAAACAGCAAAATGACTACACGATTTTTTTTTCCTTCATTCCTAATATAGAGAACATGGTATCTTTCTTTAGTACATTGTCTCTGGTTCTAATCCTCATAATTATTTTCTTTTTCCACCAGGAAACTAGTACAAATGATTTTGATAACATTTCCTAAACCTACAAGTCATCATTTTACCAGTAGAAGAAAAAAAGAAGCTGAACTCAGAATCTATAATTTCAACACAATTGCCAGCCTTATCAAAGGCATTGCAACAAACTTAGCCATATTTATTCACATCGACAAGATTAAATCCAATTTGTATTCCTAATCAACTAGAAAAATCAAAAAACTAGGATTAATGCCAATAATTCAAGTCAAACCTCACATGAGAACTCCAGATTTGGATTGACTCAGAAACCGAAATAAGCAAATGTGGATTTGATCAAAATAGCAATAAACAAGCACCTTCAAACAGAGTGCCTGAAATAAGGAAATTGTAGAGTGGCTTGTTTATTATGTAAGAAAGAAGTAAAAGTAAATCAAGTCTATTCTCATAAATGAGAGTCATTCATACCGTGACATATTTGAAAAGGTGTGGGTTACTTAGATGCAATATGATACGTGCTTCCAAGTCAAAGCATGCAAATTAATACTGGGGAAACCCAAAGAATTGAGAAATTAGAGAAACCCCTAAAAAATAATACAAATGGCAAGACCAGAAGCCTTTCATGCTGAACTGTTCCATGAAAGAAATTTAGGAATAACTGAAACAATAATCGACATATTCCGAGAAATCAACTCAGACCTGCATGTTTTCACACTCACCAAGTGTAGTAGCCTCAGATACATGCAATTTTTGCTGATGCTGGGGAAAAATCCATTAGTAAGCTGCACTTCAATATCACGAAGCAGGAGTTTGAGAAGTGCAATATGAACTTTTCCGAGTAATAAAGAATCCTGATTGTACCACCAAAGAGAAGGTGAGAAAAGTACAAAATCAACATCTGCTTGATAAGAGGGCACTCATAAGATATGTTTAACCAATAAAACTTAGTTGAATTACTCAGTCAAAATCTAAATATGATAACTAACCTTGTCATGAAATGCTTGAGCAAATGCATCAAGGGTAAATGAGCATATATCAAGTTTTACAGCGTAAGTGTAGATGAAATGGAGGACCTACAGAAAAACAAATCAAATTTTAGCAAAACAAGTCAACATAATGATTAACGGCAAACAACAATGAACTGTCAAGTATATCTGGTGAGAAAGGAGCTAAGGAAATCAAGATAACAAGTCTGCACTACCTACAAGACTGTGGTCCAGGTCAATCAAATTGAGGAAAGCCTGCAGAGCATACAAAAATTTCAAAGGAAACTAAGGATGCGATGTTATAGCAGGGTTTTACATGGTGCACCTCCTTGGTGTTTGTAACAAAGTTTTATACCCTATTCCACCAATAAAAAAAAAAGGAACTGACAAGGCATGTAGAAAAAGATAAAAATTGGGACATTGGACATGGTCGAGGCTGAACAGGGTATGTGTTTGTTGGAAGTGCCTGGCTATCACAATGCAGGCAGAAGAGCTCCTTTTTATCCTCTATGGCATCCATAACAGCCACTACAACTCCATATCAAAGCCATTGAGATTGACATTTGCCGACATTACACAACAAGACAATTATGACTGCACCCCCCCCCCAAAAAAAACAAAAAAAGGAGAACCACTTATGAACTAATATTAGGCAAATCAACCATGGCACTACCCGTTGCTTATACATATCAAGCTGATATGGCTAATATTTAAAAACTCAGACTCAACTGGATGACTTGTACAGGCACATATGGCTTGACCAAACTAGAAGACCAGTTCAGCATGCTCACAGAATAAGTACGTCAATTTTTTCCAATATTTGTTTCAGTTTTCTCTTTTCTTTTTCTTTAATGCACTTATTGTTTGCAACTAAGTTTTACAAGATCTTTTCTAAATGATAAAGTGCTTTGGTCCTTTCTTATATTTATATGGTTTGCAGCGGTATGGGAATGATCAGTATATTAGTACTAATTATAAACAGGCTAGTTGGATAACTCACTCTAAGCTCACTTCATGGAAAAGAAAGCACATTCAAGGTGAGAATTCATAAGCAGAATATCAATTATAAGTGTGTGATCAGACATTGTTTGACGTTAACATGCTTGATGCTATGCTCAAAAAGTTTTTGAAGATGTCTAATCATGTGCCACATTGCATCACCTAAGGTTCCAGCCAACTAATAGACTGGATAAAAGGCAGCCCTAGCCAAACCAAGCGAGAGATTAGCTTTGTGAGCAGGCTGAGTCCAGGCTTTTTCCCAAACCCAGACGAGAATGTCACCATGGTAAGCCCACAAATTTATGCATGAAGAGCCAACCTTAGGCTAGACCCTAAAGAACATCTGAAGCCCACCAAAGTGGCACACTTCCAACCCCCCCACCCCACCCCACCAGAGAGAGAGAGAGAGAGAGAGAGAGAGGAGAAAAAAGTAAGCAAAAACAAAACCCAACTAACAAACAAAAGGGAAAAAAAGATCAAAGGCCTTTCACTAGGTTACTGGGTGAACTTCTCTAGTTTCAAGGTAGTAAAAGATAAACTGTCTTAAGATAAAACTTATAAGAAATGTACGAAAGGCCTGAAATGCATAAATGGAGACCCACCAAGCACTGAAAAGTCTAATCAGTTAAGAGATTAAAAAAATAAATAAATAAACTCTTCTCTGGAAAGAATGAGAACAATTAAGTAGCTCGTAAAGGTTTTTCCCCCCACTTCCTCAAGCAACCCTTCTCATACCATCTCCGCACCAAGCAAAAAGAAGATAGAGGTATGGAGAACACATTTTTTTCTCATTTATACAAGAAAGATAATTTACCCTCATAACATGACTAGCAGCCAACAAATATATAGGATAGACGGTCAAGACCTCAACATCCACATTGCAAGATGATGTGATTTAATAAGCTCTTTCACAAGCAAATGCATAGAGAAAATAACAAAGAGTGAAACCATCACAAACAACAGCAGCTAAAAGAATCATCAGAACAAGAAATAAAGAGGATCCCAACAAAACTCCCAATATTTATATAATCCCCATTGCACAAATAGCACCCATTTAGTATAATTGATCCCCCTTATTGCAAGTTACAGTAAGAACCTCTTCCGATATAGTAGGCAACAAATGCACACACTCAATCTCCTTCACTTTCAGGGAAGGTTCCCCACACTCTTCCAAGAAAATTGGTACCGCTTCCACCCCTTCCATTACTACCACTGTTCTTACAATGCCCATGCAATTCAAAACATCACTCTCATATCTTTTTGCTACCATAATGTCTTCTCTTTGAACAACTAAATAGTTATATCACGAGCATCCCAAGTAAATGGAAAGTCTACAGAGATAAGAACCATTACAGCACTGACTAAGACTTATCCACTGCAAACTAGAACATAAACTTCCAAGATGTTTCTTCAAGAGCAAGAGCTTGCAGCATTTGTCCAGACAACCCAATGTCAAACCCAATACGGCGCATCAACCTTATTCTAAATAAATTTCCAGATCTCCTACACCTATCACACTCTGTCACCCCTTAATGTACCAGTCACACCACACATCCACATATTTATCGCCACAATTTTCATAAAAGGAAATACTATTAAACAAAATGAACCGGACAAAAGAGTCCTTTTCCACCATGAGTCTCCACTCACCGAAGAGTTTCATATGGAATAGAATAGAATAGGCAAAGATCCCTTTTATCAAAAAGTGCAGTATAACTCCCACATCATGACAAAGTTTGTTTAACAAGCTCCCACACCACGAAATGACATTTAACATCTTTCCTAGCAGTATGCCACAAAAGATTCCTAGAAACTAAGCAAAAGCAGTGACACAGAAATATAAAAATGGAGTGACTGGATGAACAAAAAACTACTTTTCAGAGAAGTTAATCAAGCCTTCTGGAACAATACATTTTGCTAATTTCAAAAAACTCCTGACAACAAGACCCGAGAACCAAACTTTTTGATTTGAACCAAGGATAAGTCCCAAGTAGGTTATAAGCAAGAACCGTAGTCTAAGGATGGTGACAAAAACCTAGCCCTCTACACTATCCCTTTAGGAACAAGTTCACCTTCCCCAAGTTTAGTTAAGGCAGGAAGCCACCTCCATCACAAAGTGAACCTTTAGCTTCGATTCATAACTTAAAACCACAGAATTATTCTGAAACAAAAGGTGACCTTCCTGGCTTCCCTCTTACCCACCTTAGAACCCTAAATCAACCCACTTTCTTCAATTTCGGACAGCATTTCACCATAAAATTCATCAGTAAGAACATCTATCACTCTTATCAGAATAGCTTATGCTACATGTTCTGAACAAGCAAAAATAGCAAGTTAAATTTCACAAAACACATCAGTAAAGCAATAAGGTTAACAGACCTTACAAATTAGCCCAAATATCTCTAAGAATCCAAGTACTCATAATCTAATTGGTTTTCCAATGTAATCATCAAATCAGCCACCACAATTCATGACTAACCTTGAACAGTTTCTTGACAAGTTCTGGAGAAGAATCCCAGGGTTGGATGGAGAATGGTTTCTTCATTTTGATGGACTCCGGAGGGAATGCCGCCAGCAAATCTGTTGGAGGCAGCAATAACCTCAAAATTAAGAATACTTGAAATGGTGTTTACAAGGTAGGCATGACAGATAATGAAGGAAACTCTCTTTGTAGTACGGCAATAATTCTAGAACCAACCTTTGCAAAGAGAACAACCATGCAACGAATTGGCAGCAAAATGGGTGCAGGATTTTACTGCATGTAACTCTCTTAGCTCCAGCTCCTCATCATCCACTAGCACTGCAGCTGATTCAATATTTTCCGGAGGTTTTGCCATTTCTAAAGCAAGTTCACATCTTGTTCTTTGTGGCCTCTTCTTACTGGCTTCTTTTTCACATTCCAACTTCAACATAAAATGAAATATTCAGGTAAATAGACATGTTTTCTTAAAAAGAACCAACAACAGAAAGCAGGACCACATTTACCTTTCTCCTATAAATAGGAGGCTTCTTCTTCTTCTCAGGAATTTTCTTTTGTATTTGTCTCCGTTTCTGATAAACATTAGATGTCAGCCAACTTGCAGGAAATTGATAACATCTTATGAAAAATTAACCAGGTAAGAAGTTTGTAGGAATTGAAAAGAAGTTGACATACAATTGCAGGACGTTGCTGGCACAGTTTCTTCTCTTGAATTATTTTTTCTCTGCCAGCAAACCTAAGTCCGGTAGGAAAATCACCACCATTAGGGTTTGTTGCTCTCCAAACTGTCATGAGGCCTTTCCCAATGCCATGCTTCTTCACAGGAACACTTGTCTCATTGGGAACTGCAACAGCAGGCTCAACACCCGGCAATGGACCCATACAATCCATTTCTATTACCCTTCTTCTTTTAGGTGCACATTCACCTCCTAAAATGATGTGTGTTCCAACCAAAGAAAATGATGAATGGGTTATTGCGTGTGGTACCTGTACTTAGAAATCACTATAATATTTGGAGATTTAATAAAATAGAGAAACAAGCAGTGCAAAGATGAACCTGTAGAATTGGAGAACCCCTTGGAAGGAAGACAATCAAAATCAACCCCAAGTGGAGGACCATCCTTTCGGAATATTTTCTTGAGAATGTAATCTGGGGTCAAAGGATCCTGGAGAAGAATTTGCTCCTTTCTTCGAGCGGTGGCCCTTAATGTGGCAGGCATTTCAGCATTGGGAGGAGAAGGAGAAGGAGAATTGCAAGCAGAGTCCAAAGAAGAAGACTCCCCTTCATCCCCATTTTGTTTAAGCAAATTTGCTCTTCTGCGCAAGACTAAACCCTCCCTTTTGTTCTTTCGTCGTCTTTCAACAAACCATCCTCGAACTTGCTTGTAAGTTAATTGTAACTCCAAGGCATAGTCTTCCATGGCCTCGGGTGTCGGATAATTGTCGTCTGTGTGAGTGAAGGCCAAAACAATTTCATTTCAAAAATCCACTCTAACAGTTGATAAATAGGAAGATGAAAACTGAGTAAAATGAAAAGTACAATCCAAAAACGACTATAATTATCAGGAATGAGGAAGATGAAACCTGAATAGAAAGATTCAAGAGCCTGAAGCTGGTGCGGCGTTTTGCGCTTAGAAGTATCCATTTTTAGAGCGTCCGTGGTTTAAATTTTGCAGAATCAAATTGCCATAGAATGTTCCACTCTCTCAATTAGATGCAAACCAAGAGAAACAAGTACTTCGGTGCTCGACAACTTCCATGGACGACTTCACCGCACTCAAATCATTCACTCACTCACTCACCAACTGAGTGGGAGAGAAAGGTTGAGAGTCACAAAATTAGATTCATGGCAAAAGTGAAGCGAGGGAGATAACCACCATAAGGCGCTTGTACCGTACAGGGGTATGAAATTTAAGAGAGAGAGAGAGAGAGAACAGAGAGAAAGGGTAGGGTTTTGGGTTTTTGGGTTTTGCGGGACGTGTTTGGTTGTTCTCTCAAAATAAATAAATATCTCTCTCTTCTCACTCTAAATATCTATTCTCCATTTTTCTTTTTTGTTTTTTTTTTTTTTTTTTTTTTTTACTTTAAACAGTAAAATGGGGTTCACAAATTGTAAGATTATTTTATTTATTTATTTTTATGACTATTAAAAAATAATAATACTTAATTCAAATAAATTTACATGAAAAAAGGAAAATATGTATTCCCAATTCAAGAAACATGCTACTTTAAGCACTGCACTGAGAAAACAATTGAGGTCGAAAAGAGGTTGTGACTGAGCAACGAGTAGGGTGAAAGAGCTTCCCAGTGACACCATCTGCTATCTCTTCACGAATTTTGGCATAATGAGTTTATTCCCAAAATTTCAAATTTTACTTGTTTAAGAATATGACAATATAGTAAAATGACCAATGAGGTTCTTTTGTTAAAAAAAGCAACCCCCCTTGTTTTTGGTTATTTCATTTTTTTGTTGCATTTTTAGAGAGTTGAGAGAGTTTCTAAAAATTTAGAGAAATGAAATACAATTCATAAAGCTCTTTAGGGAGGTAATATTATTTAGGATTTCACTTATAATTTCTCAAAACATTTTAATGTTTCACACAAAAATACTTAAAAAACTATTTTGGGAGATAACATTATTCAGGGTGTTTGGTGCAATTTTTAGAAGATATTTTTAATTGTTTGATCATACATGTTTTAAGAGATATTTCTTATTGTTTGACTTTTTCAATAGTCAAAAAAAGGGTATTTAATAATTTAGCAAACTAATTGATAATTCAAATACCATCAAAAACTCATTGGTTATCCAAAGAAACTTTTGACTTTTTAAAAACGGATTTTAGATTTTTTTTTAAAACTATTTTACCATTTTTATATTCATGAAAATAAACATATTTAAATAATTAAAAATTATTTTACACACATATCTTTTACTTATCTTTAATTTTTTACAATATAAGAGTTAAAATTATTATTATTATGGTATATATTTAGATTAATTGATTATCTTTTAAAAGAAGTAGTTGAAATAATTGTTTTTTCTTATATAGTCATAGAAAATTATATGATTTGCATCATTTTTTTATAATATGTATTTGAATTATTATTTTTTAAAATTTTATATTTTAAGATATGATAATAATATAAGGTGTACCAACTCCCATATCGTGGGTTCTGAAAAAAGGAATATTTAGGCAACATTCCCATTGCTTTTTTTGTAAAGAGACTGATTCAAATTCTGAACTCTCAAAACACAATAGAGAGACTCTACCATTTCACCAACTCCACCATTCCTAAAATATAATAATAATATAAAAGAAATAAAATAACAAACTTCAATTAAAATAGTTTTTTGCTTTTTGGTCATTTTATATTTGAATAGCAAAAAATATCAATTAGAAAATTAAACATTAATATTGATTAACAATAACCATTAACCATGAACCATTAGTCATTGATCATCGGTCATCATCTATCAATTCAACCAAACATACTTTTAGAGAGGGAGACTTCTCCACCTTTGGTATGTAATTTATCAAGAATTCTTTTAATAGCAAGTTATAACTTTTCATACTAATTAATAAATATTATTGTTGTGATTATATTTTATTCATTTATTTAATTTTGAAATACTCTTCGTATATGTCTAATTTTGAGAATTTTGAGAAAAAGTTGGATCGGTAACACATCAACCAAAAAGAGTAAGGTGTCCGTTACAAGCATAGCATGATCTAAAATTTAAGAATTTAAAACTTATTATGATTAAAATAAAATTTACAAATAAATTGATTTAATATAAAATATAAAATAACAACATATTATACCAATATTCATATTTAAAAAGAGTTATATAGTGAGATTTGTCAAGCATAAATAAATATTTTAACGTGTTTCACATGTGAGGAGAATAAAATATAACTTGAAAACATAACAAGAGAGTAGATATTTAATTTTTTTTAAAATTTTCTTTTTAATAATTATATATTATATAATTCAAATAGTATTTCTTAGTTCACTTACTTGGATTGAGAGTTGAGGATCAACATAAATCATTCTTTTGAATGCAGTATTAAAAATATCTTTTGTTTTATTCAATAAAAAATAAAATAATTAAGAATTTTAACTCAGCTCAGAATTTCTGATGGGACCTGGCCAAAGGTAATGGGGCTGGGCTATCACGGAGCCTCGGCAGGGGCCTAATCCAGCCCGAGTGGGTCTGGGTTTGAAAACCGGGTCGGACAAACCGAGGGAGGGAGAGTGGCGGTTTCATGTTCCGCCTTTCACGCCTATATATACATGTAAGAGGGCTATGATGATTAACAAGAACGAGTTTAATCCCCAAAAAAAAAAAAAAAAATGGAAGATCAAAATTGTCGATCCACAAGCTCAAACCTGAATCGACCTTCAATCAAATCTCACAATTCCAACTGGAAGCACAAGGTTACATCTCTCTCTCTCTCTCTCTCTCTCTCTCGTTTAAAATTTGATTTTAATGTCAATTTGTTTCAAATTCGGGACAATTGTTGATTGGGGGTTATTGCAGCTGAGAGAACGTTGCTTCAAGAGAGTGAGAGAGGATAGGAGCCGACTGCTTTGGAAAATGAGGTTACCTGCTGTTTCTCAATCTCAACCTTCCAATCCTAAGGTGATTTGATTCCTCACTTGTTTGACTTTGTGCGGTTTAGTAGCAACTTGCGATTCTCCCACTTGCGAATTTCATTTATTCATGTGTTTGTCGCTCTTGGTTGCTTTTCCCATTGATTGACTTATTAGAAATTCTACTACGCGGCTTTGTGTTCACCAACACTACTACATATATTTCATGATGTTGATATGAGGGGGTTCATCATTCTTGGGAATTGATTGACTGACTTCCTTTCATTATTCATGAACTTGTCCCAATGCGTGTGGGTCACACTTTGAAGACCTGTATCCAACACATCTTAGCCGTGCCCAAATATTTTAACTGCTTCATTTTCAACTAGAGTAGAGACCCGTTTGTTCATACAACGGACTCCTATATTATTTGAGTTGGGATCCTATAAAGAAACTAGCAACTTAATAGAGAGTAATATAAAAGTCATCATGAAGGCATAGATTAGGTTTCTAGAAATTAGAGGACGTAATTTTTGTCCAACATCATGTTTCTTAACTTGTTTTGATAAATATGCATATCCATGCCATGTCATTAATAATTTTGTCAATTCTGTGTCTTATTCATGTCCATTGTCCATACTTGATGGCTTATTTTATTTATTTATTTATTTATTTATTTTTGGTTCTATTGTTGATAGAGTCTATGCTTCATAACTTCCAGGAGCTTTTACCTACTTATTTACGTCTTCTTTTTCATCCAGGATTTCATTAGGTCTGCTTTCAAAGATATAGTTTCCGATGAACTGAAAAGAATCGAAAGTTTCTGTTTGGATAAGAATTTGGAGATTGCAAGTTGTGGTCCTAAGGTAGATGATATTCTGTGGGAGTATGATGGTCTCCACACAGCTTATGAAGGTGAATGTGAAGAGATACTGTTAGAAATGCAAAGACTTTTCTATGAGGGTCTTGAAGAAGAATCAGCAAAAGTAGGTAAATCTAGTCGCTTTATCTTATTTGATTTTCAAAATGATATTCCAGAAGAAATTTTCCATGATTTTTAAGCGTTAACAGGCTCCTGATTGAATAGAGAAAGTCTTTTAACTTTTACTACCATGGAAACCCAAAAACTGAAGATTTCTGGTGCATGGGACTTTTTTCAGCCTTTCCTGATATAATTCCTGATGATTCAACTTTGTGCATTCACCTCTTTGTAGTCAAGGACTCTTATTACCTGTTTTTAAGGGTTCTTACCCTTTCAGATGCAATTATTCTTTTTGCCTGCTAAACATTTGATGTGGCAACCATGATGGAAAATTGTATAAATCTTTAATTAACAAATAAAGGCACACTTGTCATCCTCTTTTTTGAGCAATTTATTTGAGCAATATATAATGGTGACCTAGTGTTTGATTTTTCTTGTTAATTTTGATGTGTATTCTAGCAAAGTGGAGCTCCAGAAAATTTCGTTGAAACTTGGGAAGATGAAGAAGATGAGTACTTAGCTCGTGCTGTCTATGAGCATATGGATCTGAATAGTGAGCAGGTTAGAGTTTCCATACTCTGAGGGTTTGAAATATTAACTTTATTGCATCGATGCACTGAAAGTACTCCACAAATTTTGCGTGTAATTTTATATTTACATGATTATTCAGATGCACTGGACTGCAATTTTAGCTTTATATGGCACAGGTGGTAAAATAGAATAGTCAAGAAACAACATAACACCATTCTGAGAGCATTTTTTTTTTTTTTTTTGGGCTACTGAAGATTATAAACGAGGCAACAGCAGCTACCCTGATTAACAAATCTAGGTATATGACTATGGTCCTCTTGAATCAGCATGAACTAGTAAATATTGTTGTTGTTGTTGTTGTTGTTGTTCAATAATGTCCTTTCAATTAAATAAATCTGGGGAAGTAATGGATCCTGGAGTTGGTTCCATTTCCACCCCAGACATAGTTAACATTGCATGTTATTCTGTTCCCTCTACATTCTCATTCTCAGAAGGTTGGGCCACACTACCGCCCACCATCTTAAGCTTATTTGGCAAACTTCTGTATCACTGTACAATGGTTCTGTGAGACAGATTTTTCTGGACCCTAGAGTTAATAAGATCTTTATTGGCTGAAAAAGGGCCATTGTAGGAGTATTATCATACTTACCAATTTTTAGAGCTTGAACTCTACAATGCTGTCTCTTGTCTCTTCTTAAAATGAGTCTGATCTTGTTTGAGCTACTTTTAGATGGACTCTATTCTGGTTCTCTCTCTTCTGGCATGTGTAGGACATATTAATAATATCATATTAAATTTTTATGCATTTGACCTGCCTAATAAAGAGGTTGCAGAGTGCTTTCTCATGCATACCTCAATGATTAGTTATTTTAGTACATTAATCATGTTTCCTGTACCATTCTTCTCTCGTTATTATAATATTTCTTTTTTTTTTTTTTTTTTAAAGAATAGTTTTGGAGGTGCACTGATACCTTTATATTCTATTGCTTGGCCATATTGTTTTGGCAAGTTAGACGTGTAGCCCAGATAAAGTTTTATTATGTAGACCTTGTAGACAAAACATACGCTATGATTATGATAGGAGAAGGATTAAATCTATGGTAAGTTATGATATTTTTAAAATGGCAAGGGTAGAGGATATAGGATTTTTTGAACGAAAGCCTATACTGGAGTGATGAGTAGAGGGAGATTGATTTTGACCTTGTTAAAGGTTGTGGCTTTTAACTCCCTTCCTTCTCCCTCCATGGTTAAGAGGTGAACAAATTCATAATAAGTGAATACAGGATTTCCCTTTTTCCCCGTCTTTTTTGGAATGGAATCAAGAAGGGCTTGTGCTCTAACAGATAATTATCTTCTGATTTTGACATTTGGGCGTTTTTAAATTGTTCTTTCAACACATTATTCTGCCAGATTTTGCAGATTCTTTATCTTTGAATTTCCACAATATATATATATATATATATATATATATGTATTATATGATATTGTGTGTGTGTGTGTGTGTGTATATATATATGTATATTATTTCATAACATATATATAAGTCTCAAGTAGTTTTGAAAAACTAAAATGTGAGAGAATATATTATGAATGACACCGAAAGAAAGTGCTTCAGCAAATTGCAACTTCATGTGTGTATTGTATTTGTCTTGGTACACATTAAACATAAAATTGATTATACTGTTTTTGAAGAGAAAAATTGGAACTGCCAATTATACTATCTCACTCAATTTACATAATTAAAATTTATTTTCTTTGTCTGGAATGTGCACGGGAAATTAAAGGAGCCAAATTCGTGTGGCAATCTGAAATTACTTTCCTGTTGCTATTACTTTTGGTGTTTGAGAAAAATTTATTTCACCCCATGCCTTTGCGGTGGATCAACATACTATGGTATAGAATTGGTTTCTTAACTCTTTATGGTTCTTCTATTTATAGTTTGTTCTATTAGTGTTTCCGAGTATTATTCTATTCCAAACAGAAACCACATCTGTCCCCTCAATCAGAAGGGGAATTGACATATTTTAAAAGCTATATGGTGTGAATGTGATTTTAGGACTACAACAACTATGAAGGAAATTTCTAGTGCTTAGTGATGTAGGTTTCTAGAATCTGCACAAACTAAATTTTTTTTTTTTTATTTTAATATTTGTCTCTCATATGGCTGACCCCAAAATTTGAGATAGAAGGCCTAGGTTGTTCTTGTTGTTGTTGTAATGATGCAGGTTTTTATGGTTTTGGAATAATGAATAAACAAAGTACAAAAGAAAAATAATCCAAGCAATCACACTTAGCGGTTTTAGGAATCACTCACTAGAAGAAGAATCCATGACACCTCCTAAGTTTGCTCAAAGCAGTTTAGCTAAAAAAGTATTCAAAGTCTTATTATTCTCTTCAAAATAAGGTTACAAGTCTTAAATAGACAATGAACCTCAAGAAAATAGAAACCACTATTAAAACCAAAATCTAGGAACTTTTAAATAAGTCTCGGTTAACTCAAATAACAACAAACTGAGACTTAATCCCAAATTTTGAGGTTAAGACTAAAAGAAACTCCTAAATTAAGACTAAAAGAAACTCCTGTTAGGTAAATTATAAATTAGAATCTTGCCAAATAACAATGTTGGCTCCTGTGTCATCCTTATCCTTTTCTTGTAATACTTTCCAAACCTCCCAGGCATATAGTTTTTGAATCATCTCTCCCTGACTTGGGAAAACTCAACTCGAGCGAGTTTAAAGAATGATACTTCTCATATGAGTCGCTATCCAATTGTTGGAACTTACCATCCGGAATCCATGTACAATTTGACCATGGCCTATTCTTCCACTTTACCAAGTATTTTCAATATCCTCCCTCTTAAGTTGAAACAATGTTGCTATCCACAATTTTGTCAATCTCATCGTGGATGTTAGAAGCTGGAGGAAGACGTGCAGCCACAACATTATTGGATAATGCTTCAAAGTGTCCAGGGCAAAGAGTGAGATCTTCAATTTTGAAGATGTTACTAATGCCATGTTGTCCGGCAACTCGAAAACATATGCATGAAGTTAATCTTATGTAGAATCTTATATGGACTGACACTGTAGTATTGGAGTTTCTTATAGTTGCCACTTGGAAAACTTTCTGGCAGAATGCGCACCATAACTTCACTGCCAACTTCAAATTCAGCATGTTTATGATGCAAATCAGCATGACTCTTGTAAGATGCATTGCTGGAAGCAATTTTGCAATGAACATCAGTATGGATCTCACAAATATGCTGAGCAAATGCATCAGTCTTTACACCAGGATAGGCTGAAATGGGTAGAGAAACTAAATCAATAGGCTTTCTAGGCTGCATACCTAAAACAATCTCAAAGGGGCTACAACCAGTAGTTGTGCTCAAATTCGCCCTCGGTAGAATTAAATCCCAAGCGCTAACTCTTCACAAGACACCTCAATAAATCCTGAAGGCTCCTATTAGCAACCTCCGTTTGTCCATCTATTTGAGGATGAAATGCTGCTGAAAATTTGAATTCAGTGTTTAAAAGACACTGCAATGTCTGCTATAAATAAGAAGCAAACCTTTGGTGTCTATTGGACACAATTGTTTTGGGTAATCCATGAAGACTCACTACTTGGTTTAAGGACTCACTACTTGGCTGAAGAATAATCTAGCTACACGCACCCCATTTGTTGCCTTTGAGCGTGGAATAAAATGGTTCATCTTAAAAAAGCGGTCCATGACAACAAGAATGGAATCGTGTCCCTGACCCGTCTTTGGTAACCCTAGGACAAAATGCATCCTTACGTTTTTGCCATGGCTTATGTGGAATAGGAAGAGGCATATGAAGACCAGTGTTCTTCTTCACTTTAGCCAACTGACAGGTGCGGCATTGAGCAATTAATGTTGCAATATAATGCAAAATACTGTAGTAAAATAACCCTAGCAATCACACTTGGTTTCTATGAATCACTCATTAGAAGAAGGCGGCATCGCACCTCCTAAGTTTGAGAGAACTTGAATCAATTTAGCTAAAAATGTATTCAAAGTCTTATATTTTCCTCAAAATAAGGTTACAAGTATTAAACAGACAATGAAACTCAAGAAAACAGAAATCACTATTAAAACCAATATTTAGAAACTTCTAAATAAGTCTAGGTTAACTAAAATAATAAAGAAAAATAGAAATTACAACTCCTAAATTAAAACTAAAAGCAACTCCTCTAGGCAAATTCTTAATTAGAATCTTGCCAAATAACAATCTTGGCTCTTAAATCATTCTTTCCCATTCTCTTGTAATACTTCCCAAATCTCCCAGACTTATAGTTTGCATCACTTAGGCTGCAATATGCAGAGGGGATTAAATTATGCAACTGATTTTGTATCTGTGAAATGGTCTGGATGGTTTAAGAAATATCCATCAACTTGCTTTCGGTTCTTTGGCTAGTCTTTGGCATATTTGGGAAGAAAGAAATTGTGAGGGTTCACTTAGCATTTGAAGAACTTGCGATGCAGACTTCAAACATGCATAGCTTGAGTTTAAAATGCTGTTTATGGGGAAAAATTTAGATGTATATCTATCAACTTTTTCAGAAATGTCCTCCAGTTTGAAAAGCTATAGCTGCCAATTTCAATCTTTTCATTTGGTGCTTGTACTTGAAATGATTCCCTATATCTGGTGTTACAGAATATGTAATGGACTTCTTTGATAAGTGCTGTATTTCCTTTCCAGTGGCTTTAGATACTTATTTAAAATACAATGTTTATGAAAGCCGAATGTATATTGGATCATTTGTCATTGTCACTGTCTCTCAATTGCTATTTGAAGATTTGATCTTTACAAGATTTTCTCTTGGTGCTCATAGGTGCAGAAACAAATATGGTGCCCCATCTGTGTGCACGGAGAATTGCAAGAGAACAACCATGCTATTTATTGCAACCTTTGTAAATTGCAAATAAGTAGAGGAAATGAGGTTTGGCTTCAATATCTCCCCTACTAAAAGTTATCTACACTGCATTCGAATGATTTCCATGTGTGTTTCTTTTTCCTCCATTTAGATGTTGGAACTTATATATACAAGTGCATCACTAAGTACGCTGGTGTTGATTGAATGCATTGTCGTCATAATTGATGATTTTCTCTTTTGCAACTAGACTGTTTCATTCCCTCGGTGTAGGTCCTCAACCTTTGTAGCTGTCTAAAAGGAGTTTGGAATTTCACATATTCTATTGACAGAAAGTGCAATTAAAGTTACTTGTTAGAACTCGTTAGAATCACTAGAAGGCATATAGCCCTTCTAGTTATTTTAATCATGAATCATTTCTTGGAAAAGTTTCCCACGAACTTCTTACCATAGGATTCTAAAGCCTGATGCCTTTATTTGTAGTGATTAGGTGTTCATGTCAAAACTGATAAATAACCAAGAAGTATATGAAATGCTTACTTTTTTTTTTTTCCTATTACTAATTGTTTGTTTCTTTAAATGTACCAGGTTAATTTGAAATTTTTGGAAGCTCGTCTTGCAGAGGCTCATGCAGAGCATCTTGATCGGGGTTGCAAAATGAAGCCCGTGTTCTACATCAAAACAATGTTCCATCTTACTGCACTATTTATTCATTGTCAGCACTGCAACACATATGAGGTAGTCATATAGCCAAATTGAAAATGCAGGGTTCCTTTTCTGGGGTGGATTGGTGGCAAACACTCTCTTAATTTTTGGCTCCCTTCTTGATATTTGTTCTATGAGCAGTACAGAGTAGTTTGACTTATTGTGATACAAAGCGTGCAATCTAGTGCAAGTCTTCTCCCCTGAATGCAATAAGTTGGCCTTTTTCTGTTTGAGCTGACCACCTGTAATTCGGTTAGTTTATTTATTAAGGTCCTTATGGTTGATCTAGAAATTGAAAAGGCGATTACTTAGCATGCAGCATTTGTTTGGCTATGAGCTAGGCTCAGTTGGCCCGCGGAACCCCAAAATTGTTACGGGATGTCAATCAATACTTGAACGTTAAAAGTGGAAGGGTGCAAGTAACTCCATTATTTGATACTTCAAATTGGTAAGGGCGGTTCTCTACACGTATCCGGCAACATGTTCCTCTCTCTCTCTCTCTCTCTCTGTGTGTGTCTTTGGCACACCCTTCTCACGTGTGAGTTGTGTTTGTGTCTCAAAGTGAACAGACAGTGGCACTGGCAGAATATGATATGCATTGCATACACAAGTACGTACATATGTGGGGGTGTGTGTAGTTGGCCCAATATTTAATAATTCAAATATTTAAATAAAATAATAACCGCAGGTTTTGATCCGATGGTAGCGTGTATGTGGATGTGTATAAAAGAGGATGTGCATGAAACAGACGTGACATTTTGGTTCCCAACTTTATATAATATACACACTAAAGTAACTCTCAAGTTATGGTATCTCTTAGGGGCATGCTTCCACTGAAACTCTTCACATGAGGAAGGCAGTAGTTCACAGGCTTTGCATATCACGAGTAATTTATTTCCTAAGTATTATTAGCCGGCTCATATTCATGCCCTCACTGTGTCTGTGTGTGTTCGTGTGTTGCCTTGCTTCAATGGTGGTCTGTCTCTCTAAGCACTGAAACACCCCAATAGTCTTGCTATACAGATGGAGAACAAGATCTTTGCTTGCAACTGGTCCGAGGACAAAATTTTAATATTCCTCTTCTTGTGGGGCAAATCACCTTTTTTATGTCTGAAACTATGGCTTAGATAATAAATAAAATTCTAAACTTTGAAATATTTCGTCTCAAGTTTTCAACTTAATAAGGTTTGGCCAACAATAAATATCAACACTTGTTATGCTAATGACTTCATGGGCAGACAATATTTTGCGAATCCTTCATTTCGTAGTAATTTCAAATGGTAACCGCTCAGTTTTGAATGGGCACAATTTGGAATAATACTTGTTCAATTCGAAATGGTACATGTTATGGTTGGGAATGAACATGATTCATGATGGAAGTTGTTCAGTTTGGAAAGGAGATGATCCGAACTCGTGCGTGTTTGAATTGAAGTGGAATGGGATCATGTTTGGAAATGGCTATTTCCAAATGGTTACAGAATTATGTTTCAATTAATTCATTTCAACTGTTGTCGGTCTCAATTTAAGAGGAACTCTTAGTCTTTTTTGTTCTTTTGAAACTTGATAAAGAGAACTAAAATGTTTATCCACTAATTATTTGTTAATAAACAAAAGTGACTTTTAGAAATGATTATTTCCAATATGAAATAGCACCAACTAGAATGAGTTATTATGTCTGGGTGGCTATTTCCAACATAAAAGGTCACTATATTTGAACCAGAGAGTCTTTGTTAAATGTTATGTCTTTTGGAATACTCACAATTTGTCTATAAAAGAAACTGTTCATTACAATGCAGAATTCCCCATGGATAATTTGAAGTCTATTCTCAGTTTTATTTCGGATTTTACCAAACCCTTGCTCTAACAATCTTAACACTTATTGCTATCGAATGATGGCAACATCACCAAAGAAAACCTCCAACATCATGACATTGGATCGACTTGAAGGAGGCAATTTGATTTGCTGGCAAAAGAAAATGCAATTCTTCGTTGCAACCCTTAAAGTTGTAGATGGAGAACCCTTCGGAGAATGATAACTATGTTTCTGCAGATATCAGAAAGTGATAACTACATTTGCAGAGGCCATGTTTTGAACTCGGGGTTAGCTGCTTGGTTTGATGCTCACCAGAACATGCCCACTAACTTTAGGAGAAACTAGGAAACAAATATATGATAGAGGATGCAAGCATTAAGAAGTTTCTTGTTATATGACCTTTAATATTATAAAATGTTTGATGGTCATTCTTTTATAGATGAGTTGCATGGAATAAATCGTATATTGACGAGTTTTAAGCATTGTAAATTGAAGATGGGCGAAACCATCACCATGTCCCCTGTAATTGACAAACTTCCTCCACGTTGGAAAGATGTTAAGAAATTTCTTAAGTATCAAAAAGAGGATTTATCTTTAGAGGAACCTGAAAATCATTTTTGAATTCTAGAAAATAATTGCAAGTAGATATAAAACCTGAAAAGAATTCTAAAATTTCCAAGGTACGCATACCAGAGGAAGGGGAGTCATGTAAAGGAGCATCCAACAACAGGAAGAAGAAGCAAAAGCAACAATATTCCATGAAACAAAATGTCAAAAATTTAAAAAGAAGGGTTCTTACTTTCATTATCGAAAAAGGACATGACGGAGAGTGGTGGATTTATTCCGGTGCAACTAAAAATATTTTTGAGTATAGAAATCTCTTCAAAACTTCTAAGCCTATCGAAGATGGAAGTCTGATGATCATACCGCGGAAACTAAAGAAAAAGAAAGGGGGATACCTAAGAGTTCATTTTCGGAAAATTGCTTCTTCATAATAATGTATATTATGTGTAAGGACGCAAACAAACCCACTGTATGCTTTAATTTAAGAATTGAGTCAAATTAAATTGGAAGCAAAATTGGGGTTTTACGATTATTTCCGATCATGCTCTTATTCTTCACTTCCGACGAATGTAAAACTATCAAAACGATTCTCGGGACATGTACAAATTTTCTAAACTCTCAATTTCATTCAATAGATGATGTGGATTTTAGAAATTTGGATTTACGGACCCAACACACTAGAAGATGATTTATATAGGCTCTCAACTATCAAAGAGCCATTAAAACCCTACAATTGTTATCTTAAATAATTGTTGGACATTATGAGAATCTAATTAAATATTCAAAATGGAAAAATAAGATTAATTATGTGGAGATTTGAATGAGACATCAAAATTCAACCAAATATATCCCCAATTCAAATCCCTTTCATCTTTCATCACATTTAATCCATTTCGGTTATATTTTTTCCATTAACCTTGATTTGAAAGTTTTGAATGCATTGAATTTGAATTCCAAAAGAAATTCTTAACATTCTCTCACTTAGTCCAGCAAACCGACTTGAAATTAGAACCAAGTCAATTTCTTATGAAAGTAGAGTACATGAGTCATGGTGATAAGTTCTCTAAAAGTAAGTATTATCTTCCATGTACTAGAATGTATTCTATTTTTCAACCTTATGGTGACATTTATTTTATGAATAAACCATCGGATCCTTACTTGATGAATTTATCTCAAGAAGATAACATGTACATAACTTTATTGAGAAAATTCAACTCTGATTTCATTTAAATAAGGCAATAAGTTCATATTTACAACATGGACCCTAAACCTACTTAGTGACATGCCTTTAGTTATGGGATCAACCAATATATAATTAGTACTAATGTGTTGGATTACAACATTATTTTTCAATACCATTTCCCTAATGGTTAAGTATTTTATATCGATATGTTTATTTCGACTATCATTCTTATTATTTTTAACAAAAAATACATCAGTTAAATTATCACAAAATACACATAATGGATTAAGTACAGAATCTAAAGCTCTAAACCCGGAAATGAAGCTCTTGAGTCACACCGTGTGTGACGTAACCTCAAAATATGCCACGAACTCAGCTTCTATAGTGCCGGTCGTAGTCAATGTCTGTTTAGCACTCCTCCACGATACAGCTCCACTAGCCATCATAAAGATATAACTCGACATTGATTTCCTGGAATCAACACAACCGGCAAAATCCGAATCCAAATACCTAACTACTTCTAGACTGTTGATTCTTCTGTATGTAAATATGTACTTTTTGGTGTCTTGTAGATATCTCAACACCTTTTTTGTAGCCTTCCAATATTCCAAACCCGGGTTACTTTGAAATCTACCTAACATCCCCACAGCATACGCTATATCAGATCTTGTACAGACCTGTGCATACATGAGTCTTCTAACAACGGAAGCATATGTAATGTTAGTTATTTGTTCCCTTTTCAAATCTGTGTTAAGGTATTAGGCCAAATTGAACTTATCCCCTTTGACAGTCGGAGCTATATTTGGTGAACAGTTTTCCATTCTGTATCTCTTAAACACTTTGGTGATGTAGATCTCTTGAAATAGTTTCAAAATTTTATGGGATCTATCTCGATATATCTTAATGTCGATAACATAAGATACATCACCTAATTCCTTTATCTCAAAGTTTTTAGAAAAAAATTGTTTCATCTCATATAGTATCCCCTTATCATTAGTGACAAATAGTATATCATCCGCATACAGGACAAGAAAACAAAATTTGCTCCCACTGATTTTGAGGTATATGCATTGATCCATAATGTTTTCTTCAAAATCGAATGAAGTAACTATATTATGGAATTTCAAATATCACTGGCGAGAGACTTGTTTTAACCTATATATAGATTTCTTGGATTTGCACACAAAGTGCTCACTATTATTAGATTAGAATCCTTCAGATTGACACATGTAAACCTATTCCTTTATATCTCCATTAAGGAAAGCCGTTTTCATATCCATTTATTACAACTTTAGACCAAAATATGCAACAAGCACCAGAATAATGCGTAGGGAATCTTTCTTAGATACCGGAGAAAATGCCTCCGAGTAATTGATTCTTTCCCTTTGGCTGAACCCTTTATCAACGAGTCTGGTCTTGTATTTCTCGATGTTGCCTAATAGTCTGTCTTAGTTTTGAAGACCCATTTACATCCGATAGGTTTTATCCCATCTAGAAACTTTACAAAATCCCAAACTCCATTGTTCTTCATGGAGTCCATCTCATCTTTCATGGCGTTCAGCTATAAGTTCGAGTCCTTAGAACTCATGGCTTTTGAAAACGTTTCTGGATTCTCTATGGCTCCGACGTTATAGTCAGACTCTTGAAAATATACCACTTAGTTATCAAGTATAGTTGACATTCTTTCTCGAGTAGATCTCATTAATGTTGATTCAACATTCTCGGTAGGAGAAGATTGACCAACTTGATCTTGGTCAGCTATTTGTGAAAATTTTCAATTATCACCTGTACCCTTATTTGTTTCCATAAGCACTTGAGGGTCATTTTAAATGACAACTAACTTGGTATTTGAATTTGACGGGATACTAGATGGGTCCCTTTCAGAAGTTAAGTCCTGAAAATAATCTCTCCTATTGACCAAGTTATTCTCTAGAAATTTAGTATTTCTAAATTCCATAAATCTAGTGTGATAGGATGGATAATAAAATCGATATCCTTTAAATTTTTGGCATAATTGACAAAGTATCCACTCAGTTCTTGGATCCAAATTTTTTTCTCGTGGATTATAAACCCTTATCTTCGCAGGATAGCCCCCAGATGCGTACATGTCTTAAACTAGGTTTCCAACTATTAAATAACTCAAATGGAGTTTTGCCTACTGTCTTGGTTGGAACCCTATTTAAGATGTACATAGCCGTATTGAGAGTTTCAGTCCACAAGAACTTAGACAAATTGGAGATAGCTATCATGCTCCTAGCCATGTCATGCAAGGTCATGTTCCTTCTTTCAGCTACCCCATTCTGGTCAGGTGAACAAGCATGGTGTATTGGGCAACGATCTCATCTTCATGAAGGAATCTTGCAAATGGATCTGGTGCTTGTTCATCCTCTATATACATTCCATAGTATTCTCCACTTCTATCTGACCTCACGATCTTTATTTGCTTATCGTATTGTTTCTCTGCTTCTGTCTTAAAAATTTTAAAAACATCCAATGCCTCGTCCTTAGGGTGAAGGATATAGAGATTCATGTATCGTGAATGGTCATATATAAAGGAGATGAAATAACTATAACCATAAGAGTCTCAACCTGGAGTACAAATATCCATATGTATGATCTCAAAAAATTCTGAACTCTTCCTAACGCCATTTTGAGTCTTGTTGGTCTGCTTTCTCTTAATGCAGTCCATATAAGTCTCAATATCGTTAAAGTTTAGGATATCAAGTACCCCATCATTTACCAATTTTTCAATTATCTTTATGAAAATGTGTCATAATCTCCGATACCACAACATGAAATAATTTTCCTTAATGAAACTTCTTTTAGTTCCTATATGTGTTGTGTTCAAGCAGACATTATCTTGTAAATAAATACTATAAAGTCCATCCAACAATCGATCAAATCCAACGACATTTTTTTATAAAAACAAGTCATTTTATTATTAAATTGGAAAGAATATCCATATTGTATAAGTTTTGAAATGGAAATTAATTTTCCAGAAAACTTAGGTACATAGAAAACTCTTTCCAACTTCAAGTCATGTCCGCTTGCCAATATGAGTTTGCAATCTCCAATGACTTTTACCCGTGAGCTCATCTGTTGTCTGAATAGATGAGTTGTTCGATCCACTGGTTTTCTTAGGTTTTGCAAGCCTTGCAACACATTTGTAATGTGGATGGTACAACCATAATCAATCTATCATGTGTCATAAGAAATCTCAGTCATGCAAAATTCATAACAAGTTAATGAGATTTTCGTACTTTTATTCTCAAGCTATCATTTGTACTTAGTACAATCCTGTATCATGTATCTCTTCTTTTTACAAAAGAAATACTCTTTTTTATGTCCGTTTTTGGTTTTGTGCCCTTTTGATTTGGTTTGGACTTACCATTCTTCTTTCCTTGTACAACCACATGTGCACTTGTAGGACTCTCTTTCATTTCTATAAGCAGCCTTCTCTCCTCTTGTACACACATGGTTATCAATTTATTGATAGATAATTTTTTCTTATGTGTATTGTAAGAGATTTTAAATGGACCATAGGGTTGCTGGAGAGTATTCAAGATGAAGTGCACAAGAAAATACTCGGATATCTCAACCTCCAGATTCTTTAGTTGAGCCGCAATATCCTGTATCCACATGATGTGCTTGCGCACACCGTAGATAGTAGTAAGTCTCATGGAGGAGAACTGCATAATGAGGGTGCTGGCCAAAGACTTATCCGATGCCACAAATTACTTATCTATAGCCTTAAGAAGAGTACGAATATTTGTATATTGATTAACCAAGCCATGGATACTAATTGAAATTTTTCTTTTTATGAACATGATATTTAGACGATTAGATCGCTCCCATTGTTCATAAATAGTCTTTTGTTCCATAGACCTGGTATCAGTTATCGGAGGTGGTTCGTCTTTCTGAATAGCATAGTCAATGTCCAAGTAACTCAAATGGAGAAGAACCATTTCCCTCTACTTTTATAGTTCCCTTCGTTAATTCGGGAAAATCGGATTTCAAATTTATGATTTGAAATATTACAAAATAAATAAATATATTTACTAACTATATGTGAGACATTTAATATATGTCTACCAATACAAATATATAAAAATAAATCTATAACATAGAAATTATCTGTGGTCTAAATTTCTAATTCTATTAGATTTATTTGACCTTATGATAAGATTTATAAAAAATAACTCATTCTCTAATATTTGTAGACAAATTAGAAAACTATCAATAGTTAGTATTTTCTTGATTATCTTATCATTATCTACTTAATTCTATAAGACGATCTCTCTAATACACCAGTGGTGAGTCACATGAGACTACTTAAGAACCAGCCAACTTTAAACTTATCCCTATCTTTTTGATAAAATCATCCTAAACATGTATTAAATCAACTGTACTTATAATATTATATAAAAAAGAGAATTTAACCAATTAGACTATTATTGAAATATAATCATTTTGATATCTTATCTCCAATTTTATTATTTTCATACAACAAAAATTCTTGGGGGATAAAATTCATTACATAAAAATAATTTTCATGACAAATTATCCTTATTCTAACATAATTATATCTTATATATAATTTTCTACTTAATTATGGTTGAAGTGGTTAAACTCTAATTAATTTTAAAAATTATATTAATCACAAGGATAATAATATCACTTAATTTTGCCATGTCAAGTGCATAAAATTTTAATATAAAAATATAACAAAAACTACTTAATTCATTTTATACATTAAGGAGAGGTACAAAATTATGCTCAAAAATTAATTTTATACACTATTTTTCAAAATTTAGACATAGTTGATATTTCAAAATTTTGGGATTTCTTGAAAAAATTTTAAAAATTTTCTGGCCCAAAATTCCTAATATATATATATAATTTTTACAAAGGACCAACATGTAATAATTTAAAGTTTATTGGGCCTTCAAAATATTACAGGGACTTGATTGTAATAAGTTAAAAAAATTTGGCAAACCATGAGCACGGTGCGTTGGCTTGGTGGTTGCTGTGTCTCTTGCCCAGGATTACGTCCTAAGTTCAAGCCTCACCTACAGCAAATTTTTTTTTTTTTTTTTTTTTTTTTTTTTTTTTTTTTTTTTTCAAATTGGTAAAAAAAAAATAAAAAATAAAAAATCCTTCATCTTCCTCACCCGAAGGTGACTTCGAGGGTCAGACCCATCCCGGTAATTTTTTGACAGCCAAAGCATCATCAAAAAATAAAAAATACTCCAAAATTATATTTAAAAATATGATTTTAATTGTAATGATACCAAAATTTCAAATTTGGATTCAATTTTAGAAAAAATATTAAAGTTTTGGACCAAATATTTCAAAAATCCAAAAATCCTAATTTTCAAAAATTTTAAAATTCGCCGGCAAAGGTAAAATTGGCTTTGAGCTAAATTAAAGCGGAAGCAAAATTTGGATTTTAGGATTACCTCCGGTCATACTCTTGTTATTCACTTCCGACGAATGTAAAAGTACCAAAACGATTCTTGGGACATGTACAAATTTTCTAAACTCTCAATTTCACTAAATAGATGGAGTGAAGTTTAGAAATTCAGATTTAGGGACCCAATGCACTAGAAGGGGGTTTATATAGACTCTCAACCATCAAAGAGTCATTAAAACCCTATAATTATCCCCCTAAATAATTGCTGAACGTCATGGGAATCCAATTAAATATTCAGAAATGGAAAAACCCGGTCAAATATATCTCCAATTCAAATTCCTTCCATCGTTTATCATATTTAATCCATTTTGGTTATATTTTTTTTATTAATTTTAATTTGAATGTTTTGAATGCATTGAAGTTGAATTCTAAAAGCAATTCCTAACTTATGTACAACAAGATTAGGAAAATTCTTATATCTTGGTGGTTTGTTAAATGAGTTTGGTTTCAAACTAGTTTTTGAGATCAATAACTTTGCATTGTCAAAAGGATAGAACTTTCGTAAGCTATATTGTAGGCCGATAACTAGTTTTGTAGGCAAAGAAATAATAATAGTTAAGTAAGAATTACACTCTCTTCTTGACGATCACTGAACAACCTAATAAGTGCAAAAATTGCATGTTCACCAAAATCATTAGAACCTCATTTTCTAAAGTAGAAAGATGTTCAAATCTATTTGAATTAATTCACAATGATATATGTCTCAAACAATACATACATAGTATTCCCACATAAGCGGAAAGACATACCATGACATTTATTGACGGTTATTTTAGATTCTAGTATATTTATTTATTACATTTTAAAGATAGAGTCATATAAAATTTAAGATTTATAAATCTAAAGCAGAATTGTGGCGTAAATCATTTATTAAATGCTTAAGAAGTGAGAGGGTGGGAGAATACTATAAATCTATGCATTTTAAATCTGCCAATATAATACATGAGACGTTTGGACTGTACACTCCACAACAAAATGGAGTGTCCAAACATTAAAATAGAGTATTGATTGAGATGGTAAATGCAATACTTCCAAATTTTGGTTTTCACATGTTTCTTGGGGCAAAATTTCATAAAATTTTATTATATTTTAAATAGAGATACCAATAAAAAGACTAAAATTACTCCACATAAGTTTTGGAATAAAAGCAAACTTAACTTTAATTATTTAAGATTTTGGGGTTGTAGAGTCCTTGCAAGGGCACTTGAAACCAAAAAGAGGAAATTGGGGGAAAGAAGATTTGAGGGTGTGTATTTTTAGGCTGTACACAATATGGCAAGACATCCTTTTATAGTTATGGAACAAAATGATTTAATTTTTATGAATACAATAATTGAATCAAGGGATGCTAGAAGAAATTCCTTATAAATATAATACTTTAGAAAATAGTGTGACAAATAAAATGAAGCAGATCATTGAACCTAGAAGCAAAAGAACTAGGAAAGAATAGATTTATACTTCAGATTTGTAACATCCCAACTTCTCGTACCGTGGTAGCCTTCAGGTTGATGAGCGTATACATGTGGAAGAGAGTGAAAATTGATCTTATGGGTCTGATTTAGCATTTCCAACCAACCCCAATTTCAGATCAAGCCAGTTTTTATCTTTTCCATCCCTAATTCAGGTTCAGCTCCCATTGGTTTAAATGTGTGAGTGCTTTAGGAAGCACAATCCTTGGGCTAAGCCCATAAACCTAAAATCATAACCCTTTCTCTCTCGCTCTCTCTCTCTCTCTCTCTCTCTCTCCCTTCTTACATTGTTTAAATTTATCCTAATAATATTTCAATTTTGTTATTGTTATTATAATATTTAAATTTTGTTCTTCTATGTTTCTCTACCTCCTTCTCCTCCTTTCCATCCCTTGAGACTTTTCTCTCTTTACTCTCCCAATCTAGTATAAGTTTGGTCTTGCTTTTGTATTGAGTATGCTATTGTTGTCTTGTGTGTAAATTAGGATTTGTAGGTGGTGGCATTATTCTTCCCTTATCTCCCTATTTGTTAGTAAATCTCTCTTATAGCTATCTTTTTTACTTGATAAGTATCCTTTGATTTCTACAGTAGTTGATCGGGACCCCAGTGTGTAGTCAGAGTACAAGCCATGAAAGATTGAATCTTTGATTTTTCCAAGCTTGTCATAGGCACAATGAAAATGCCAAAAAGAAAAAGAGAAAAAAAAAAGAAAAAAAAAAAACAAGAGATAGAGACCCGACACAAGTGCGGGACCCCACCACCACTACTCCTCTACTTTTTTTTCCTTTTCTTTCCTTTCCCTTTTTCTTTCTTCTTCCGTGCTTCTTGCTCGAAAACACTCTATGCCTCTCATCTCTCTCTCCCTCTCGGCTGTCTCTCTTCCTCTCTTATTTCTATCAAAATTTGATCAAATCTTTCCAAATACCCATAAATTTGAACTACAAACCCACCAACAAACGCCTAAAATGTTGAATTTTGAGAGAGATTCAAGTTTTTCTAGAGAGAGAAAAACCTAGAGTTTGAAGTAGTTCAACTAGGGGATGAAATTAGGGGTCTCTATAGAGGTAAATTTTCTCTCTTAACTTATATTTGTACTATTCTTGTATAAAATTACAATTGTTGAAATTTAGAATTTTACAGAGAGACGAATTTAGGTTTTGGTATAATTCAACTTGAGAACAAAATTAGTGTCTCCATTTAAGGTAAACTTCTCCTCTTAGATTTGAGTTATTTTATCATGTTCTTGGATTATTATGTTGAGATTGGACGAATTAAATTTAAATGTTTAAGCCTAGGGTTTGTATAATGATGAAATTGATGGAAATATTGAATGAAAAAATATTTTCCTAGGTCTAACACGACCATTAGAAGGATTTAATGAGAGGCCACCCCCTGGGGGGCTCAAGGTATTGTCTCTAACCGAGTCGACCCTTCCCAGAGGGCTGGGCCTCACATTTAAACTAGAAATTGATGATGTTAGAAATTTAGAGTTAGGAAAATTTAGGGGAAAATTTAGTGTTTATTACCTTAAGTTGAAACAATTGAAAGTTTAGAAGGAATTAACTTAATTTTGGATTGTCGATTGAGAGTGCTGACTCTCCGAAGAGATGAGTGGATTTTATGTTATGATTTAAATGAGTAAAATATTTTACTTGAATTTACGATGATTTTAAAAAGAAATTTGAAACGTTTTGTATGTGTGGAATGCCCTTGCACGTAAATTTGATATAGTTATGCATCCGAATTGTTGTAAATAAATAATGTGTCATGTTTATGTGATGTATTAACTATGATTTGATTTGAGAAATTATTGAAATAAATTTTGCCATATTTGTTGCATTAGTTGAATATGGAATGGTGTATTCTTAGTTTGGAGTATGAGTCTGAACCCCTATTAGTGACTATAGTCATTCCCTATCACGGTGTGGCTTGACGGAGCAATGTGGTTAGGGTTTTATTAGACATGGAGGTTAGTCGAGCCCGGGAGATGCCTCTTTTGTCCCATCGGGCTAACTTGATTGCACCGCCTGGGAGGTCATGAGCCAACACTAATGTTAGAGGCATTTGATAAATGTGAAATGTATGAAAACTTCTTGACGGATTCACCCTTGATCCCAGTAGACATTGCCGAACAAAATATTTTTGACATTCCCCTTTGTTTGTTAAAAATATTATTATAATTTGGATACATAAAATTTATTTTATTGTGATATCTGGATTTGGTTAGACAATCTTAATATTTATGAGAATATTTATGAAATAGAATATGATGAAAATAATTTCCTTTGGAATATTATTTGACACATCCATACTCACCCCTTATTTACTACATAACATGTTATTTTACTCACTGAGTATTATTTATACTCATTCCCCTCATTTTATTTTTTTTAGAGGACGTTTAGTTTAGAGTTTAGTCTCTATTTTGAGCCGAACTGAAGATATTTTGTTAATCTTTTCGAGTGTTGGTTTCTTTTGATTATATTTTGAGATATTAATGGATCTTGTTGAGGCATTTATTTGTAACTATTTTGGAGAACTATCCTAAACATTATCTTTGCTGATTTTGAACTTTAAATTTCGTTTGGTTTTGAATACATATATTGATAACTTATTTGATTTTTCAAAAGTATATTTAGAAATTGTCTTTAATTGAGGTGGTTTGAATCCTTTAAATAGGAACTTGTTTTATTGTTGTGGATTTGATTGGAATGGCTAGGTTGGCCTTGTGTATATATTTGGATTTGAATGGTCAGGATGGTCTTATGTATGCATGTTTTGGAATAGGGACGGATTGGGTTGGTCCTTTGATTGTGTGGTAAATGCATGTTAATTGATTTGGATTTGTTGGATTATTTTGAAAAATGGAAGGATATCGATAAATGTCTTGCGGTACTTTGGTATACGAGTTAGGTCTACCCATATTCTGGGGTAACGTGACGGTTGTTGCGTTCTTGATTTGAGGGTCGAAATGTGACAATTTTATTGATATATGAGGTTAAGCTCTTGTTTTATAAAATTTAAAAGGTTTTTCAAATATTTCTAAATATTTTCAAAAGTTTTCAATTATTTTCGAATTAATTCAAAGTTTTGGTGTTCAAAGTATTTTCAAAGGGTTTTAAAATGTCTCTTATGGGTTTTAAGAAATTGAGTGTTTTTTTTTTTTTTTGTGTTAGCTATTTAGTTCTTCACCTAGTCTGTCTTATTAAGCATAGTTTCTCTTTTATAGAATTACAACCAACAAAGAATGAAGAATATCAATGAGATTCCTCCACCATATTCTCAACCAGAGGCAGCATCGTCTTCATATGCACCTCTTTCAGCTCCTTCTCACCTGACTCTACCAACTGGGACTCCGGCCCCATCGGTTGTTACACTCTTACAAGTGATGGAGTGGTGGATGCCCTGTGGGGCTCAAATATAAGCTCTGCCTCAAGCACCGGTTCCACTTCCACATCCTCCGGTCGTCCCACCAACTCCTCCAGTGGCACGGGTGGTTCCTCTTACTTCTGTTGCTATACCGGCCACCCAATCGACTATTGAGTTATCTAAACTGCTTAAGAAAAACTCAGTTACTAGGATGTGGCACATTCTTTGGAACTTGTGATGCCACGGTAGCCAAGAGTTATGTTAACCGTGTCCGAGAAGTGGTGATCGATATGAGGCTTGATGATGAGATGAAACTCATGGGGGCTGTGAAACTCTTAGATGAAGATGCCCATGTATGGTGAGATAATTTGAGAGGGAGGTTTTCGGTACTAATTACTTAGAATGAATTCCTTCAAGAATTCGATGAGAAATATTATACTTAGTTTTATTGGGACTTAAAGAGGAAGGAGTTTCTCCATCTTCATTAAGGTGATAAGACGATGATAGAGTACAAGATTGAGTTGAGGAGGCCATCCTCCTTTGTTCTGGATATGGCCTCTGAGGAGTACATAAGATTCAAGTTCAAGGATGGCTTGACTTGAATATTTGAGAGAAGATGTCAGTAGCCATGGCTCATTCCTTCTAAGATGTATTGGAGTTGGCGTTGATGACTGAACAAATTGTATAAGAAAGGGGGAAGATAAGAGATAGTCAAGGGAAAAAGAAGAAATCTGGATTTGTATCGAAGATGTATTGCAATGTTCATAATCTGGAGCATCGGGAAGCACGGGAGGTTTTTGTAGAATTTTGTCCAACAGAGAAAACTTTTTCTTCCTCACAGAAGGTGCAGCAATTTATTATAAACCTCAACATTATTTTAGGTTCTATTTCAAAACAAAAAAAAAAGAAAAAATTACCTAATTTGAGTGTTGTGGTCTCTATGCAATAAAAAAAAATTCGGATACTGTAATCAAAGCAGCAAGACAAAAGGAAGTCTCAAAGGGAAGTATCCCAAGAAAATGGCCAGGCGATGTGTGAATTTTCTCTGAAGAATTAAGTTAACACGGGGGATAAAAAGTTAAAATATTTTCAAAGTTTTATTCATACCAGAAGAAGAAGAGGACGGAAACATTGCATTCAAGAAATCAGCAAAAGAAGACAACTCATCTCGAACTGCTCTTGCAGAAGGAATGAATGATGGCACCGAAGCACTGGTATCATAATTTGGTTTGCTAACACGAGTGGGATTCACATGGAGTCCAATCAAAGGAGAGAGCAAGGGACTATCGATTTCAGTCGTCAGATGGGACGTCCCAAGAATGTGAGTTTGTCAATCGTCATTAGATGTTCCGGTTATAAGCCCATCAATATAAGTGTGAACAGTTGAAAAGACAAACTAAGAAAACTGAGATGTGGCAAATTAAAAGAGGCAAGAATAGGAAAAATATACATATATAGATAATTTAAGGGGAAAAAAAGAGAGAACGATAATAGATAGGCACCTGATCCACAGTTGTACAATAATAATCTGCAGAAGAGGTCGGACGGAGCCAATACAAAGGCAACACAACAAGCGTACAAAGGAAATACAACAAGAAGTAAAATTACTGCAAAGAGAAGAACAGATGAATACGTCAAAGAAAAATTAACGAGACTCAAAAATGTCGAAACAGATAAAAACAAATTTTCAAAAAGGAGTTGCACAAAAGGGAGAAAAAAATTGGAGAGGATGTTATAACGTATCATAAGCTCACCTCAAACAAACCCAAGAAGAGGAAGTAAATGTTTATTTGCAACTAAATAGTTCGAAGACGAATATAAATATAAATCTAATTATTACTATTGCAAAAGCGTGTACGAATGGGTTCGATACATCACAATCAGGAATGGTTTGCATGTATCAAAATCATAATTATGACTTCGGTCAAGTACTCTCAACAATCTATACGATACCATACTTTACCTTTTTAAGCGAGGGATGAAATAATTTATACCTCTTTGAATAAGGAAAAAAATAATAATCATCTAAGAAAGAAAGATGAAGAGTATAACTTACCTCCACAAAAGTAGATAAAATGGATAAAGGATGTAGGTATTATCATACGATCACTACGTAAGCACACCACTGTCAAAGAACAGAGGGCTAACATCAGCGGCATGCACATCCCTCCTGTGAAATACCTATAGTACACCAAATCTATGCGATAGTCCATCTGTTAAGGTTATCATGTGGTACATCAGTCCTATAAAACAACTTCTTGTGAAACCTGGCCACTCTTGTTTATCCACAAAGGAAAAAGAAGAGACACCATAACATTGAGAGGTTCAGGGAGAGAGTGTATAATCGGAATACACCATACGTACACCTCATCATGATGATTGGCACTGCTTTTGTGAAAGAACAAACGCTCCACAAAAACGATCGGGCAATGCACGTTTCCTTATCCATCATTATTATCATCGTCAAGGTACACCATTCTGCTCAAGTACACCATTTGCATAATTTTGTGGAAATATACAAAACAAAACCACAAATCGCTGATTTTAAGATTTTTTTGTTATACAATCTCATTGAATAAATTCATGATAATATAAAACCCACCGTAAGAAACGAATCACAAACTAAACACTGTTAACTAAAATAAAATAAAGATGTCAAATGTTATATTTGTAAAGATTAAAAAAATTTCACCGAATTAAGTAAATATGACAATTAATCCCTTAGCTTGCAATCAATTCCTGGAAGACAAATGTCGTTCCATGAGTGAAATACAGAAAGATACAAATTCAATAGTATACAAATTCGAAAAGGTAATAACAACTCAAAAACTTATCATAAAATATGTGTCCACCAAAATAGAAAGCAAGAAAATTTGAAGGAATGCTTAAACAGTAGAAAGAATTAAAAACTAAGAGAATGCTCCTCAGTACAAAGAAAACTCCTTGATATAAACAAACCAAACTCTCTGCACAAAAAAAACTTCTCGGTATAAAATAAGCCAAACTCTTCTTGCCGCACAAAGAAAGTTTCTCGATAGATATAGAAGGTGTGCAACGAGCTTGAAATTAAAAGCCTAACAAATCGAGCGGTTAAGAGTATATTGACCGAGAGGGTACTCAATGGAGACACCTAAAAGCAATAAGAGAAATAAGTGGATGGTCTCTCTAATTTTGGTTGCCCAGTTGGTGGTCAGTGATCACTACCTCTCAGTATAATTTTTTCACTCATCTCTCGGTATCTGTTTACTGGGTAAACGTCTATTACTTTACAAATGGATACCTATCAGTACATCCATTGTTTTACAATTTCTATATACATTCTCGGTGTATCAATTTTGAAGTTTCTCAATACACATATTTACCCCTCTTGGTGTTGCTTTACTTGTATCTCTCGGTGATAGAGAATTGAACCTTGTCAGTATATCCATTATTTTACAATTTATATATATATATTTATATATATATATATATATATATATATATATTTCAGTACACTGCACTTACCTGTTGGTTTCACGTCTCGTTATATTACAATTTTCCATTCATCTTATCTGTCGGTGATTGCTCCTTGGTTAAATACCTCACAATATTTCCATTCATTGCTTCTTGGTTATATGCCTTTCAATATTTCCATCCACCTTCTCTGCATTCTCCTCCACCTCGGTCACACTTGTAATCACCTGTCAGGGCAATTTCCTCTTGGTAATGTAGTCACTTTACATTTGAACCCATACTTCCATCCACCTTGTCGGTATTCATCTTCCTTGTCGGTGATTGTTCCTCGGTTGAATACCTCACAATATTTCCATTCATTACTTTTCGGTTATATGCCTCACAATATTTCCATCCACCTTCGGTATTCTCCTCCATCTCCTCGGTCACACTTGTAATCACCTGTTGGTGCAATTTCCTCTTGGTAATGTAGTCACTTACATTTGAATCCATACTTCCATCCACCTTCTCGATATCCTCCTTCCTCCTCGGTCACACTTGTAATCACCTGTTGGTGCAATTTCCTCTCGGTAATGTAGTCACTTATATTTGAATCCATACTTCCATCCACCTTCTAGATATCCTCCTTCACCTCCTCGGTCACACTTGTAATCACCTGTTGGTATAATTTCCTCTCGATAATGTAGTCACTTATATTTGAACCCATACTTCCATCCACCTTCTCGGTATTCAATCTTTCTGCATTAGTTTCGACAGGTTATAATTAACCCCGTGAGATCAACCAGAATCATTCAACTCACCCTAACATACAAGAAGTTGAGTTGAAGAGCTAACATGGCCAAAAATGAACCAACACATCCACACCATGGCAAATTCTGAACGAACCCAGAAAGAATAATAAAATATAGGGATCAGACCATAAATTCAAACATGATTCTTCTAGAACACAAAGAGGAGAAGATTGCATAAACGGCAAAACATAAGGAGAATTAAACTGCGTAAATCTAGCATGAACAGACTAACCAGGAAATTATGTCCACAGAGTACATAAACTTAAGGGAAAAAATAGGTCAGCCAAAAGGTAATCTGTTGATATAACTGTTTAATGCAAGCAGATAGGTACCCACAAGGGTAATAGAGCCAAAATAATCTTGAGATGTGTATCTACTTGATCTTCTTCTTTGGTCTCAGCTACAATTTAGGAGCATGAAAACAATAAGATCTAACTGCAGATAAAATAGATTGTTGCATGCTGGCAGCATTTTCAAGCATATAGCAGTCTTGTAAAATATAAAGTTCAATAAATGCTCTTTGTTAGTTTTCCAACTAAAAGATTATTAAGATTATTAATCTTGACATATGACAGCAAAATAAAATGTGGGAGAAATGATTAAATCTCCACGATTAGCAGAATTGAGGAAAAAAAAAAAGCATAAAACAAATCACATGAATATGCAAAACTTGATATTCACCTGGTTGCCGTGCCCACACTTCTTTTTCCTGCAGTTAACAGCACGGGGATGAACACGAGCGTAACACCTGCACGAGTGTCATATACCAATATCTCAAATTTACAGATTATAGGTAGTATTTTTCAAAATCTTATGGGAAGGAGACAAACTTGACCAGAGCCACACAAACCCCTTTTCATGGCAATTGGAACAGAGGTATAGGATCAAATTTACATTATCCGAGCCTTTGTTCTACTACTGAAAACAACAGCACATCAGGCGAAAAACATTATCTGAATAAGCTTAACTAATGTAGTACAAAAGTTAAAAATTACTGGTTCAAGCATTATTCATCTTTCTGCATTACTTGAATTTAGTTCTCTTTCATGTTGGTAACAGCTCTTCTTCTCTTGGTAAATTTGCTAAAAGTTGTGTATTTTGAGCTACTTCTTGAGACAAGCCAAAAGTGTGAAGCATGAAATCCAACTCAGAAATATCATAAAACTTTTGCATAGCAAAAATAAATTTAAAAAAAAAAAAAAAAAAAACTCACAGAACGACACCTAAAAAAAGGAATCCAAAAATAAAAAGAAACCCGCAAAACATCCTAACACAATGTTCCATACAATATTTAAACTCCAAAGAATATAAATAGCAAAAAAATAAAAAATAAAAAATAATTAACACAGAAGAAAGATAAAATCCTAACACAAAAAGAAACCAAATCAAAGACACCATTTTACCACTCTGAAAAAGTAATCCCCATATCAATTAAAAAAAAATAGCAATGAAATCAATGAGTAAAAGCAAGTTTCTCATTGCAAAAGCAGGGTTCTGCTTCGGAGCCAAGACACTTGCATACTTCTTTTGTCTAATTTAACTTCTTAACAGTACTTTCATCAACTTTTCTTTGACTTTTGATTTCCCCAAACACTAAATAATTTGCTAACCCTATCAAAGGGTATTCCCACAAACTATAGCAATCATGACAAGAATGGCAGCAAAATTTGAAGACCACAATTAATAATTTACATTGACAACCTAATAACATCACTAATTTTCTGGATGAGCATACCCTCTTCAAGCCATGAAATGGTTAGTGCTAACCAATGACATAGCACAAATCTAAAATAATTGCAGAGGATACCCTCAGTATGGACTACTTCCATGAAGAAGATCTAAATTCCCCACTTTCAGTGTGTACCAATGAAACTTTCGAGCAATAATCACAAATTAGGTTGAGATCATTCACTCATCCAACAACCTACTAATAAAGCCAATATGTCCTGAGTTAATTTTCAACATTCTACAAAATCACTTCAATCCGAAGCAAATTGACTTCGCATACTGTCAAATGCCTATATGTTCTTTTTTTTTCCCCCTCTTTCCAATCAACCTCCTCTAACTCTTTGATTTGAAGCAAAATAGGCAACCAGCTACAGACCACCACCAAATAAGTTCCACATGAAAAAGAATTAAACCTAAAAAGTTATTGCTGCATAACCGATAATATAAGCTCCAAAGAGGGGGAACACTTAGATTTCAAAGGGATGAACAAGGGTAATATCAAGAGTTCATAATATGACATACCACAAAACATTAGTAAATGAATCTGCGGAATAAAAATATGGAAAATGATGCTTCAACCTGCATCAAGACGCAGAGCAACCATTGAACTGTCCTCTAACCTTCTTTTTGGACAAAGAAAACCAACATTTTGGTCAGTGACCTGTAAATCCAGCCCGAATCATGCTTAAAGTTCAACAAATCAAAAAACATTGATAAAGTTATCTGTGAGCAGTTTTGAATTTTCCGCAACAGCTAGTAAACAGTTGCGCTAGTCAAGCCATGATTTAGCATAAACCAACCAAACAATCTCTTCTCAACCATTTCACCTCACAAAAAACTTTTACCTTTTAACTTTTATACGAATCTACACTACAAGACTCTTGATCTGCATCGCTATTAGACAAAGTAAAAAAATGACATCAAAATGGTTGGACATGCCTTAATCCTTAAATATTATTGCCTGTGAATTCTGAATTTATAAGAGCATTTTCAATTTGTTGAGTTCTATGATTTTAAGGAGAAGATGTCTTTAAAGACTTCCTAGACTTACAGAAAGTAGAGTCTACCTTTACTTTTCTTTCAACTATTCAAATATTTTCTTTGTATAGGTGTTTTCTAAGATCTTCAAGATGCATAAATGTTAACATACTGTAGATATGCTTCCTTGATGGGCATTGATAGTGATAATGTATGAGGAATTTTAAATACTTTGGATAGAAAAGTTTTTGAACTTTGTAGTCAATGTACATTGCTTCTTTGAGACTGCAAAGATCAATTTTTTTGGACCAACTTAGATGTTTGTGGATGAGCTAGGGGTAACTTAAAACCTTCTTTGGGAAGATCTTATTTCTAAGATAGAATTTAGTAGTGTCTCTAAATAACAGTGATTATAGATGGGCAATCTTGAGGGACTTTAGTTTCTAGAGTGAGTGTGAAGTTTGGACTTACTCATTTACATCTTGATGATGGGGAGGACTTCACTTGGTTAAACTTTGGAATTCAACAAGTTACTGAAGGATTAAGAGATTTCTTGTCTTAGTTGGAGGATGGACACTAGTTGAATGTGACAATATCTATGTAGGGATTTTACCATCTCATTGTGTGGAAGAGGCTTTCTTATGGGCTCTACTTACAGCCAATGTCTGTATTTTAGAGCCCTTATTAGTATTTTGTAGCCTTATTAAGTTTGATATCTCCTGGAAATTTTATCTTCAAAGACCTTCATGATTGGAATTATTGGATTAGTAATATGCATCATTACACCTCATCTTTGGAATTTTTCAATTTGTGCAAGATGAGTCCAATGTAAAATTTATCATTTTAAAGAAGCCTCCAAATTTATATTTTTATTATCATTACTACTGTTATTTTTTGATATGGTTTTGATCTTATATGACTTGTTTTGATACAAAACTTTTAGGTACTCTCACTACTCATCGGATTATACTTACCTAACGGTTTGTACACTGATATATCTCTCTCCTTTTTAGTTCTGTCTTATGCTTTATCTGCACTTCATCTCTCTTAAATAGGGACTGGGATGCATGTGGAATCTGGCACTTTTAAGTTGGACAATGACTGCTAACCTATTGTCTAGTGATTTCACAAAACATACGTCGCGTCTTTCTTCATGTTGTTGCTTCACATTACATGCCATAATGAAATTGCAAATGTCAATTCTTATTGTTCACAATGCCAATTGAATCTATTTATCACAAAAACCAAGCGGATAACACTACCATTCTCTTTTTAGTATATGTGATTTTCGTCACGAAATTTTCTTGTTCATTACAAACGTGACTACCGAACACTAAATCCACCATTTTAAATTCCACATGACTGGCTTAATTAGCTCTGATGGACACCCTCGCTTAGACCATAAGTATGTCTGTTGCTCCTAAACAATTCTTTAATACAAATCCTACACAAGTCTTTTTTTTTCCACACAAAGTGATAGCGTTGTATATATAAGACGTCGGGGGTCTTTTTCTCATCTCATTAATGTTGATGCTCATAGGATTGATGGCAAAAAATTGGAAGTGTTGGATCTACCTCATAGACCCAGTTGTGATTAATGGGCACCCTACCACAAAACTGTTGAGTAGTGCTCCAAAATTGGTGGAACTAATTTCTATTTTTTTAGTTAGCAGTAGTTTTTAATTTTAGGAGAAATTATAAGTTAATAGACCACGTTTCTCACTCTATTTGTTTAGTAGATCATGTTTCCCACTCTCTTTATTATTATTTTTTTTACCAACCGGTATCCGAGCCCACTCTCTTTATTTAGTTGCTTGAATTTAGTGTTATTCTGTAGAGTATAAGCCTATATAATAAGCCTTGTCATTTTTATTAAGTGTGCAATGAAGAAAGTATTCTCTGTTTTATGCCACCTTTTTCTTCCTTTTTAATATTCTCTCTAATAATTTTTTGTATCAGAGCATTGAGAAAGAAAACACAATGTAGTATTTTTTTTCCTTCTTTCATCCAGGTTAGGTAAAAAGGAGAGAGAGAGAGGTTGCTCCATCATGGCGGCAAATGCTGCTAATCTGAACTCGTAGCCCCTAATTTCAATTTTTAAGGGGCAAAATTATCATTTTTGGAGTCTCAAAATGAAGACTTTATTCAAATCTCAAGAACTATGGGATCCAATTGAAAATGGGTTTGAAGAGTCAAAAGAAAAACAAGAAGAAGAACCTGATGGACAGTTGCGAGAAAACCATAAAAAGGATGTGAAAGCCTTGTTCTTAGTTTAAGAAGCCCTTAATGATGAGATTTTTCCAAGAATTGTAGCAGCTAACATCTCCAAACAAGCATGGGAGATTCTAAAGAAAGAATATTTGGGCGACAATAAGCTAATTGCCATCAAATTACAAACCCTTCGTTATATTTTCAAAACTCTATCTATCAGAAAGAAAGAATCTGTGCAAGATTATATGTCTAGAGTGTTTGGAATAGTAAATCACATGAAGTCATATGGTAACAATATAAGTAATCAAACTGCGATGGGCAAGGTTTTGAGAAGTTTAATTCCAAAATTTAATCATGTTGTTGTTGTAATTGAAGAGTCAAAGGATTTATCTACTTATTCCTTTGATAAATTAATGAGTTCTTTGCTAGCTCATGGAGATAGGCTTAACAGATCATCTGAAACGGTTGAGAAGAAAGCCTTTCAGGTAAAGGGGGAGTCTTCCTCTAAGGGAAAGTCAAAAAATATAGGAGGTCGAGGACATGGAAGAGTGGGTTATCATGGTCGAGGTCGCGGCCATGGTAGAGGATGAGGTCAATTTTTTGGTGAACAATAGCAGTTCAAGAGCATTATCCAGTGCTACCACTACAAAAAAATATGGGCATAAGGAAGCTGATTATTGGAGTAAATAGAAGGAAGAACAAAGGCATGCCAACTTTATCGAGAAATTGCAAGAGGAGAGTAAGTTGTTTATTGCTCACTCTTCTGCAGATGATGCACCGAATAATGTTTGGTTTATTGACAATGGATGCTCTAACCACATGTTCGGCATAAGGTCATTGTTCAAGGAGCTTGACGAATCACAAAAATCAAAAGTTTAACTTGGAAATGACAAGTTAATCAAAGTAGAAGGTAGAGATACAATTACCATCAAAACTTGACATGGTAATATGAAGCTTCTCCATGGTGTGCATTATGTTCCTTACCTAGCTCATAATTTATTAAGTGTCAAACGATTGATGGGTTGTGGATATTCTATCCTGTTTAATAATAATTCTTGTAGCATCCATGATAAAAAATTGGGTCAAAAAGTTGTTGATGTTCAAATGACCTCAAATAGGATGTTTCCACTTAATGTGTCAATTAGCTATGAAAGTAGAGTATTGGTTACTAAAGAAAGTAGAGAAGCCAATCTGTGGCATTTGCGATCTGATCATTTGAATATTAAAGGGTTACAATTATTAGGAAATAAAGATATGGTGGTTGGTTTGCCTAAAATTGATACTTTTGACTTTTGTGAAGGATGTGTGTATGGAAAACAAAGTAGACAATCATTTCCTATAAGCAAGGCTTGGAGAGCATCTACTTGTCTTGAGTTAGTACATGCTGATTTGGTGGTCCCATGAGCATTGAGTCTTTAGGAGGTAGTCGATATTTCTTGCTATTCATTGATGATTATAATCGCATGAGTTTGGTGTATTTCTTGAAATTTAAATCAGAAGCATTTGACAACTTCAAAAATTTAAGTCTTTTGTAGAGAAGCAAAATGGCTATCAGATTAAGGCTCTTCAAACAAATAGAGGTGATAAGTTTATGTCGAATTAGTTCAACACTTTCTGCAAGGAGAATGGAATTCACAGAGAGCTCACAGCACCTTATACACCAGAGCAAAATGATATAGCGGAATGAAAAAATCGCACTATTGTTGAAATGGGCAAAAGTATGATGAAAGCAAGAAATATTCCAAAGCAATTCTAAGCTGAAGCTGTTGTTAGTGTTGTGTACGTGTTGAATATTTCACCCACAAAGGCAATATATAATCAAACGCTATATGAAGCATGGAAAGGTAACAAGCCCAAAGTAAGCCACTTACGAATTTTTGGATGCATAGCTTATGCTTTGGTAAATCAACAATCACATCATAAGTTCGATGCAAAATCTGAAAAGTGTATCTTTGTTGAGTATAGTACTCAATCCAATGCTTATAAGTTATATAATCCTGTGAGTGGCAAAGTATTTATTAGCAGGAATGTTGTGTTTAATGAAGATGCAAATTGGGAATTCACTTCCAAGAAAATGGTCACAATATCCGGTTACATCAAGATGAAATTGCAATTCAAGAATTTGTAACAGCAGATTCTATACCAATGAAAATCAATCCAATAAGCTCCTCTTGTTCAACAAGATATTCTCCAGCAATAGGTAATGACACCTCCAGAAGAAACAGTACCTCTCCATTGAGTTCAGTATCATCAAGCTCCTCCAGTGAGACGCTACCAAGAAAATTCAGATCATTGCAGGAGATTTATGAATCATGCTCATTTGCTTTATATGTGATAGAACCTACTTGTTTTAAGAAAGCAGTTAAAGCAGAAGAATGGCAAAATGCAATGATTGAAGAAATGAGAGCAATCGAGTACAATAAAACATGGGAATTGGTGGATCTACCAGATGGCAAGACAGCTATTGGTCTCAAGTGGGTATACAAGCTGAAGCGTCATGTTAGCGACAGTTTACAAAAGTATAAAGCAAGGCTCGTGGCAAAGGGGTATGCACAACATCAAGGTATTGACTTTGATGAAACATTCTCAGTGGTTGCTCGTTTTGAAACGGTAAGATCCTCTAGCTCTTGCTGCAAAATTAAATTTTCAATTTATCAATTTGATGTGGAGTCTACATTTTTAAATGGAAAGTTAGAAGAAGAGGTCTATGTATCTCAACCTGAGGGTTTTGTTGTTAGTAATAATGAGAACAAAGTTTATAGGCTCAACAAAGCCCTTTATGGGCCCAAACAAGCACCATGAGCATGGTACGAAAGGATTAACTCGTATTTTCCAAAATCCGAGTTTGAAAGAAGTGAAAGTGAGCTCACACTATATATAAACAAGCAAGAAGGAGGTGATTTTCTAGTAGTTCGCATTTATGTTAATGTCATGATTTACATGGGATCCTATGAAATGTTGGTTGCTAAATTTAAATCAAGTATGCAGAATGAGTTTGAAATGTCAGATTTGGGTAGGTTGCAATTATTTCTTGGACTTGAAGTGAAGCAAGAGGAAGATGGAATTTTTCTTCATCAAAGAAAGTATGTAAAAGATCTTTTGTTCAAGTTTGGGATGCACAATTGCAAGGTTTCTTCTACACCCATGAATGTAAATGAAAAATTGTAGCTTAGATGGCACTGATGCAATTGATCCAAGTTTCTATAGGAGTTTGATTGGTGGCCTGAATTATCTAGCACATACTCATCCAGATATTATGTTTTCTGTTAAAGCTGTCACGCCCCGATCCTCGGATCGACCACGCGACAGCCGCCGCGAAATCTCGGTATACGGGCAGAACCTCCCCATATACCGGGACTCCGCAAGGCTACAAAGACAGCAAGACAACAATTCTTTCTACACCAATCATATAAAAACAGAAAACATCACATAACAAACACATGCAAGGACTCATCCGGTCCATCCCTGTACACACGAGCACACATCGGGGAGAGGGAACCTGTACATGCGCATTTACACATCAACACACAATCGGGGAGAGGGAACCTGTGCATGCACGACACACAATATGGCCATCCAAGCCATTTCAAAATTCGAATAAAGTCCAAATGTCCCATTTATACAATAAGTTTTTACCAAAAATGGAAGAAGGGAAAATAAACAACAAACCACGTAAGGATTCTATCAATACTTGTTCCTATACAGGAAACAAGTATCAATTAAATCCGTACCAAAATAATTGTACAAGTCTTCCTTTCCATGGAATTCGGTTCAAACCAAAATGACTATACATCTCTATGTATACCTACAAAAGCCACCGGTAGGCCCTCCCCAAGCTCCAATCTCTTTCCACAAATCTAATCTTCCTCGAAAAATGTTAAAGAGTGGGGTGAGTATTATAAATACCCAGTGAGTGGAGTGCAATGGCATGATTGTGTAATAAATAAGGGGTGAAAGTGGGGAATGTCAAAGCATACTTCAAACATCATTTTCCATATCCAAACATTTCAGTAATTCAACATCATTTATAAAATATGCATCCATGTCAAGCATTCATTCAAATATTCCTTTAGAAAATCACAAGGGTCCCATCGAAAACACTTCCTTCTTGCGTTTGGCCGAACCAAGACGGAAGCCCGCCAAGGGGTTTTCCATTTCAGTTTTTCAAAACTACCCCCTTCCTTGGCGTTGGCTCGGACCTCCCGGGGGTGCGACCGGATAGTCCGACGTGGCGAGCAGAGGCCGCATACCTCTCTCGCATATAACCCAAACCCACGTCACCCCGTCGGGTCGCTCCGTGGGGGGTATGACTATAGTCATCTGCGGCACCTTTCATTTCACAATCATCGATTCACAATACCACAATTTCACAATCATTCAAATTTCCATCCATGTGCCACATTTTATCAATTCAATCTGAAATTCATGCTATAAGCATTTACCAATCAAGTAATCAAGTCGCATGGCACAAATTCATGTAAAATCACTTAGGATGCATTTATAATTCAAATTCTCATTTTAGACATCCCACAATCACAAATAATTTCATAAAATCATATGAAAATCATTTCAAATCATTTATCAAAGAATTTAAAGACATTTTGCTTATTTACTACACAACGATCCGTCCACTCACCTCTAGAGAGGGTGCTCACTCTCTATTTCCAAAATCAACACAAAACGACTCTTCTCGAGTCTCCAAAGGTCAACCTAGACCAATCAAGACGAATAAATATCAATTCAAGCTCTATTAAAGGGTGTTCAAATTCCCCTTTTATTTACAATAGCCTTTACTTGCATAATTACGTTCCAATACTGCCGTTTCCTCAAACTAGTATCATTTCAAATCACCGACGACTTTACATTTCCAATATTCCTCAATTTTATCAATTTCTCCCGAATTTACATAATCCTAATTTAATTCACGCCAATTTCAATTCAATTCCCAAGAAAAACTACGTAATTCAATCAAATAAAACTCTAATACTATCAACGACATTTTAACATGCTTCGCAGTCCAATTTACATCAAATTCTAGACCTAACTTCCATCATTTCATACAAACTTTCAAGAATAACGTATTTCCTACGGATCTAGCATATTTTTAGAATATATCCACACTTATTCTCAACCTAAATTAGACAAATAATTTGAGTATTGAAGGGATTGAAAATCCCTCACCTAGCATTTTCTTGCAGTTCGAAATCCTCGCTCTAATGTCCTCTCAGTCCGTTCTCAGACCTGCAAAGCTCCCAAATCGAAGTTAATTTCAGTAAATCTAAGCTTATTACCACAAAATTTCAAAACCTTAAAGCTAGGGTTAGGACCGATCCTACCTTTGCAGTGAAAGTGGGTTACAGTGATGTCTCTTGACAGAGGACAGGGGCCGTGCAAGCGTGCGAGCAAGCAGAGGAGAGGGAGAGCAAGAGCCTTGCTGTCGCGCGCACGGGAAGGAGACGAAGAATCGCCCGCTTGTGCGTGGAAGAGAGCGACCGTGATAGACCGAGAGAGATGGTTCGGGACGGAGGTGGCGATCGATGGAGAGTGAGATCGAGATGGCGAACGGTGAATCGCGAAGGGAGGAGAGAGTGGCGGAAATAGAGAGAGAAATGGAGAGTGAGTAGAGGGAGAGAGGCGAGGTAGTTCACGGTGGGTGAGGGTGGCGCGCCGGAGGACAATCGTAGAGAGAGGGAGAGTGACGAACAGAGAGTCGCCAGCGGGAGAGAGAGGGAGCAGGGGGTGAGGGAGTGAGCGATTAGGGCTTTCAGCCCTAATCGATTTGGGAACAGCGGGGTGCAGCCTTTCACCCCGCAACGCAGCATCTCCACTCTCTCTCTCTCTCTCTCTTTTTTTTTTTTTTTTTTTTTTTTTTTTTTTTTATACCATAATATAATTAAATAACTAAACAATATATATATATACAAAGTCAACATTTTTCTACTTTCTTATAGAAATATTTCCAAAATACTGAACATCAAGTTTCCGGTATTACAGGATCCTATGAAATGTTGGTTGCTAAATTTAAATCAAGTATGCAGAATGAGTTTGAAATGTCAGATTTGGGTAGGTTGCAATTATTTCTTGGACTTGAAGTGAAGCAAGAGGAAGATGGAATTTTTCTTCATCAAAGAAAGTATGTAAAAGATCTTTTGTTCAAGTTTGGGATGCACAATTGCAAGGTTTCTTCTACACCCATGAATGTAAATGAAAAATTGTAGCTTAGATGGCACTGATGCAATTGATCCAAGTTTCTATAGGAGTTTGATTGGTGGCCTGAATTATCTAGCACATACTCATCCAGATATTATGTTTTCTGTAAGTGTGTTGTCCAGGTACATGCATTGTCCCACCAAGCGGCATCTTGGAGCAGCTAAAAGGGTGCTACGTTATATTGCTAAGACCATTGATTTCAGGATATGGTATTCCAAGGAAGCAAATTTCATCTTGGTTATGTATAGTGATAGTGATCGGGCAAAATGCAATGATGATAGAAGGAGCACATCCTATAATATTTGTACCCTGGGATCTAGTGCAATTACTTGGAGTTCAAAGAAGCAGGATGTTGTTGCATTATTTCAATAGAGGTAGAGTACATTGCTGTAACGTCCACAGCTTGTCAAGCTATATGGTTACGAAGATCACTAGCTGATATTCACTATGAGCTGGGGGGAGCAACAAAAATATTTTGCGATAACAAAGCAACTATTGCGATGATGAAGAATCCAGCTTTTCACAGTAAAACAAAATACAACAATATCCGCTATCATTTTATTCACAGCTTTACAGTGAAAGGCGAGATATTGTTAAAGTTTCGCAGCACAAGTGATCAAGTTGTTGATGTTCTTATCAAAGCACTTCCTCAAGTCCAGTATAATTATTTATGGCATAAACTTGGAGTTTATAATTTTGAAACAAAGAGAATGTTGAGTAGTGCTCCAAAATTGGTGAAATTAATTTTTATTTTTTTAGTTAGTAGCAGTTTTTAATTTTGGAGCAGTTATAAGTTAAAATACTACGTTTCTCATATTTCCCGCTCCCTTTATTTAGTTGCTTGAATTTAGTGTTATTCTTTGGAGTGTAAGCCTATATAACAGGCTTTGTCATTTTTTATTAAGTGTGCAATGAAGAAATCATTCTTTGTTTTATGTCGTCTTGTTCTTCCTTTTAATATTCTCTCCAACAAAAGCTTGTGAAATCCTAAATATATCTAATAAAAATGTTGCATATATCTTAACTTCATATGTTAAGAACTATAAATCTAAATTCCAAATTAGTTCCAACTTTGAAAATAATTCTGCAAAGGTCTAAAATTTATTTATGTATGAACATTTTGGTAAAAATAAAAAAAAAGGGGGGGGAAAGGCACTGTTGCAGAACCACTACACCGCGTACGGAGGTGCCACGGGGCAGTATCCAATGTATGGAGCGGCTGGGGCGGCGAGCGCTAGCGGGATGGGGATGACGATGACGGGAGCAGCGGGGGCGGCAGCATTTTACCCCTATATCCAATTTGCGGGAGAAGGAAACGGAGGAGGAAGCAGCAACTACACCGCCACAGCCACTGGACAAGGGTGTGGAGTGCAGTACCAGCCACAACTGTTTCACTACTCTACTCCTCCCACACACGCTCAGCATTATGCTCCCCCTATCTCTCTGGCTCCCACTCAAACTCTCCAATCAGGTTGGTCTCCTCACTTTCCTCTCTCTCTCTCTCTCTCTCTCTCTCTCTCTCTCTCTCTCTCTCTTCCCCTTAGTACAAAACCTCTGAAAAATATTATAAAAAAGTACAAAAAGGTTTTCATAAAATTGCATATTGTTGCAAATATTAGTACAATCTTAGAAGGTTAATATGGTGAGGGTAAGAGGGGCGGCTTTGATTTTCGTGGCAGTTGAAGTCAAAAAGTAGCGCCTGCCCGCGGGCAATTTGTACCCAAACCGGTGATATTCGTCCCTGCCATACTTGCTGAAGGTCGGTAAAAGGTAGTCATGGGATGGAAGGGGGTTTGAAATTTTCAAACCCATGAAAGGAGGAGTGAGATATACGTATGAGTTTTATATTCATTATATATCCTATGCGATCCTGTACACACACATATCTTTTCTTTCTTCTATCATTAATTTAAAATTAAATAATTTTACGTTTATTTTGATATAATTAAAATTAATTTTAAAATTTTATTATTTATATTTTAATTAAATAATATTATTAAACTGGTATATTAATAAAGATAAATATTAAATAGATTTATGTGAAAAATAAATTGATTTGTGAACGTAATAAATCGATTTGTTGTGTGAGCGAATAAATCTCCGGGTAGAGACAGGTGGAAAGTATGATATAAAATGTTTTACCTGGTGTAGATGAAGAGTAGAGAGTGAATATAGATTTTTAAGGTGAAGGAATGGGTAGGTTTGGCAAAATTCATCCCTATCCGTCCATTTATCATCCCTATAGCAAATTCATTACATTTATATAAAATAATTTGTTAGATATTTTAGTCAATTCACATCTAGGGAAAGCATATATAATAATTTTTAAAAAAATAAAAATAGAGTTTTGGATATAGGGTTAAATACCTTGACTGTAGAATCTCAAAATCGATCTAATCATACGTCCCTCGAACGAATTTCGTGGTCAGGATGGTGATCACGATGTTAATCGAACCACCATCGCAAAACCACGACGTCACAACCCTCAATCCAATGATCATAATGACGGAAAAAATTTTCTACACAGAAATTTTCTCAAACTCTCATTTTTTATCCTCTCTCTCAAACAACTCCCGGCCATTTCCAATCCTCACATGAACAACACTATTATTCTCCAAATAAAAAGTCAAGTACCGTGTATTAAAAAGGGTGGGAGTTATCACACATGGGATGGTTATTGGATTAATGATAGTTATCTCACTAACTCGTAATTCAAATTTAAAAAATGACTGCATCGGCACCTATAACCAACATAATCAGACTAAACATTGGGCAGCAAACAAGGCGAAGGGGTTTAAAAAATCGAAAACAAAAGTGCTTCCTTTGCTGTAAAGATTTTAGGAATTATAACCCGCAAATTTCATAAAGTCTTGCATCCATTTGCTTTCTTATAATAGAAAAAAAAATATATAGGCGTCGCTAATAGTTTTAGGGTTGATAGTGCGGCATCCTAGATCACACAATACCTTTTCCCCTTTGAACTGAATCAACTACTTCACTCTTAATGATATAACTAAAGTTTCTTTTACTTGGGAATTGAATTTAAATTATTTAATAATATAATAAATTAAATTTACTTCACAATTATATTTTATTCATGCACAGATTAATAAATTAATCACGGAAATTTAAAAGGAAAAAGAATAAACATAAAAATTTTTCATCAGATCTCACTCTTTTTTATACTTTATTTGTTGTCTTTCTTCGTTAATTCCACAAAGTGGTCAAATGGTCATATCAAGTTCTCCTCAAAAGAGACATTAATTTAATTTTTTTTGTCCTGATCCATAGTGTCGGCAGGCACAAGATTCAATCCCCACCATTTTATTAGATAATCCTCTTTTATGGTCTTTTCCTTTTATTTTTTGGGTTTTTTTCCCCTTCTTTTTCCTGTTTATTGATTTACTAAAAAAAATTATTAACATTCTATATTAAAAATCAAGATTTGAGTCTAGATAATAATAAAAATGATGTTAAAAGGGTTTTCTCTCTATAGTAAACCCGATAATAGCTATTAATCAAGACAAATTTTTGGATAATTAATAATGGATCAAGTCACAAAAAAAAAAAAAAAAAAAATTGATAGGAAAATATTTAATTATGTATTTTGAAATTTTGTGCATAAAATTTTGATAATTACCCCTTTTCTATTTGGTGTATATGAAGTGGTTCATCAATGAAATGTTTTATTTTTTTCCTTTACAAGAATAAATGGACGAAAATGAGGTTCTAATATTTTTGACAGTGTGTTTTGCTGTGCCACAGGCGTGACCATGGCTCTGCATGCTCCAATTGCTCATCGCTAGAGAGATTCAGCCCAGCAATTTGCAGTTGTCGCTTATCTCAAATTTTATTTCACTCTCTATCTCTCTCTCTCTCTCTTCAGTACTGTCTCAAAGTCCGGCGCACACCTTTGCCCTAGCCATGGTCCTCTCTCTCTCTCTCTCTCTCTCTCTCTCTCTAACATGTGTATGGGCCTAGCATTTGGACCAGCCCACGACACAAATCTAGCCTCCAAACGGGGCTTGAAAAACCCCATCTCCAAAAAGTTTGGAGTTGGGTTTCATCAGATCATCCTTTTGCATCACATGGACACGAGGTTCCCTCAAGAAGAGAACCAACTTTTTATTAAGCATGTCTAGTTTTGCCAACTCAAGTTAATTAGTTGGTAAAAGGTTCTCTCAAGCTATGCCTTGTCCTATGGAAGGGGCAAAGCAAAGGCAACAACCCCTTCTGAATTTAGCCCCAAAAGGGCTAAGAAAAAAAAAAGGGGCTTGCAAAATTGTAAATTTCAACAAACACAAGAAGCTAAAAGTCCTTTTTCTTCACTTTCAACAACCAAAGTGTTGATATTTTGGCTAATGCCTCCAACTACTTTTGCTAAATCACCTCACCATGTAGAAGTTCTTTAGTACATGAATCCTCATGAGGGCAATTGCTTTGCCATCCACCTTTTGTTGTGTTGGCATCATGCATGTCTAGTCTCAAAGATTTTTCAAAAACTCTGGCTGGTCATGTTTTCGAAAGTTTCTTTTTTTTTAACCAACTTTTCATTTTCCTTTTTCATCTTGCACACAATGTGTCTAACCAACGAAACAAAACATCTTCCTTAGGGAAAGGGAAGATGGTTCAACTAATTCATGTAGTCTTTTTCATTTTTTTTTTTTTTGGTACATTCAAATTGAGGTAAAACTTTCGGGAAATTTTAGCCTCCATAGTAACTAAAATGTAGGAGGGATAGTGTTGATTTTAGGCATGTAGCTTTTGTATCAATCTCAGTGAGAACTCTTCTAGTGGAATGTAGAATTCCTAATGCATCCGGAGTTGGCCTCTGGGCATATATTTTGGGTCTCTTGGGTTTTTCTCCCTCTAACCCCATCAACCATGGTTAGCACTTAGGTCATCCTCTCTCTCTGTGTCTGAGATGGGCCTTGCTACTTTTATTATATGGTCCATGATTTGGATTGTAACTAAGTTACTGCTTAAAGACTCATTCTCCAACCTTTTTGGCTGGCAGTGGATAATATTAGCTACCCTAGTTACCGTGCTCAGTAACTAGAAAGACTACTTGATTTTATTTGCAAATGCATTTTCATTTTATAGCATGCTTCAATTTTTTTAAAAAAATAATTATCTAGAGTATGATATGTGATAACATGCTTCAGACGTTGCTGAGTTGGTAAACAGAAAATGGCAAAAGTTGGTAAAATGGTGAGAACAGGATTTTATCATATATTTTGTCAAAAGTACGATAATGCTCCGACCCGGTTTTTTTAGTAGAAAATGTGTGAGAAGCATTGGAAAAATATATAACCTTCACGACTAGACCACAGATCGCTGATATCTTTGTTTGTTATAATTTAAATTTATTTATGATTTTATAATGATGTAATCCTTTTTTTTCATCCAGTCCGACTAATTTAACCTAATAACCTATTGATCCTTTGACGTGACCAATTCGTAGTCTGATTCGGGTTTCAAAACACCGAACAGTATAGGAGATGATCTTCACAAGGTTATTAGATGGGCCCTCCCCTAGTTATCTTGAGATGTTATGATACTTGAGGTGTTTGTGCTCGAGTAACATACTTAAAGAACCAAACACCCTTGATTTTTGGTTGGTCACACTTCTAAAACCCTAGCTCAACCCTACTTTGGTTCATTTTGTACGTTTACCATGCTTTATTCAACTAACCAGAACTTAGAAGCTCACACATAGAACTAGGTTTTAATGTATACTCTAACACAAGAGAAACATACCATTCACATATCAATATTAAACTATTAGCTAATATGTTTGTACACTTTTATGTTGGAATACTTAACCCGGAAACAGTAACACAAATATGAGATAAACTCTACTTTGTAATGTCATTCTTTCATGTTACAAGCTATATCAGAAATATGAGCTAATGTTATCACATGAACAAGATCTCAGTCGATTAGTTTATGATGAGAGTTATGTTTATAATGGTAAGCGGTCATAAATGAGAGTTCATATTTTTTATGAGAGCCGGTTTTCAGATGTTATACTTACCTAGTAAAGGTAGTAATGTTCTTATCAAACTGGAATAGGAAAAGGATAAATAATGCATTTCAAGACGATCTTATAATTATTCATGTATTTGATGTCTCCTCTTATTAAGAGACTTAAAGAAACTACATCAATGAAGAGCTTGATTATAGGATCAAGATTTGATCTAATATATTTCCTTTCCCTTTTAGTTGGTTTTTAGTTGTCTAATTGACTTTCTCATTTTTAGTTGATTCTCCTTTCTTTCTACTATTTAATTGACTCTTGTATATTCCATAAATATGTAAACTAATTTTGTATATATACATATGTGTCAAACAATGTAATTATATGGAAAATTCATTTCCCTTCAAATCAAACTTTGTCATGGTATTAGAGAAGGTTTTTGACTTGTAAAACCTAGTTTTTTTTTTTCAATTCTTCCTCGATAATGCCAAATCCAATAGCTTTTGAAGTAGATCCAACCTCACCATATTTCTTACACCATTCAGACAATCCAAGTACCATGTTAGTTTCCCAACCATTGATTGGAGATAACTATCCAACTTGGTGTTGTGCCATTACCATAGCTTTTGAGGCAAAGAACAAATTAGGATTCTTAGATGGGTCGATTGTGAAGCCAGAACCAGGTTCACCCATCTTCACCATTTAGAGTCGTTGCAACAGTATGGCATTATCTTGGCTTCTCAATACAGTCAGCAAAGAAATTGCAAGCAGCGTCATCTTCATGGAAACAGCCCATTATATATGGCATGACCTTCGAGATCGTTTCTCTCAAAAGAATGCTCCACGAATATTTGAAATCCAGCGAGCCATCGTCAATCATCTTCAGCAAAATAACTCCATCGATGTTTACTACACTAGTCTAAAGGCATTATGGTATGAACTCAATATTTACAACTCATCCACTACATGTACTTGTGGTGCTGCTCAACAACTCACAACTTTCCAACAACGTGATCGTCTTATCTAATTTTTTATGGGCTTGAATGATATATGTGTATTCGTAAGAAGTCAAATCTTACTCATGAATCCTCTTCCATCTATCACTCAAGCATATGCGCTTGTGCAGCAAGAAGAATGACAAATGTTAGTACTTATGACCAATTTTGTACCAGACCAATCTGCGTTCATGGCCCATCATGGAAGACAAAATTCTTCTTCTCCATGGCAAAATAAATCAAAACATCATAAACATTGTAATTATTGTGGAAGGGATGGACATATAGAGAAATGGTGTCACAAGAAACAAGCTGATATGCATTCTGCTACATCTAACTAGCCGAAAAAGGATCAATCTTGGCATGAGCAAAATTATGCACCAAATCATAATCGACCAATTGCAGCTGTTACGGATAGTGTCCCATTTTTTTCTCATAGCTTGCCTTTCACTAAGGAACAAATACAGCAGCTCCTCTCCTTAATTCAATCAAATAACACTACCTCTTCTCATCCTTTAGCTAACTTAGCATGTATGGTTTCTTGTTTTTCTTCTCATTACGATAACACTTGGGTAATTGACTCTGGATGCAGTGATCATATGACTCACGATCTAAATTTCTTGCATGATGCCTCTTGTCATAATAGTCAACTTGTCAAACTCCCAAATGGTAGCATTGTTCCAGTAACTCACTTAGACTCCATTAAATTTTCACCAAATTTTTTATTAAACAGCGTTTTGTATGTCTCTTCTTTTTAGTTTAATCTCCTATCTGTTAACAAAATCGCAAAAGCTTTTAATTGTTCTGTCACTTTTTTCTCTGACTGTTGTGTTTTTCAGGACCTAAAAACGAAGAGGATGATTGGATTGAGAACGTGATGGTCTTTACTACCTTGATTTAAAATTCAACCACACTACCTCTTTGTTATCCATTACTACAAAGGACAAACAAGACTTATGGCATTGTCGTCTCAGCTATCCCAGTTCAAGTATTTCACCTATGTTCTCTCGTTTAGATCCCAGTATCAATTTTTTATCTAAATGCATTTGTATGATTTGCTCTTTAGCAAAACAATCACAACTTCCTTTTCCACATGGCTGTATTTCTTTTAAATCATGTTTTGATTTAATTAATATTGATATTTGGGGATCATATTATACTCCCACTATTACTGGAACACGTTATTTTCTCACAATAATGGATGATTTTTCACGCACTACCTGGACATATTTGATGCGTTTTAAATCCCAAGCCTTTATCCATATACGTCATTTCTTTTCTATGGTTAAAACACAATTTGATGCCTCCATTCGTCAAATGCGTAGTGACAATGTACTTGAATTTTTTAATCATGACATCAATGAATTTTTTAAATCTCTTGGTGCCCTTCATCAACGTGGTTGTGTTTACACACCCGAACAAAATGGGATTGTTGAACGTAAAAATCGTCATCTACTAAATGTTGCACGAGCCTTGTAATTCCAAGCTAATTTACCTTTAACATTTTGGGATGAATGTATTATTACTATAACTTATCTTATTAACAGAACCCCTACAGCTGTTCTTCATGGCAAAACCCCTTTTGAACTTTTGTTCAATAAAATACCTACATATCACCATTTACGTGTTTTCGGCTGTTTGGTTTTTGGTCAAAATAATCATCCCAAACATAAATTTGATTCACGTGCTTTACCAGGTATATTTTTTGGTTACCCATATGGCCAAAAGATATTTAAGATTTTTTATATTAAATCTCAAACAATTTATGTGAGTAGGGATGTTGTCTTTCATGAAAATATTTTTCCATGCAAATTACAAATATCAATTGATACTACTACTACCCATGTTCTCCCCCTTCCATTAACTGACACCGGTGACTCAACTTATCCACCTACAAATTCCAATATTGAACCCACCACTACGCATTCCATAGTACCCCTTCGTCGTTGACAACGTGTGACTCGTCCTCCAACAAAATACCAAGACTATCATTGCTCTCAACCTCAACATCAATTATCTTTAACTTTTTCAGGTACTCAATATCCTTTGAAATATTATCTTTCTTCCCATTGTTTCTCTCGTAAACACTGTGCTTTTCTTGGTGCCCTAACCTCTATTGCAGAACCCAAAACATTCACTCAAACTGTACGAGTACCTCAATGGCAAGAAGTTATGAAAACATAATTGAATGCCCTTGAAGCAACAAATACATGATCTATTATGCCTCTTCCGCCGGAGAAGAAACCCACTGGATGTAAATGGTTTTATAAAATCAAAAGACTTTCTGATGGCAACATTGAACGCTACAAGGCACGTTTGGTAGCCAAAGGATATACTCAAATTGAAGGAGTGACTGTCTGAGTCCTTTTAGCCATTACTGTTATTTATCGTTAGCCTCTTTATCAGTTTGATGTGCAAAATGCCTTCTTAAATGGCCCACTACAAGAGGAAGTATACATATGTTTACCTCCAGGACATCCACAGCAGGTGGAGAAACATCTGGTCTGCAAACTTAATAAATCTCTATACGGCTTGAAGCAAACCGGAAGAAATTGGTTCCGGAAGAAATTGGTTTACTACATTTTATGCTGCCTTAGAAAATTATGGCCGCTTTAACTATAATAAACAGTATATTTTTAGTTTCTGCTTCAATCCTCTCCCAAAAAATGGAACTAAATTTCTTATTCAGCTGAGACCTATGCATTATTTGTGGAAACTGGACTACAGCTGGTATAAATCCTACAAACCAATTTTCAGATTGTGCAAGTATCAACCCTATATTTAATTGCCAAATGCATGTCGACCAGAGCTCACTAAGGTTGAGGCTTGTAGATCTGGAACTTGAAACAACTATTCTTTTCTGGTAGTACGTATTCAACCGACTTCTGTCAGCATTGGATCGAGGGGATAAATACCCTACAAAGTTCTTCTAATACACATTCAACTACACAGACAACTCTTCATTCAAAATTAAAAAATGCAGCACCCAATTTCTCAAAAATGTACCCTAAATTTTTTATTTTAAGCCTATTATCCATACCAAGTTACGGGGAAAAAAAATAATTATGGATACATAAACACGAGGAAGATGGAAGAGTCGGAATGAGAATCATTTCAGCGCAGCATAAGATGCTTCATCTAATTCGAATCGGTAAAACCTCATCAAAATTTCCTTCCAAATCCCATGTAAGGTGCCAAAGTAGTCCAAGGAGCTTCTTTAGTACAGGTACTTGCACAACTTCAGAAAGTCCTAGAATACTTCTTGATTTCATACATGATGGAAGAAATGGTCACGAGATCTTTGTTCAGCGTAGACATACCACCATATTTCTTTATGCAATCAGAGAGCCTGGTATAATAGAGCAGCAGCTGGGTTAATGCAGCTCTCAAAATTTCCATTCCACACAAGAAGTTGCTAAAAGAAGTAATGACATCTTTGTGCATTAGCTCAATTGCTGCTTTCCATCGGCTAGCAAAGTCTTTCACAATCGGCTCAACCTCATTTACAGTGATGGTCTTATCAGAACTAGCGCTCATGTCCTCAGCTGATTTAAACAAGTTGAAAATAAGCCTTCTTCTCCAACCCAAGAAAACAGAAGAATTATATTGCAATAGAACTGCAAAAATACTTACAGGCTCTGGTCTTTACAAATTTGATAAGATCACTGAAGTGCTCCAGTAATAGTTCTTCCTACACATTGAGATTGCAGAATTAAGTACCAATTAGCAAAGATGTGAACTCATGCAATGTACAATCAGCAGACATGAATCTCTCTCTCTCTCTCTCTCTCTCTCTCTCTCTCTCATACACACACAAAAAAACCACAAAATCCAAAGAATTTTACAGGTTTGTCTTGTGTTCGATCCAGTTTAAGATGGCCTATCATTAACAGAACTTAGTTATACCATGCAGTCATTGACAATTGAAAGGTTGTAAGATTTTCAATCCTCTGATGGAGAATTCAAGTTGGACGTAAAATAGCAATCATCCAGAATCAACAACAAAAAGATGCTGCGATGTCCAACCACACACTTAAAATGACTCCAAACATGAAACTGTTGAAGTTGGTTAGTGCGCTTTTACCACAAATATTGCAGTATTGCTCTTGAGTAATTCCTCGAAGTACAGTTGTATCTTCCCACCGTCAGGAACAGCTTCCTACAATATGCAAGAACTTAATGATAATATAGAAGGAAATGCATTGTTTCTTACATTACTGTCTTGTTTTACATTTTTTTATTCTTCATCTCTTAGGCCTACTTAACAACACATCCACATCTATATCTCGAAGAATAATTCCAACATAAGATCTGATTTTTAATATTGGCCAGTAATGAATATCATGAAGAATGCAGATGCAAACCTTCAGTACTGCTATTGTCATATCATAGTTGTTTATGAGAAACACAGTCTGCAACTTTGGTTTAGGGAATGTTCTAGCAAGCTTATTGAGCACGTCATCAACAGCCATCCTTAGCCGCTCCAAGTTCAACTCCAGCTATTAAAAAAATACATATATATATATTATATACACACACAAATGGAATAGTGACACAGAATGCAAATAAATATACATTTTCATGTTTCATAATGCACCATACCTGACCATCTCCATATTCAACATTGAGATGTATAAGTGATGCGGTAAATTCAGCATAACGCCTCATGACATAGTGAGGATGGATATCATCCTCCCACAGCATCTTCACATTGGCATTTCGCAGGCTGTTAAGGTGCAAATCAAAGACCATCTTGAAGCGAGGCCACAAAGAAATGTTGACCTATGTAGAATCAGGAGGAATGCGATCAAATTGGTGCATTCATTTTGTAAGATAAAGGGCAGCAAGAGATTAACTTAAGGAATCCACATGAAGTAGCCATAGTTGAAGAAATTTAGATTTTTTGTTTTGTTGACACCTGTCAAAGAATGTTTTTTGAAGTTTATGAATGGATGAGACCTAGTCTATACCAACCGGAGGAGGTTGTGTATTTATTCATTAGTATGCAAAGCAAGGTTTGGACACCCTCTAAAATGAAACTAGTTCACAAATCTCACAGAAAATCCCTCATACGCATGACACCCTTAAAGGCTCTATTTCTTTAAATCCTGGTTTGTACTGTCCTAAATCAAAAATGACAGAGATCTATGACAATATATACTTCCTAAAATAGCCACTTTGAGGCGGACAAAATTCCTGACAGCTTGCCATGACACAAAGTGTCATCTATTGATAGTAAAGTAGGTTCTCTCATTTACTGATAAATGCAGCTGCATGATCTTTATTTTGATCACATACAAGAAGCTTGGTTTACCATTCCAAAACTTTGCAGCCACCGAGGGCAACATTGTTGCAATAGCACTTGTTAAAGAATAAAATGGATAAAAATATACTTTTATTGGAAAAAGAATGATAATCGATTAGCACCACAAGTAACATGACATATATGCAGAAAGGGTAAGACAGGCACCTTATCCAAGTATGAATCCAAGCATGGAATCCGCCGCCGAGACATCATGAGCTGAGAAACAAAGGAATCATTATCATTACAAGTTAACATTACTTACTTCCCATCCTGCAAAGGGGGAATTGTCCCCAGAAGGTTCCCTTATGACAACTACAAGCTTATAGTATCTTGAGTATAAAGAGCACAATGTTATCATTGATAGCATGAAAAAAGCAGCTACCAAAAGGCAATGAGGAGGGGAAGGATGAATAAAAAGGGAAGAATATATGAAAGAGGAAAACAATCTGTCAATAAGCTTATTAGATTTACAACTTAAGAATGTATAAGTCGATTACAGTATGCATTATCGATCTTTACATTGACCAGATATGAAGGAAAGAGGAAGGTTCAGCTGACGCAATAGCAAACAACAAATACAGAGGAGCATCATTTAATTTTCATGTAATGGATGGCAGGAATTTTAATCTATGTTGGTAGCAAGGTTTCTCACTATAATGTCCCAAGACCATCAAAAACAGAGGGGCACCATCTAAAGTAAAAGGAAAGAGATAATACACGCTTGATCTCAAGCATAATTTAAAATAAAGGGGGTCTAGGGTCTCTGTCTGCCATTTAAGGAAAAGTAAAAATAAAAGCATACAATATTTCATGATGCATCGTCAAGTGGTACATCTGAGATATTATCCAACAGAGAAATATAAATAATGTTCCGGTGAGAATATAACTGTGCCTCATGGGGACACTAAGGTATTCAATTGTAGTCCCAGAACCTTATAAAAGTTTGCAAGTGTGTCGATGACTGAAGCTGCTTTTCTCAATAGCCTAAAGTGATACTTGATGACATCATTTTCATCTTCATGCATGCATCATCTTGATCAACTCCAAGCAAGTAATAAAAGAGAAAAATTAAATACCTCGATTGACATCAGATTTAATTATTTTGGGTGGTCTGAAGGGAGGCCAAAACCCTCGGTACACATCAAAACAACGAAGAGGACATGAAAAAAGCATAGGATTTACAGAACAGCTACAAGTGGGGGAATGGGGCACTGAATCCCAAGTAGGTTATGATCCACTAGCCAATGCCAGCACTTATTTGATCTTTTGTCACAATATTATCTAAGCTAACTCTGACTGCTTTGCTAAATTGGAACCAAGAGCAAATAAAACAAACCATAAATGACTTTTAGTTGCTTCCCTATCCAGGGTGCAGCACAATTAAATATATATATATAAATATATATATGTATATATATGTATATATATATGACACAAAAGCAAAACCATAGCATGAGCTACTAAAAATATTAACATAGATATACATTACTTTCAGTAAGAAGTGTTACCTGATGTTGGTGTATTATGCGAATCATTAACATTAAACCAATAGCATCATAACAGTTAGGAAGAATTGAGTTGAAATGCTCATCAATCACTGAAAATGGGCCTGGATTTAAAAGCAAAACAAAGAACAGCACACTCAGGTATATAATACTTTCCACCATCACTACAAGAAAGCCATTTTTTTAACTGCCATTTCTTTTCAATGAAACTTTTAATTGTAAGACACTGACAATGTACATTAGAGACGTGAGGAAAAAATTTTGAACCTTGAAAATTATATGGATCTTAAAATTCCTCGTGGATTAACATATTTACCATCATAAATGGTTATATATTACAAAGATGTTAGCCACATATTATGAACTAACTAAGACAAAGTGGGGGGAGGGCGACCAGAGCATAGGGAAATCAGCAATTCCCACTCCTACAATTATAGGGGGTAACTTAAATAATTACATGGTAATTACTTTGCCGGTTACCTGCAAAAATTTCATAGAATGCTGATTCCTCCCCAAAGAAATTATCACAAAAGAGATATCTGCAATATGAGAGCGAAAGATTAGGCCACAGGTATAATGAACTCAGCAGTCACCAAGCAGTATAAGTCAAACTTGATTACTCAGAAGTAGCAGTATCCATCAGCAGCTTGTGCAAGCTCCTGAATAGGACTTCATATGGATACTTAAGAGAACTAGCCTCCGCTATATGTGGGATCAGTGCAGGTTGATCTAATTCCTTCACTCAAGAGAGGGTGAGTCAATCATATGTTCTAGCATATAAGGGGAAAAAATAAAAAATCTGACCACACCGAAGAAATATAACACCCAAAAGAAAATTTAGAATTATTCAGTATGTCAAACAATCTACTTGTCTACAATACATTTCCGCACTCAATTGTACCAAAGCATACAACAAGAACATAAAAAAGAATGGCTTAAGATTCCATTAATGCAAGAACATAGACACTTCGATTGAGATAATCAAAGATTCTATTAATGCAAGAACATAGACACTTCGATTGAGACAATCCCATTCAGACATGAAGAAAGCCAACACGAATTACAAAGGAGCACCACACCCCAGGAACTTGTAGTTAGTAGTGGCCAATAGAAGAAGACTAAGCAATAGCAACTACACCTGTTTTTTTCAAATTTTTCCCCAAATGAAACTACCTAATGCAAAACAGGGATGCATTGGACTAAAACTACAAAAACTATGAATCTATATGAAAAGAAAAGAAACATCCATTTGTCATCATCATGAGTCTAATTGTTACAAAAGCTGAAATCCCCATTCCAACACATTCATCTTGGTCCTCAGGCAGGCATCAAAAAGGTATAACAGAGTCTATTTTTGAATTAGTTTAATAATGTTTGATGTGTGCATTCACTCAATTTCTATGCATATTATTAAAGAACTCAAGTTTGATCTCCTACATGTAGAGTTTTCATGAGAACAATTTTTTTAAGGAAATAAAAATACTAGTAGGTCAGACACAAATCTTTATACATGAAGACTATTTTCAAAGTTTGTTGTGTACAGCATGAAAATTAAAAATAATAGCTCTTAACACGGCATGAATACACAAATTAAAAATACTATATGTTTCAATATATTGTATTACATAGATATAAAAGACAAACTAATATATCTAAACAAATCAATCTTTAGTGTTTACAATGCACCTCTTGATCGCTTTTGATCAGTAATTGATTTTCTCCAACAAAAGAAAATTAACTAATAAATAGGATAATGTACATGTTTTGCATGCTTTTTCCTCTTAATATCTTATTTATGCCTTCAGTTATACAAATGAGCTTTCTTTATAGTACCCTTACTAAGTTTTTTTATTTCCTTAACAAATATTAAACTCTGTCAATGTAGTAATTTTTTAGGGGGAAGAAAATGCCCTCTGTGAGAAAACACGAACACGTGTTTTATTTTAGGAAATCAAACTCTGTAATAGAATATTTAGTAACAATTATATTCCCTGATTTTAGGGAATTAGTTCTTTTGACCTATAGCCTAAGATTAGGGGATTTGCCCAAAATTAGGGAATTTCCTGTTTTATTTTTTTTTTTTCCCTTGTTTAGCTGTTGCAACTATAAATATATCCGTGTAAAACAACCCCAACTAAGATATGAAAACACGTTCTTTTCATAATGGTCAAAATATCTATTTAAATATAGAACATTAAAAATTGGCATCGTTTTCAAAGTGTTGTAGGAGGGTTGTGTTAAAGAATATCCAACGAGGGCACCACACAGAACAAACCAACAAATAAAAAAAGAAAAAAGAAACAAAAGAAACAAAATCTGTAGAAGTAAATATTATTACTAGTTAAGTAAATCTTATTCTTTGATTCTTCTCTACCCATACATACCCGAAAAAAACCTAGCAAAATGATTGTAAAAATGAACCATTTATTTTATATTGATGGGGGAGCTAGGGAATCTTTAGCCAAGTGGTACTGAGTACTCTCGCCCTTGATTGAAGACAAAGATCTAAGTTTTAAATTACTGCCCCCTCACTGTTTATGAGCAAAGGTAGGGTTGGTAAAGTTTCTGGCATCTTTACTTGGAAGTTTTGGGTTTAATGCTTGGAAGTGTCATCTTCTTAATAAGGAGTAAGCCTCTTACATATCGTCCATCATAGACCCCACATGCCTAGTGGGATGCTTTAACTATTGGGTAAACTTTACAAAGATTAGCTAATTACGACTGGTGCAACACATTGAAACCAAGAAAAATAGAAATCAAAACAAGTTGGCATTGTCAAACCAAAAACTCAGCAGTAACTATAAAAGACCTTTAATATGTTAATTCTCTCCCCCAAAGCAAAAACAGCAGAACGATTCTTCAAAGGTTCTCTTCCTCTGGAAAAAAGACTAGAACTTCTTGCTTCAACACCAATCAAATCACTGGATGTCGCTATATCCAACTGTAACTTCTCTAATGCTTGGATATATGCACGGAAATGGGCACTTAGAACCTACATCATAAAACCAAGTAACATGAATTATATTTGTATAGAATGAAGGACTTCTGTACACCCAAGACTTGAAGATGATGTCTGATCTTTAATCAAGAATAATATTTAGATATACTTTAAACGATCTTAGCCCTTGGTCAGATGGACAAAAACATCAGCAGGCTGCATCTAATAAAGTAACTAAAAATATTACTAGGTCAAAGACAACTTTTATGAGCCTTAAGAACAACATTTTCAAACTTTCATATCTGGAGCAGATTGCATGGTAACATCATATGGTAAATGCCACAACAGCAATTATGTAATTGAATATGCTATTACAACAAGAACTACTGTCAAAATGGTACAATGCATGGAACTATCATAGTCAAACAAGTGAGCAAACTAGACAAAAAATTCTAATATGTACCTCTTAACTTTATATTTGCTTTACCATGAAAAATCAACATGGCAACTTCATAGCATATAAGCTACGGAAGAAAAGGAAGTAGACCTGTCTAAGACAAACATGATCCATAGACCAGAAAAAACAAAGATAAATGAAGCACTTGATTCTCACTTAGATGGGCAAACCACCAAGATCTTTTCTTTTTTTTTTTAAAGAAAGGGAAACTGTGACAGCCTAAAACTGAGCACAACCAGTTAGGACCAGAAAACTTGCATATTACACACAATGAACAGCAGAGTGGAAAAAAAAATAAAGGAAAGAAAAGAGTGGGTTCTCTTCTTCCCAGAAAAGGCAGACCATCAAAATTTCTATGGCATTAAACAAAGTGACGCGGTGTTCAGGAATGTTTCCCAGCCATAATAAGCCTTTTACTCATCTAACCAAGGAATTTAACAATATCATCTCCACAAAGGGACACTTCATATGTACTTGACAAATAAGCTAAGTACAACCATAGAGTTAGACACTTACAAAAAAAATAAATTAATTAATTAACAAAAAATAAATTGAAAATAAAAATAAATTAAAAGGAACTGCTTCAGATTTTTTAAAAAAAAAAAGATAAGAGAAAGGATAAGGTTTAGATTTTTTAAGGTGATAAGAGAAACATATTGGGAAGAGTATAATGCATGTGAGTTAAGTTCAGAACCATATTGAAACTCTTCAAGGAAAACACACAAGCATTTAAAAGGGGGAATGGACTGTCACTGGATCTCTTGAGAAGGCTGACAAAACCAGAATTCTTGCACGGCCAAAGAGATCAAATTAAACAGAGTCCCAAAAATTACCATCCATTAATGATAAAGATACCATTAAGAGTTGATCTCATGATATTGTTAAGTAGGCAAGAACTGTTGGGCTTTTCCAATTTGTATCATCACTAGCAATCACAAATATCCAAATGGGTTAGGCATAATCCATCAACCGTATATCATGCTAATCTCGACACTGTATTGATTAATATCCCAAGTTAGATGGCGTTATCAGTAGCATATCGGTTTGTCACCAATTAAATTATAGCAAGGACTGTCTTCTTTCCTCATTCTTTTCCTTTAACCTAATGTTTTCGTTTTATTAGTAACATGAGAGACAACTTATGTCACAATCTTTTGACAAAGAAAGCTACAAAGAAGAACACAAATTGTAGTTTTTGGCTCATCTCACTTCCAAAACAGACAAACAGATAAATGACATTTAATGTTTCAGTAATTTCATGTCTTTTCTAATGGAAACCCGCCTTCCTTACCCCCCCCCAAAAAAAAAGGTGGAGAATGTTTGGGGACATTACACTCATTACCTTATAGTGTTCAAGAGTGAAAGTTGGAGAAGCCTAACCATGCAACTAAAAATGTCCCTGTTCTTGCAATTAAATTTTGTGGTATACCAACAAGGGATTTGTTAGATTTAAACACCATACTCACCTTGTTCATTGTATCAATATATGCCCCACGGACCTCATTATACACTTCTTTACCATGCTCCTTGAGAAAGACAACAACATACCTACATGTTCAGATTAATAATGGAATAACACAATTAGAATTATAATTTTTCTTGACCAGCAACCATGTGAAGTAATAGGCCAGCTATCGTTTGAATAGCACAAATATTGTCATAATGGTTGGAAATGTCAATATATGCTTCTACTTAACATAGAAAATAAATAAATGAATACATAATAAACATAAAAATAAAAGGAAAGGAAACTGATGCACAGAACATGCAAAACGTCTCTATGAAAAAACTGGAGATTTTGATCAAACTCAGATACTTCAATGAGCAAGTGTGAACTTTATCAACAAACTTTGCAAACCATATTTAAATGGCAAATATCATTGGAAAGGATTACAAGGAATAAAAAACTTCAGATCACCCACTATTGATTATAGGAGAGTTCAAACATTTTGGAAGTTCTGCAAGCAGTTATGATGACAACAAGCAAAAGGTGATCAAAATTTGAATAGAATATGAAGTTGCACAACTAACACTCATACTGATGAGCACCCTGATACAGAAAACTAAAAGAAGACTTACTTGTACTTTAGCAGAATACTCTGTTGAAGGATCTGAATGTTTGTCTTGGGTTTTCTCAAAGCATAAAGCTTTTGAACAATGAATTCAAACACCTAATAATTGTGAACAGATATCAGAAAGTTCATCTTTTCCAAAAAACAAAATGCCTAAAATTATAAGAAAATCAAGACTTAAATTTGGTCTAAAAGATACTTTGTAAAAGCTCCTACTCATAATACTAAAATATCATCCATTCTTCAAAATTAACAATCAGCCCTGGCCCAACCATGGGTTTCTTGACATACTTACACCTCAAATTTTTGTTTAAAATTATCAGTAAGAACCACATTACAACCGTTCATATGAAAATTTAACAAATTAGTTTGTAAGACTTCTTTCAGATAACAACAATCTGTGTCTTAATTCAACAAATGGGGTCAGCCATTTGAGAGACAAATATGAGAATTTAAAAAAAAAAAAAAAAAAAAAAAAAAAAAAAAAGTAGATTGATTTAATTTGTGCGGATTCTTCTATACCACTCAATTCTATCCAACGCTATCACCTCATCTAAATCCTTAACTATCACGTCTTTACGAATAACTTGCATCCAAGTTTTCACAGTCTACCTTTACGTTTTACTAAATCTCCTGTATTTAAGTTCTCGGTCTTCCTAAGCGGTGCGTTTTTTTGTCTTCTTTGCACATGCCAAAACCACATTAGGTGACACTCTTGCATCTTATCTACAATTGAGTTAACTCCCAACCTATTACAAATCTCTTCGTTTCTAATTCTATTTCTTCTAGTTTTACTACACATCCATCTAACCATTCTCATTTCTGCTATCGTCAATTTTTGTTCTTCATTTTGTTTAACAATCCAACACTCGACGCTATATAATAGTATAGGTCTTACTGCGGTCCTATAAAACTTTCCCTTCAAATGCAATGGCATCGTGCAATCGCAAAGAACTCTGGATGTCGTCCTCCATTTCATCCAACCTGCTTGAATTCTATGATTTATATCCCTATCTATATTGCCATCATTTTGAGTGATGGAACCAAAACATCTAAAACGTTCACTTTTTGGCACAATTTGTCCATCTAACATAATCGTTTCTTCTTCATCTTGATGATTGACGCCAAACCTACATCTCATATAATCAGTTTTTGATCTACTCAATTTAAATTCTCTGGATTCCAATGTTGCCCTCCATAACTCTAGTTTAACACAAATACCCTCTCTGGTTTCAGATTGGAATCCCTAAATTTAGTCTTGCACACATATTCATGCTTTTTCTTCCATAAATTCATACAGCCAACACATACCTGCATTTCACAAAGTGGACCAGTTTTCTTAAGGACAATGTAACATCAAATTGCCAATACTCATGAGCCAAAGGTGCACGCTATATTTCAATGTCATTGTAGAGAGCTTTGTACAACCCAGGGTCAATGTTTACCTTCTATTCTCTATCTATATGGGGGAAATGCAAAACAAATGGAGGATGGAGCTCAAAACTTTGAATAACACAACAATGATAAAACCAGCATAGAAATCAACTAATTTACATGATAATGCAAAATCCTATCCTCATCCAACTAAATTAAAATCTCCATACTACTGTTATAACAAAATTACTATTTAAAAATAACCTCTTCATAGTTCAAGGTATTCTACTAAACCTAGTGCTTGACCATCAAGAAAAATATTTTTTTCTCTTTTCAATTGATATAACTAAATACTGAATAACAAGAAAGTTCTATGATGAATCTATAGAAATCAAACAAATCCGATTTAACTGATTCGGAAAAAAGGCAAAGAGTCTGCAAAGTAAAAATATCCCATGACCTAGAATTTTTCTTTTGTAATTTTTGGTCATACAATGAAAGAAGAATAAAAGCTTGATAAAGTACTTCAACACATCAAGGAAATTAAAAATAGTAAGAAAGAGAATTAAAATAAAAAAAAAAAAAAAAACCACCTTTAATAACTGGTATGTAGAAGGGGAAAAGAAGAAGAACATGGTCATGGCTCTCTGTGTCATGTGCTATTACAATTTTGAAAGAGCATATAACCATTACTTATGTATCATTCTTTTACCCATTTCTGAGGATTTCTCATCCTTGGTGTTTTTTTAATACATTCTTAAATACATTGAATATAATTTCTTTATCAAAAAACTGAAAAAAAAGGGCTACAGATCTCTAGTTGAGTCTCAAACATCCAACGAAACAAATAACAAGCATAGACCCAAAGACACAAGCACAAAAATTCAAAAAAGAGACAGAAGGTCTGAAAAACTAATAAATCAACCTACCTAGACAAAGGTGAAAATAGAGAAACAAAAAATTCCAAAGACCTAGGGGAAGGAAATACAAAGCATAAAGAAAATTATTTAAAGAACATATGAAGGATAAAGAAAGATACATATGCACTTTAAAGATGTGCCTTCTAGCTTTTCTTTGGTGTATTTGGAGAGAGTGTAAAGCTAGAACTTCTTGAAATAAGAGCATTGGTTCTTCTCCTTTTTGAACCAAGATCATTTCTTATATTTCTCTTTAGCCTCATGCTTCACGTGCCTATAAAGACTATAGTTTACAGGAACTGAAGACAGATTAGACAGCACTCCTTCACTGTATTCTGTTTTGCTCTTTTATTTTCTCTTGCTTCTGAGAACTACTCACCCTTTCAGGTTCATGAATTCTTTTTCCAATAACTCTGATACAATTATTCTGCTGTAAGAAAAAATGAATAAATAAATCTCTGCCTCAGAAGGTATCCCAAAAAGAATTTTACAGCAGTTTCTTGATCTGACCACGAGCCTGGTTTTGAAGGCTAACATTTGGCTTACAAGACAATGCTTAAATCTAGTATTTCACAATTGAGTATATTAAATGTCACCAATTTCAAATAATAACATATATATCATACTTTTGCTAAAGATTAACAAATGAAAACAACGCCTCAAACTTATGGATATTCCACAAGTGCATTGATGATTCATCTTACAAACTGGGCCCGGGTAGGTATAACAGAGCATGCTGCAATCGAAGAGGTTTGGTTGAAGTTTTTCAACAAAGCCAACATTAACTCTTAAAGAATTCTTTCAACCATTTAGGCGGCAGTGGTGGCTTTAACACATATTGCAACCCAAATGGAAGTTCAAATGGAATGCTGAAATATGTTATTTGCCTCCACAATCACACCTACAGACAGCCCCTTGCAATCTTCAGTTAACCATTCAACCCAAATGGAAATAACATGGAATGCAGAAATATCTTATTCACCCCACAATTACACCTACTGACAACCTGTTGCAATGCATTTAAGTAACCACTAATTTGGCAACATAAACATGCATCAGCTCCACAAGTCTAGATACACAGAAGTAAACAATCAAAAAAAAAAAAAAAAATTTGATTGAGGTGTCATAGAGATCAGGAATAGCAGTACTGAGTAATAAATACCACCAAATTAAGCGTCTGATTGGTCTAAGCACCTTTGAGACTGCTTTTTGACGAAGTCGTTCCAGCTCAGGCTGCACATCTTTAAGAGCTTTTGATGTTTTAACCATGGTATCCACATCAACAAACTTCAGCTTCTTACTAAGAATCTCAAGGGTCCTCATATATTCATCATTAACCTTAAAAAAAAGGGGGGGATGAATGGTATGAACAAGAAAGAGCATATGACTTTCAGATCAACTAGAACTCTGCTAACTTCACATTAGGAAGGTAAGGTGCAGAGAAAAGCCAAAAAAATTTAAGACTAGATAAAGCAAAAGGCATGTCAACATATTTACCATCTCTATTTCTTAAGGCATGCCGTGGGAAAAAGCAGCTTAAAATAAATGAATTTAAGCTATTAAAAATAAATAAATAAATGAAATAGCACAATCCAAGAACATTGAGCCCTTTTGACTGCCACTCTAATTAGAGCCTTGGAGGGTCCAGAATCCATAAAGGTGGGTCAGAACCTTGTAGGGCTATTTCAAATCTTGGCAAGCCTCCAACTGTAGCATCATTGTGGACAGGAGACTTCATGAAGTCAGATTCATTTTCTCACCCCACTTATTGGAATGAATTCAAGATTTTCCAGGATACTTCTCCATTGTCTTATCTCCATACTTTTTGCAGGTTCATAAACATGTTCCATTTACTAAACTTGAACCTGACTTGTGGAATAATTGAGGACCACCATAAAAGCCTGGATACTATGTAGCATGTTGATTTCAAAGTAGAGGATTAGGATTACATGTAGAAGGAATTGGTTGAGATTATACTAGGAAAGTTGGTGGGTAGACAGAGAAGGATAAAATATGAAGTGGAGTGCTTACTCAGCCATTGAGCCAATCCCAACTGGCTGAAATTTGGTTGGTGATTTTTTTAATCACAACCAACCCAACAACCAAAAATAACCGGAAGTTTTCAGTTAAAATGGCTCAGTTCGGTCGGTTACGACCTGCTTGTACAGCCCTACCTCCTACAAAAACACTTTGATTAGAAGAAATAGTTTCGTTAAACAACTCACACAAACCATTAGCTAAGATCTTAGCCACAACCTGACAAAACCTAGTGGTGAGGTTAATTGGTCAAAAATCTTCTATATTATAAAAAAAAAAAAAAAAAAAAAAAAAGCCTTCTTGAGTATAATGGTAATAAGAAAGAGTTCATGCTCTTACCTACCGCCCTATTAGTGAAAAACATGTCAAAAACCCTAAACACGTTCTAAGAAATAATGTTTTCAAGAAGTCCCAGAAGAAAGCATAGCGAAACCATGAGGATCTAAAGCTTTCTTCATATCAAAACCAAAAACAACCAAATGAAACTCATCCGTCTTAAAGGATCTCTTTACTGAGCACACTCTAGAACTGGGTTATCAGATACGAACCAAACCCTTCAATAATTGGATAAGATCCTTGATAACATTACCCATGTCATTTTGCAGCCCTCTAATAAAACTCCTCTACCTCCTAACATTGGCAACTCGATGGAAAAAATTGGTAGTGCAATCCCCTACTCTAGCCCACTTCATCCCCGTGAGCTGATGCCAAATTTTCCTCCAGTGAAAGAAACTTAAGCTCATTTCTAAAACTCTATACAAATAGTGAAATCATTCTACAAACACGCCTCAACATCCAAACTATCTAGATCATCAATCTCACAGGATCACACGCAAATGGTGTTCTTATTTTTCATAAAATATTCTCCATATAGATAATATATTCTGAAACATATATTTGGTATAAATGTTATTTTTCAAAAACTTTCATGTGTTTGGAATTGTTTAAAAATTTTCTAGGAACTCCAATTATTACTGTCTACTTCTTTTCATGCTTAGAAAATAGCATTTAGGAATTGCTCCTAAATTCTTGAATGTTATTTTCCCATATTTTATAGCCTTTTAGAAAATATTCAACCAAGTTTAAGGAAATTTCTTGAAAATAAATAATGAAAAATTTTAGTTTGTCATATTTAATTTTATTTTCTAAGAACAGTTGGAAAATAAATACACCTTATGCTCAAAAACGCTCCTCATAATTCAAGTCCCCTAATACCAAAGAATTCTAAGAAACATTTCTCTTGAAGAAAGTGGAAAATTATTATAATTAGGAATGCTATGAACAGTTGATGGGGGGAAAAACACTAAGAAATGTGTACTAATGGCATAGAAGATAATATTGGGTCCAAGTGTCCTCATAGAAATGAAAACAGAACTTTCTCCAACATAATATCTAGTGAAAGAATAGAAAAATAGATGTCTAATTACAAACTCCAAGATCTCACCTGAATGCTGCTTAGGAATGCACAGGGCAGGGCAGCACGGGTATAACCTGTTTACAGTTAGGGAGGCCCCCCCTGCAAGGAACAGGTATAATTGCGTTTCCCCGCCCCACCCCTCCCCACTCCCAAATTATTAAAAATAAAAAATAGAATAATACTTTTTTAACAAATCAACCAACATTTTTAACATCAACTATTACACCTAATTAAATAGAATAAAATCAAAAATGTAGTTTTCACAAAAGAAAAAATAGATTGGGACAACATACAAACACCAAAACCTGCCCAGAGCATGCCTCTCAAGATAAAAATGACAAAATGAAGATGGAGCAAATGAAGTAAAGAAAATACATGGTTGAATTGAACAAAAGCAAATAAAGTAAACAGAAGTAGTTCAGAAGTAAAAAAGAGACAGAGAGGTTTTGCAAGATGTGAGAAGACCACAATAATCCAGATCTGATTATTGAAAGTTTATCTACAAATGTTAGAAAAGTGAGAGAGTGCTGCAGAAAATATAGAAAGAAGAGAAGCAGAAAGTCACGAGGCAGAAAGAATAAGAATTTATTTTTCAATTGAGGGATAAGAAGAGAAAAGACATTAGGATGGAATCAAAAGCTACTATACTCTTATATTTTAAGATAAGGGTAAAATATTAATACCTACTATTTTAAAATAAGGATTGAGTTGCATGGCAACAAGGCATCACCCCGCCCTCTAAAAAGTTTTGAGTTGGGGAATACCTGACCCCCTACCTTATCCCTGGTCAATGCGTTGAATGCCCACCCCAATTAGGCATGGGCAGAGCAGATACCCACAGGATAGAGCAAATTGCCATCCCTTGCTAGATTTAGTTCCCACCATTTTTACCAAAGACCAAATTTTCTCCTAATCACAAACTACTCAAGTAATTTTTGTCTAAGTTAAAGTTGTATAAATTGAATAATGCTCTTGATTCCAACATAATAAAATTTAGACATGCTTAAGACTATGTTTAGAAACATCCTTGCAATTAACCAGATCATCTTTTCACTCAATATCGGCCTCAGTATGTGAGAAGTTCCCCCATTACAACCATGAACTTATAAATCACCCAAAGGAAAATATTTCAACATATGATGCAAAGTAACATTCCATTAGTTAAACTTTTCTACAAACAATAAGTAATATTTAAAAGAGACAAAATAAGAGCAATTAATCCTCCTACATAGTAAACAAGGCTGTATGAACTTCATAAATAACTTTTCTTCTTTCTTTTCACTTGATTATATTTCTTGTAACTTTGATTTTTCATGCATATAAGCGATATTAGTTCAATAAGACTAAGATTATGAAAATCTCTCATATTGCTTTATTGTTCAAACTTCAAACCTTAAAAAATAATAATAACAACAACAACAACAACAACAACAACAACAATTTTAATATACATTAAAGAAAAGTATTGTACCTCTCCATCAACAATTATATCAACCATCCTTGGTGGGACAATTATATCTTCCACAAATTTCGCTAATTTTGACTCTGCCACCTGAAGTAAAGAGGAAAATTGAATAGATAATATAACATAAATCTGAAGGAAGAATCATAACTATTAAATGATAAAAGATTCATGAAGGATTAGAAAAAGAAATATATGGCAATGAAGATTATCACTCAAACAAGAAGTATCTTAATTAAAAAAAAAAAAAAAAAAATCCTTTTTTGTTGGAGCTAATAATGTTAGCAACTATAACACTTCACTTGACACCAACTTAACCTATTATGTGGTGTAACATGTTCCGCCAAAAGACATCACAACTTTTTCTTTTCTTGGGTAGTATTAATGTAGATTTTGCTAATTGTTCCTAAATTGAAATTAGACTAACTCCAGCACTTTTATGCTGCCATTTGGCCATTAGTTAACATCTCATAAAACATTTATAAAATAATTTTGAAAATTAATAAGGCAGGGAACCATTGAAGTACAAGAAGACTAATAAATCTCCAAACCTACTTTATAATATCTATAAACAGAAAGAAACATATAGCTAAACAGGAATAAAGTGCTGAAACTGGCCATCGTAGTACATTGTACATATAAGGAACATTTATGTGTTACAAGCACTGCTATTTGGTTAATATTCTTGGCATGCCGCAGTTGATCAGACATGTCCAAAATCAAAAAGATAACATTTACGCAACCACTTTTGAGTTTAAAATAGAGGCTTTGTAACAAAATATGTCCTGAAGTTTTGGGAATGATAAACAAATAATACTAAAAATTCAATAGTTTTGATTAAAAATCTAAATTTTAAATTGAAAACAATTAGACCTCATCCTTTACAAGCTCCAACAAAAATTATAGATTTACAATCTTTTCTTTTCTTGTATGTGATAAAAGTCAGCCAGGAGAGAGTGCCATCTTCAACAAACATGTACAGATAAGCATTTTAATCACAATAAAGATATGAGAAGTTACAGTTCTGACTAAAAAACTTAACTTCAGTTTCATTTTATCCCTTACCAGTCCAAACTTCACAATTACTAACTGGAGTTATTGCTTATTAAAGTGAAGCTCGGTTATAACTAAACCAAGCATTTAAAGTGGAACCTTGTAACTACAGGGTTCAATTTGGACCAACCATAACAGGAATGTCTTACATTAATACTTTCTGAAGTAAAATTTTAATTAGTTATCACACCCAACCCTTAGGGTTTTGTAAAAAATTGCTTAAAGCCAATTCTATGTAGTAATTTATTTTATTTGCAGCAAAACTAAACTGTTTAAAGCATAAAGTAGCAGATGCATCAGTAGCAGTATTTGTAATAGCAGTAGCAGTGTACGGCCAAGTTTTCACCCTTTTTTTGATAAGGTCAGATTACAAATTAGACAAAATTTTAGTAGCATGCAAGGAGTATACAACCAACCCCAACCAACTAATCGATAACATAAAAAATCTATCCACAAGCCAAACATATTCTGAGAAGCAACTAAAAGGCCTATCACCTAATATGTATAACACACATGAAAATAATAGAATATAGAGCAGAGACACATCATTGTGAGATGTGGACGACTACCAAATCATCATGAGAAATTACGTAAGACAACAAATTGTAGACAACCAAATGAAAGGCCGATCACCTAATTATCATATCAATGAACAGTTGGACCATTCAGGTTAATTCATTGTAGACAACAAATTGGGAAGCATCAAAATTCAGGTCAGTGATTTCATCCTTTCCCATAGGGTGTTACAAAATGAGATACATACACACACATGCAAAACTAACAAGGATAGAGAAGTAAAGAACATAAATTTACCTAATTTAGCTAAGAAACCGACATCCACAGAATTTTACATTCTTTCATACGTCTGATATATATTTCTGTTTCTATTAAGGGGGAAAAAAGGCTACAACCACAGGCAATACTAGATGGGCATCTTCCTAAGATTACTACTGCTGACCACACTGGAGGCAGCTCAAACAAAGGATGTGATGCTTCTGTCAAGTATAATTAGGACTAACGTTGATTTACACAGTAAGAGAAGAACAATTATAAAGAATGAGACTCTTTAGCTAGATGAGGCAAGACAGCATGCCAAGTAAAACCACCCCAAAGAACTTGAAAAATGAAGCCTGAATCTCCGGGACAAAAAGAGAGCGCACAACACTAATTATACATCTTAAACAACCAAACTATATCCTAAACCACGTCTGTTCCATATAGTAGGAGCTTCACTCCAACAAGCATGTTGGTGGCATTGTGCATTGGGAACAAAAGTCCATGGATAAAGTGGATTTCAAGAAATCGAATAGTGCCCTTTTGCAGAAGGAAACCATAGCATGCCTCAAGTGTAGTAAAGAAGTGAATCGGCTCATGAAACTACTTAAGAGGGTTTTGAACCTTAACCATGATGAACAACAAAATAGTAAAGCTAAATAGCATAAAAACTCACTGGAATGCAGATTTTGATGGATGTTTAAAGTAGTTTCCACAATTACAAGAAAATATAAATCAGGGTGGAATACATCAACATTACCTTGCGATTCTTTAGCTTAAGACCCATATCCATTGACTTCTCTTGAAGAATTTTTATGTCTGAACTTATGGAACCAATCTCGGCCTACAGCCATATTTGACAGTATAAGATCCAAAGAACCAAAGAGAGTAACAAAATGCACAGGAAAAAAGTTAAGAAAAACAGGACAATGCAAGAGGGCAGGAAGAAAGGAGGTAGAGGAGACAACGAGAAAGGAAGATCAAACTTACTACCCTACTTAGAATAATGAAAAGTGTATCCATGAAACAGTATACATATAACCAAATAAGCATAATAATGCTCCAGCACCATATGAAGCATTCTTTATCAGGATCCAAAAACCAGATAAATAATTAAATAAATTTTGCACACTCCATTGTTTAAAGCTCTTCTTTATCAAAGAAACAAAAGTATTAGAAAGAGCAGCAAGTTGCTGCACCTTTGATAATCATAGATAAAGACTCTAAAAAGTTAACTACAACCTCATTTAAAACAAAAATTTGAGACAAAAGATCTAAGTAAATAGCTTTTCAAACCCTTCAAATATCCTTAACTTCCTCTCCCTCCAAGGTACCCACAAAATAACAAGGGAGGGACATACAAGTAATCTTCCTCTTCATTGTTATACAAAAATGATGCTCCTCTGTACCCACAGCTCACCAGGTACATTTTTAGGCATCAGCAATGTAGCACAGAAAAAACAACATTCCACAACCTGTGCGACCAACATCAATTCAACAAGTAATGATCAACTATTTTCAAATAATTTTTATAACAGGAACGTCTATTCACAACGGTGACTCCTCGTTTCCACAGATTTCTGGAGCCACCAACCATGCACATGATAGTTAACAATTTGAACTTTCCATAACCCATACACAAGGTACATTACAATCAATAAATTGCTTTCTACAGATTCACAAGTCCACAATAAAGAATGCTCAGCCAGACTTTTTTATGAACGAAAAAAAGGATAGTCATTGATAGAGTAGAAAGAATAAATTAAAAACAGAGAATGAGAAGTTCTTGATGGCAAGTGTAGGAAAAAGCAAAAATGGAAACTCAGCCACACTCTGCAAATGTCAAAATTGGAAGGGTACTTTTCACAAATGAATGATTTTTCTTCTCTTCTTTTGATGTATTGAGATGATTATTTTCTGTTTCCTTCACCTATTTGGCTAGGAAGGGCTGCAGATATGCAGAGAGTCATACTGCCACAAGCCGCACAAACATCTCTTTAGTTTCTGCAATGAGCACCTTCTTGGTGCTCTTTTTGTTTGTTCAAATGAATGCTATAAGAAAAGTTAAGTTTGATTGTTATAGGAGAAGCCTGGGATCAATTTGTAGCTTGAAAATAGATTTAAAAATCAGAGTACATAAGAGGGGAACATAGAGGCATCTTCATGATCATGAACAAGCAAACATCTTTTACATCACATTTATTGTGTTGTGTTATAACAGTTCTTAGAGCAGAGATCATTTATTTTTACAGTGTTGTTGTGCGGGAGATATGGAACGTCTCTTTGAGGGTTTGTGATTGCATTTGTATTTGTCATAGTAACTTCCTGAACTTATTTCTCACTATGATTTAGAAGTTAAAGTGGGAAGTGATGCTCGCTTGGAGGTTTCTCACGATCATGAACTATAGGGATTTGTTTCTCGTCAACTTGTTTCTTTTTTCTAGGCTCGTGCCTCTAAAATTTATAAAGCATATGGTTTGGAAGAGTTAACGAGAGATTAGAAGGGAGTTATGTTCTAGCCCCTTTTCTGAGCTTTTCTTGTTTCTTCTAGGGTTTTCTTATGCTTAGGAGCTTCATTATTTTATATCTCTAATGTAAATCTTTTTTTATCAACAATAATAACCTAAATCTTAGTCCCAAAATTTGAAGTCAGTCATTTGAAAGATAAATATAAGATGATTAAAAAAACACACATTATCCAAAAACATTTATAATACAAAAAGTGATGATTTAACTTTTTCTAATTCTCTTACGCTACTCATTCCTGTTCGAAATCATCTTTTCAGTTAACCTCTTAATTATCATATCTTTGTGGATACATTACATCCAGATTTTTAACGATCTACCTCGTCGTTTTACTAAATCTACTATATTTAACCTCTCGATTCTCCTAACTAATGCATCTTTTGGTCATCATTGAACATGCTCATACCACCTCAAACGATACTCTTACATTTTATCCATAATTGAACTCACTCTCAATTTAATACATATCTCTTCATTTCTAATCATATCTTTCCTATTTTTATCACCCCTCCACCTTAACATTCTCATTTCAGCTACTATCATTTTCTGCTCTTATTTTTGTTTAATGGCCTAACATTCAATGTCATACAATAATGCAAATCTTACTGCCGTTCGATAAAACATCCCTTTTAAATGGAGTGGCATCATGCGATCGCAAAAAACTCCAAATGCTCTTCTTCGTCTCATCCAACCCGCTTAAATCCTATGGTTTACATACTCATCTATATTGCCATCATTTTAAATAATGGACCCAAAATATTTAAAATGTTCACTTTTTGGTACATCATATTCTTCTAACCTAATCGTTTCTTTATTATTCTGATGATTATCACTAAATGTGCATTTCATGTACTCCGTTTTAGATCGATTCAATCTGAATCCTCGAGATTCTAGTGTGTCCTTTCATAACTCCAATTTAATACTAATTTCCTCTTTAGTTTCATCTATCAACACTATATCATCTCCAAATAGCATACACCCTCATATTTCATCTATCAACACTATATCATCTACAAATCTATCAACACTATGGCATCCAACATGAAATATGATAGTAAATGCTCTTTGTGACTTCATTTATCACTATTGCAAACAGAATTAAACTTAATGTCGATCCCTGGTGGAGTATTAATGTTTGTTGGAAAGCTATCACTTATCTCCCCGCAAATTCTTACATTGGTGACAATTTCATCATACATATCTTTAATAAGATTGATGTATCTGATGAAAATCCACTTCTCTATCAACGCCCACCACAATGTCTCTTAGAACCCTATCATACACTTTTTCTAGACCAATGAATACCATATACAGGTTTCTCTTCAGTGCCATAAATGTCTCCATCAAATGTCTTAGTAAATGAATTGCTTCAATAGTGGATCTTCCTGACATAAATCTAAATTGATTCTGAATGCTCAATCACTCTTTCCCATAAATTTATAGTATGTCTCATAAGTTTAATTCCTCTATAATTAGAGTGGTGTTATATATCTCGTTTATTCTTATATAATGGTACAAGTGACTCATAAGTCATGTAAATCTTTTTCTATCAAAAAAAAAAACCTGCATCAACTTTATTTACAAAAACAAGAATAATTTACTTGCAAAATATATGCATGAGTGTCTTTTTCTTTTCTTGGAAAAAAATTAAGTTGACTTTCTGAAGCACATAGAAAGGTTCCTATTTGAAACAAGAAGTTGGACAATATACAACAACATATCTTCATCCACCGGCAAAATAAAATAGATCAATTTCAGCTTCACTTTGGAGGCAAATCACCAATAAAAGCAAAGTGATCAATGTATAAAGCATACTCCCCTCACCTAAGGATGTAAGTTTGACAAGATACCTGAAATCCACTGAGAAGAGTTTCCATCTGTGACAGAATAATGTCACAATCACGAATTTGATCATGAAGAGATACTAGATTATCACTCTCTTTGATGTAATCCTGTTTCACAAGAACACATCAGCTGAAAAGAAACACATTTCAACAGAAAAAGAAAAATGAAAATATAACACTCTTGTCAAAGGCCAGCACCTAGCACACCCAGGTGCTTAGGCAAAGCGAAGCGATGCCTTGCCTTTTGTAATTTTCCAATTTATGCCGTCTTCCAGTTCCAAAAAACAGCAATTGTAGTTTTTTTCAGCAATTTAATTGTATATATAGGATAGACAAACACTTAGACACAATGAAACAAAACTTATAAAGAAGAGAAAATTCTTCTGAAACTATATTCCAAGGAGGTGTCCCCAATCAAGTAATAACCAGAATGATTCTACTTAGAGATTTCAATGACCTTAATTAATGATATTGGCTATTCATCATAGTTGTCAATAATTGGGGGGAACCCTCTTTTAATGACTAGCACCTCAATCTTCTCAAGTGTGAGCCTAGAACAAAAGGTGATTTGGACCCGTGAGATCTTAAGTCTGCCTAGTGCCTCTGACAACACGAAAATATAATAACATACAAAAGTAAAAGAGGAGATCTCTTGCAAACTTTGAAATGGAAAAATAAGATATAGTAAGAAAAATGGAAAACCAAACATAAATATTCGCTTTTGCCTTTAGTCATCGGTAGCAATTTTAAACAATTCATAATCAAGCAAAAGATTCTTCCACAGCTAAAAGTAATTGTACTAGTTGAAATTAAGGGCGACTGAAAAGCTTTACAATGTAATTTTGTATTGTTGTAAAGTATCCAAAAATAAAATAAAATAAGCACATTAAGAATCTTTTCATACAAGAGAGGGAAAAATTTTTCTCTCCCTTTGTTTAGTATTTTTTTCTAAATAAAATGAACAAAATATGCATTTGTTGTCACATATGATGAAAGAAATATTTAATACCATAACCATATCTCCAAGACCTAATTATCATACAAGAAGGCAAATACAAGATTCTGCAATTCAAACACCAACCTGGATGGACTCCAATTCAACTTGACGTACATTATTTTCAACCCCCTTTGCATACTCCCGTAAATTAGCACCTTTAGACAATATGTTTACAACCACCTAAGACAAACAACAATTATCAAGATAGGAGAAAAGGAGAGAAATGGATAAAGGAAAATGCAATGATTCTCAATAAAGTTGATGGACATAAGGAAAAGGATACTATAGACAGACCATCTAATCATTTTGAACTTATAATATATTAGAACAAAATAATGGTATATTATCTAAAAGTAATACCACACAGAACAGCACAAGGTTTCAATAAAAGAAGCTAAAAATACATGAACTAGTTTTAGGTACTTAGCTGCAGTGCTTGATTCCTTTACAACAAATTCCTATCCACTAGTATTACAAGCTCTGGAGGTGACAGAAAATACAAATCATTCCATAAGAGGAAAAGCAACTTATATTAGCTGCAGATTATGAAAGGAAAGAGGCTCTAAACTTAAATATATCTAAGCAACTCAAATATTTGTGGAGGATTGACATCAATCATATAAGCTCTATGGAAGCTAAACTTTTTTGGTGTCCCTCAATGTGCAACTTGAAGTTTCTTTACTATTGATTCTCAAAGAATGAAACATCAAGTTTTTATGGATTATCCCCCCCCAAAAAAAAGAACAAATGCAAATGACTAAGGGATGGACATTTTTCAGACATAACTGCTCACTATTTATAAATAAACATCTTTAAGTCCATCTAGATTTAGAGCCTCCCTTCGAACAAACGATCAGGTCCAATAATGGACAAAGAAATCCATGACTACTTACGTCTCCCAAAAATTGCATAACTACGATCTCAACAACATTGGGTGAGACGATATCAGGTCCAATTCCACCAAAAAAAAAAAAAAAATGCATAAAGAAATTTGTTTGGCCCAAATTTAAACCATCCCCAATTAGTGTTGCATGCCATAAACAGGTCCTCAAGTAAGTATAACTAATTGAAAGCTACAGATGCAGCAATCATGCAAATAAAAACTCGTTAAATAGAGAACACCACATTTTCTATCAAGACAATGAAAGATATTAGGACAAATAAATTTACTATGCTAGGCTAGGGTAAGATGTATTTGGGTGGCCTGGACCTTAACCCACCCTCATCGAGGCCAAAAAAAGGACTCTAACAACATTATTTTTGTAAATCAAGCTTATAAATTTTGGGTTGGGCTCATCAATACATCCTTATTGCAACAAACATTCGAAATTAGCTTGTTACTTGTTCAGAGTTTCATGGGTTGGTCCAGTTTGACACAGGACTTGAACAACAATGTAGGAGGTGGTAGCCAGCTAGAGTATCCAAAAATGTTAGCTATTAACTCGCCACACACATTATCTCCCACGAAACCTAAATCATTATCAGAAAGTTCACCTTTAAACCAAAGATTGCTTCGATTAAAATAAGAACAATTTTGAGATGGAAGAGTTGTTTAAAATTAGCATCAAATAAGATAATATCAACGACAAAAGAAAAGAAAAAGATGAGAAACTATAACAGAAATACCATATCAATGACATTCAATTGTTCTTGAAATGCTTTAGAAAACAAAAGCCTTCAAATAAAATACTTACTTCATCATTTTTACACTCTTCTAGCTCTTGCTGCAATCCTTCTAATGATATGTTATCACTATAATACAATATGCAGAAATTATTTGTCAATAAGCATCATAAATAGTAATATGCAATAGGAGAAATAACACAGCTAATCAGCAAAAAAGAAGTATGCCCACGACCAATCACTACATATCATTAAGCACAAAACATAATTTTAATTTGATTGATATGTATAAATAAAAGAATACAAAGCATGTACTTGAATTTGCAAGCCACATACAATGGAATGTCCTTTGGCATCAATTCCAAATCACAAGGGGCACATAAAGTCCAGTTGACAAAGGATTGAATTAAGGAACATACCAGCTTGTATCCTCCTCGTTAGTCAAATCTCCAACAAATACTCCTAAATAGAATACATTCTTTTGATTATCATGTGTCTCACTATATGGCTGAACCTGCAGTGTGAGAGAAAAAAGACATTATTCAGATGCATTTCATGGGCACAGGAATAGTAGCAAAACTGAAAAGCTCAAAAGATTTGATGTTTCAATAGACATTTGGTCCAAAAACAAATTCAAAAGGGAACCATAACCCAGCCAGCCAAAAAAAAAAGTTGTTCCGCATAACATTGAATACAAAAACTTGCTTTTGATAGGCATCTTTTTTGAAAGTCTGAATCTAATTAAATTACCAACTATGCTACTAAAATACAACCTCTAGATCCAATATTAACATTTGCTATGCTACCTTAGCCATTAACAACAGTATTTCCATGTTCAAGTTGTTTTTGCTAAAACAGATCCTCGAAATTGGAAGTGAATTAGTACTTGAAATCAGTGAACTTGAAAATATAAAAAGCAAAAGATAAAATCATAAACAAAAATATGCAGGTCGAATAAAGATAGACAAATACCATTGCACCACAATGACCAATGGCAATTGAGATATTTTCCAATAAAATAGTAGATCACAAGACTATGAATTCTTTGAATTTCCATTTAGCAGGTTTAGGTATTCATATAAAACAAAAATAGATAAATGAATTAATTAAAACATACCACTTTATCGATTGTAACAACATCAGCCATAATATATAACTGATTCCACCTTGACTCAATCTGTTTCAAACATAAAAATAAGTATGTAATGGAATGAAATCAAAATGGTAACCAACAAAATTATTCAATTCTATAAAATTACAATTCTTAGATTTTCTTTTTTGTTGTTTGGTCTAACTAAATTTTTCAGATCTGCACTCCTCCAACCGTAACCCTACCCTCAGATCTCTCTCTCTCTCTCTCTCCTTCACTTAAGAAAACCCACCCCTACGGCCACAAACGCCCCAGATCTGTCCTCAGATCCAATCTCTACTCTCAGATCTACCTCCCCTCGGCCCAGATCCACGCTCTCTTCTCTCATCCCTCTCTGAACCGAAGCCTCTGCCTACGAACGTAACCTCCCTTCGGCCCAGATCTACGCTCTCGTCCCACCGCCTCCTCCGACGCCTGAAAACTGAAATCCATACCTGAAATCCACCGGAGCCGAAACCTTTAGCCGAAGCCTTTTGCCTATCCCTTTACCTCGCTCTGTCGGCCCAGATCTACCTTCATCTGCATCTCTTCCACCCTTCTATCTACATTCAGCCGACAGCCTCCAAAGCTCTCTCCATCTGCCTTCAGCCGAAGACTCCGAAGCCTCCAGAGCTCTCTCCAAACCTTCAGCCGAACCTTCTAACCGCCCCTATTATTTTTACCGGTGATTGCGCCGCGCTAATGCAATGCTCTCAAAATATATAGATTGTGCACTTTTAGTGTGTAAACATATTTATTCGATTTATAATTAAATTAATATTTAAATTAATAAAAAATATGATATATACCGATTATAAAAATAAAAATTTAAATATTATAACTTTAAAAGATAACAAATGAGATAAAAAAAAGATAATATATAAAATAAAATAATAAAATGATAATCATTCATGAAAAAAATAAAAAAGAAAAAATATATATTAAAAAAATGAACGATTTAAAAAAAGGTTAAAAAATTAAAAGAAGATTTGAATAAAAAAAATATAGTTTAAAATAAATGAAAGATTATCTATGTGAAAAAAAAAAACAGGAATAAAAAAACACAGGACTTGAATAAAAAAATTAACAGGAAAAAATTGCATGGATCTTGTTTGAGTCAATTTTTGCCCCACAGATATATGTTCATCCGACTCGAACAGGAAGCTGACGGCGGTGGTGTTCAATGGTTCTTCACGAATGAGAAACTTGTAAAAACTTCACTGGGACTGGCCCGACGAAGGACTACGACACTCAAATCAATATGAGTGATAAAATAAAGACCGATAGTAGTCGTAGATATCATACCCATGATCGTGTATAGAGTCAAATACGAAAACATATCTCCGATCGCATAAGATCGAGTATTAAACCCTACCTTTATCGGTGTATATAAATGGATATGAAACCCCTTTCTGAACGACATATAGAATTGGGAATGGAAGCCCCCTCTGAACGACAAATGAAACTGGGTATGGAACCCTCATCTAAATGACATAGATTTGCATATGGAACTCTCATCTAAATGACATAGATTTGGGTATAGAACTCCCTCTGAATTATGTATAGAACTGTCTCTCTTTCTTGTGTAAAAATTGAGTTTTCTTTGAGAGTTGTCTATACTCTGTATTTATAGCCTTCCCAGCGATGTAAAAAACCTTAATTTCCTTTTGTTTGAAGTCTTTCAACATGGTTAGCACTATATTTAAAGACTTCTTAAAGATTTAGACTTCGTCAAGATTTAGGAAAATTTAAAACTTTATGAGAGTCCACGAGAATTGTAATTCTGTAGAATTATGGAAAGATTTGACATTGATGGTTATTGTCTTCCTTATCGAATAACCATGCATGATTTTAGAGACCTATTAAATAGAGAACATCATTTGCCCCCACTTCTAATTGCATTTTGAAGAAATGGTATTACGAGTAGAGTGAATTATAAGAGATTTCCCAGAAGACCGAAAGGTCAAGAGATCAGTAGGTCAGTAGACTGAGAGATCAAATGATCGAGAGATCGAGTCATTGAGAGATCGAGTCATCGGGTGATCGAGAGATTGGTAGATCAACTGGTTGAGTGATCATGAGATCCAGAGGTCGAACGATCGAGCAGATACCAGACCGTCAGGTCGAACGATCGAGAGAACACCAGACCGACAAGTCGAATGATCGAGAGAACACGAGACTGACAGGTCGAACAATCGAGAGAACACCAGATCAACATGTTGAACGATCGAGAGAAAACCAGACCGACAGATCGAACGATCGAGAGAATACTAGACTGACAGGTCGAACGATCGAGAGAATACTAGACTGACAGGTTGAATGATCGAACAATTGGGAGCCTGACAGGTCGAATAATCGAACGATTGGGAGACCGATAGGTTAAACTATAGATCAGGGTGTCATATGCCCGTTCGGGGAATTAAATCCCATCGGTAAATCGGAGGGACATGGGCCCGTTCGGGAAATTAAATCTCATCGATAGATCGGGGCGACATGGGGCCGTTCGAGGAGTTCCATCCGTTATTGATGACGCGTACGAAAGATAAGAGTTAGACGACTTAGACCCTCCGAACGATAAGAAATCTTTAGATAAATGGGTCATGTCCACACATTCGGAGAGTTCCATCACATATTGACGACATGTACGAATGATATGAGCTGGGCAATTTAGGCCCTCCGAGCGATAGGAAATCTTTAGATAAAGGGTCGCGTCCACCAGTCTGAGAAGTTCCATCCCTTATTGACGAGCGTATGAACGATAGGAGTTGGGCGACTTAGACCCTCCGAATGATAGGAAATCTTTAGATAAAAGGGGTCGCGTCCACCATTCCAGAGAGTTCCATCCCTTATTGATGACATGTACGAACGATAGGAGTTGGATGGCTTAGACCCTCCGAGTGATAGGAAATCTTTAGATAAAATGGTAGCATCCACCCGTCCGAGAAGTTCCATCCCTTATTGATAACGCGTACGAACAATAAAAGTTGGACGACTTAGGCCCTCCGAGTGATAGGAAATCTTTAAATAAAAGGACTGCGTCCACCCGTCCGGGGAGTTCCATCCCTTATTGACGATGCATATGAACAATAGAAGTGGGGGACTTAGACCCTCCGAATAATAGGAAATCTTTAGATAAAAAAGCCGCGTCCACCCGTCCGGGGAGTTCCATCCCTTATTGACGCGCGTATGAATAATAGAAATTGAGCGATTTAGACCCTCCAAGTGATAGAAAATCTTTAGATAAAGGGGTCGCGTCCACTCGTCCGAGGAATTCTATCCCTTATTGACGACGCGTACGAACGATAGAAAACTTTAGGTTAGGGACCATGTGACCAGGAGTTCAGGTGAGCAGTGGTCAAGAGTACATAATGCTTGTACTAAGAAAAACAAAAGTAGAAGATCTGAAAATTGACCCGGAGTCTGTGTTCTAACCAAATGATGTAACTCTTGTTAAATGCGAGAGGCTAGAGACCGATGTGAGAGAATAGTGTCGGGCTTTGCATTCATGAGTGCTGGCTTATTGTCGCAGGCGTTATTACCAAGAGAATATACTGGAGTAATGTTGCAACTGGTGTGATGCAATTTCGAATAAAAATGGAGCTAAATCTCATCCTGAGGTTAGAGCTCATAAGTAAAAAACCGAGAGAAAATGGATGCAGAACTAATGTGAGATGTATGATTACTAGCATAAGTTATATGTATTTAGTAGGAAGTTGTATCCGAGAAAGTTCCATTGAGAGATTTTAATCGAAAGAGTGGGCAAGATTTGTCTGTTGGGGAGATATATCTCTAGTGATAAGTTCTACTTGTGAGGACTTATTTGAAAGATTTCATTCAAAAAGATGGGCTATGTTTGCCCGTTCGAGAAGATAAATCCCTAACAATAGATTTCGTTTAGGATGACTCATTTGTTTGATAGACTGGGCGATATTTGCCCATTCAGGGAGATACCGATGGGTCGACTGATCAAAAGATAGAGAGGCAATTAGAAGACCGATAGGCCGAGGGATTGTAAGATCAATTGAGTGATCGAGAGATCAACTTCAATAGGTTGAGTAATTAGGGGATCGGGAGATTGAGATACTGAGAGGTCTGAGCAACCGAGAGATTAAGATATGGAGAGGTCGACAGATTGAGTAATCAGCAGATCAGATGATCAGAAAGGATGAGAAACTGATAAGTTGATAGATCTATTAAGCAAATGACAGATATCGACAAATCGATAGGTTGAGTAATCAGTAGATCAAGTGATTGAAAAGTTAAAATACGATGAGTCGATAAATTCATGAAGTGAGTAACTGAAAGATCGACAGATCAAACGATTAGGAGACTAACAAGTTAAACGATGGAGAAATTGATAGGTTGAGAGACCGACAAGTTGGACAATTCGAATGGCCAAGAAGTTGAGAAACTATCAAAAGATTGAGAGGCCAACAGGACGAACAGTGGAAAGACTAACAAGTCGAACAATCGAGGGCGACATAGGCCTATTAGAGAAATAGATCTCGTCGGTTGGATAGGGTGACTGAGACCCTTCGGGGAGATAGATCCCTTTGATAAATCGGGATGACATAGGTCCGTTCGTTCGATAATGTACCATGAGACAGATAGTCAACAAATTATCCACACGAAGTTGTGAGAATAAGGGCAAGAAAATTACCTAACGAGGGGCACCCCCGACTACCTCATCCCAATTGTCATATAATCGAATGAACTCAGACCGTCAAGAATAAGTGAAGCCAGATTTGAAATTTCTACGATTTGGCAGTCAATCGTTCCCATGATGGCACCAATCTGTTGGAGTTGATTTTCACCCCACAGATACATGCTCTTCCGATTCAAGCAGGAAGCTGATGGCGGTGGTGTTCAACGGTTCTCCATGGACAAGAAACCTACAAAAACCCCACTAGGACTTACCCGGCGAGAAAACTCCGATGCTCAAATCAATATGTGTCACGCCCCGACCCATCCTCGGGTCGACCACGTGAGGAACCACCGCGACACCTCAATGCATAGGCACAACCCTCTGAGACATTGAGGCACCGTAAGGCTAAAAACACATCAGTTACAAAATCACATGAATTCCCAAGTAATAAAAGTAAAATATCTCAATGTGCCTCAAATGCATGAATATACAATCATAAGATGAGAGTTACCATTTACATATGCCAAAAATAATATACAGTCATCCCAAAGAAAATAAGTACAATGGTCAAACTAAATATTCCAAAATAATATAATAACCTCATATGAATATAGCGGAAGAAACAGGTAACCATACCCCAACCCAGTCTCCAATATAAATCCAACGAAATCAAGTCTCTACCAGCCCCTCAATCCAAGACTATACCTATGAAAGGGAAAGTGAGGGGTGAGTATCTATGGGAGGATACTCAGCAAGTGAGAGGATTGACATCATGCTATCAATATCAAGTCTGAATTTGGAGTGTCAAAGCATATATCAAATATCAAGTGTGCAAAACCAAATATGCTGTTTCAACCAAAACATTTCTCGGGGCACACATCAAAAAATAATATATATATGCATCCATCCATGTATCAAGTCGTATATGTAGAGCCGGTCGAACAAACAACCCCGGCAATGGTCTACCTCGACCAAGGACGGGCGCATTGGGGGTTTTCATAATGCAAATATCAAATAATGGCTCTCTACCCCAATATTGGTCACAGGCTACTCCAACTAGCCTGTAAATAATAATAATAATATGTATATATAAATAGTCGGCCGTGTATGGTGCCCCGCTCAACGCTAGACAGAGGTAAACTCACGTCCTCCCTGATGAGAGTCAACCTAGAACAACCATACATATGACAATTTGGCGGATACCTTCGGCCGAAGCGTATCCGGGCACAAGGAGTGCCTCTACTAAATGTCCTTCGTAGCTACTGATGCTATAGGAAGCATATCATATCGGCCGGGCACGCAGCCCGCATGCATCACATCATCACGTCAACCGGGCATACAGCCCCATACATCGTATCATAACGTCGGCCGGGCGTATAGCCCAAATAGTACATATAAATTCATTTAAAACCATGTGCCAATACCAGTGGTAGCATTAAAACGTGTCAATATGTCAAAGAAAGGTGGCACAATATCCAGTTATCAAACTCATGGATGCATATTAATAAAATCAGCAGTTGTGACACTCTAATAGTCACAAAAATATGTACATACACTTATCAAAATCCAAAAACTCAGTTTTCACATGTATAGAAATCATGTCGTTTGAAAATCGATAAAACATGATTTGTCAATCAATAGTAGATGTCAAAGTCCCACTCACTGTATGGGGGAGGGTAGATCACTCCCCAAAGTACCACTATAACCAGCAAATGGAACCCCCTCGGATCGATCACCAATCACGTAACTACAATGATCATATATGCACACGTATGTCACTATAGGAAAATATATGAAATAAATTATACTTTAACAATTTCTTAGTCTAGGGCCAAGTTCTAGGGCATTTTAAATAAGTCCCTAAGTGTATTTGTACAAAATATCCAATTTTCCAAAGTTTGGCCCGGTCAAAATCACTAGAATTTCCATACACTAACCTCAAATTCTCCCCATTCTGTCATGTCTTAGAAATAATACAATAACTTTTTATACACAACTCCAATTCAAGTGAAATTTTGATATGTTGTAGGTAACTTTATGACCTACAACTTTCATGTTATGCATTTTCTCAAAATCTCATCACAGAATTTCCAAAAATACTCATTTTGTTTCTGTCGCGTTCTATATTCAGATTTTGTCCTATTATTGTGCAGAAACCATAACTTTCACCCTACTCATCCAAACTTAATGAAATTTAAACATGTTATACCTAAGACATAGATCTAAAACTTTTATGTTTTGAGTTTCACTCAATTATGCCGAGAAAGGGGTTGAAATAATTCATGATCAGAACAGTCAGGTTTCAATTGGAAACAAGGTTTCTGTCAAAACTTCTTTAGGAAAAAATGGTATAACTTTTGAGTCCCTCATGCGAATTGAATGAAAGTTTTATATGTTGTAGACAAGGGTGATACCTACAACTTTTATGTTTTGAGTTTCTCTAAAATAGGACTGGAAAAGGGTCGTTTTGCACACTGTTTTTTGGTCCGAAATAGAACAATTTTCTGTCATGTTTTAGGAAAAATGTCATAACTTTTGGCACAAGTATCAGATTAAGGTGGTTCTTATCTCGTTGGAAAGATAAGATCTAGATCTACAATTTACTTAAATAGAGCATTTTCTAATTCAGACTGTAAGGTGTATCAAAACAAAGGCAAAGTCACGGACAGAACTAAGAACAAAATTTAAAACAGGACATAAATCCATTTACCTAAAGTTTGGAGTTTTAAGTCCACAAATCTTCACCTCAAATGCCCCTTCTTCCTTCTTTGCAACTTGATTTGGCCTTCCTTAAAATCATGAGACAACGCTTCACTTGGCTTAAATCGACATGTGCTAAAGAAAATGATAAAAGAACATGTTTTTACCTAAGGAAGCTTGAAGAAGAGTTGCTGAAATTTCAAGGTTTCCTCTCTATGAGGCTCTTGGTTTTGCTCTTGTTCTCACTAACAAGTGTTCTCTTTTGGTCCTAGCCTTGTAGTATGTTGTTCTAGGATGAGAATAGGTGGGATTAATGTAAGAATATGGGTGGCTTTTTGTGAAGAGTGAATGCTTCTTTCTCCCACAGTTTGGACAAGGAAACAACAAACCACTTGTACTTGTTAGCTTTAAATCCTAATTGCACTCAATCATGATCTAAGGTCCACAACTCTTGAACTTCTCCATGCAAAATCCCTACCCTTGATTTGCTTCCACACTTTAATCATTAGAAATGTCTTATCATCCACTATCTCAATTTAAGGGCTTACATTTGCATGCAACTTCAAGCAAACTTCCTACCCTTGGATCAAGTTTCAACAAATTCTCCTTTCTCCTCTCAAATTCGGCTAACCACTTGTCCTCCTTACTCTAACACCTGTTCAATTCATTGTTTTAATAGAATACACTTGTCACATTTCATTTAAGTTTTTGTTAATTGCTAACAAGTCCTTTAACTTATAAAAATTTAAATTTGAACCCTAAAAATTTTTATAATTACACATTAGACCCAAAATTTCATGTTAGGTCTAATTAAATTTATTTAATGTGAAATTGAGGTTATTGAGTCTCTTTGAGTCAAAATTGACGCGATTTGCATTTTACCGGTAAATTTATGGGGTTTTACCGATTTAACCCTAGAAATTTATATTCATCAAATTAAAAAAAAAATTCCTACATTCTCCCAATCCCTTATTATCATCATAGGACCATTTGTTGGTTATTTCTGAAAATATTTACCTTTTCCGATAATCGGGACAAAATTCTCTGGGGTCGTTCTAACGAAAAAATTTCTTATTGAAAATTCATGAATGTAGTCGTCTAAAACATCATATATATATATGAATTTTGAATACGCCATAGGATACACCGAGGGTCGATGTTACAGTATTAGTGATAAGATAAAGATTGATAGTAACCGTAGATATCATATCTCTGATCGTGTATAGAGTAAAATATAAAAGTATATTTCTGATCGCATAAAATTGAGCATGAAACCCTACCATTGTCAGTGTATGTAAACGAGTATGAAACCTCCCTCTGAACAACGTATAGAATTAGATATGGAAGTCCCATCTGAACGATATATGAAACTGGGTATGGAACCCTCATCTGAATGACATAGATTTGGGTATAAAACTCCCTCTGAATTATGTATAGAACTGCCTCACTTTCGTGTGTAAAAAACTAAATGCCATTTGAGGGTTGCATATACTCTGTATTTATAGCCTTCCCAGGGGTATAGAAAATCATAGTTTCCTTTTGTTTGAAATCTTTCAAGATGGTTAGAATAATAATTAAAGACTTTTGAAAGATCAAGACTTTCTCAAGATTTAGAAAAGTTTAGAACTTTATGAGAGTTTACGAGAATTATAATTCTGTAGAAATATAGAAAGATTTGATTTTGATGGTGATTGTCTTCTTTATCAGATGGCCATATATGATTTTGGAAATCTATTAAATAGGGTATCATCAAACCTGAATAAAAAGAAAAATATAGTAGAATCCCACAAAAGATGAAGGATCAAAGCGAAAAAAACTGAATTAAAAGAAGTAGAAGGATTTGAATGAAAAAAATAGTAGCTTCTAAATAAAAAAAAAATAGTTCGGTTTCCTAAAAGATGTTGGACCTAAGTATATATAAAAAAAAAACCTGATAAAAAAATGCAAGGAATTGAGGAAAAAAAATCAGTAGGAAACAATTGTGGAATCCTAAATTTTAAAAAAAAAATAACGGAGTCTTCCAAAAAAGGAATGACCCAAGCGAGAAAAAGGGGCAAAAAATGTAAAATCTTAAATGAAAAAAAAAAGATAGCAATGAGGGTACTTTGGTCATTTAAAAAAACAGATGAACAATAACTATGGAGTCCCGAATGGGAAAAAAAAAAGAACATAGAGGGTCCTCCAAAAAAGGAAAGATTCAAGCGAAAAAAAAAAGAAATAAGGCAAAAAAATAAATGTAAGGAGTTGAATTGAGAGGAAAAAAAATATTATACTATTATATAAAAAGCAAGTTGGGGTTACTATTTATGGACACTGTTAATAAACAGTAACCCCATATTTTTTGGTCCCGCCCTCTTTTTTCTTTCTTTTCATTTGCATCCTTTTTTTTATCCAGTTTTTTTTTCTTGTTTCACTTGGGTCCTCCATTGTTCATGAACAATACACCATATTTTTTGAACCCATCATCTTTGTTTTCTTTCATTTGCATCCTTTTTTTATTTTTTTCATCCAGCTTTATTTTTTCTTTTTTCGCTCGGGTCCTCTATCATTCATATGCTTTGTTTTGGAGTCTTTAAGTGGTTCATTCATATTTTTGTTTAGCTTCTTTTTTTTTTCATTCGCATCCTCTATTATTCATATGCTTTTCACAAAAGTCCCTATTTGATCATCTCATATTTTTTGTACTCTGCTATTTCTTTTTTCATTTACGTCCTTTTTTTAGGTGCAGCTTCTGTTTTTTGTTTGCATTATTTTTTTTGGGAGATGTCTTTATTTGGTCATTTCATATTTTTGAAACCCTGCTATTATTTTTTCCATTGAAATTTATTGCATTTTTTTGCAGACTCCGCTATGTTTTTTTTTTTTTTTTTTTTCGTTTAGGTCTTTTTCAATTTTTTTTACTCGTGGGATTCCGTTATGTTTTTTTTCGTAAAAGTCTTTTACACTTTTTTTAACCATTTTTTTTCGCTTAGATTTCTTATCTTCTACGAACTATTTTTTTTTTCCATTAAGGTACTTTCACTTTTTTTTTAACTCGTAACGACACCTTTAGTTTTTTTTTTCATTCAACACCTTGCAATTTTATTAACTTTTTTTTTTCGCTTAGATCCTTTGCTTTTTTGAAACCATATTTTTTTTTATTTAGGTCCTTTGTCTTTTTAGAACCACACTTTATTTATTTTTTTCAGCTTTTCACATTTTTTACCATTTTTTCCTTGGGTCTTTCATCCTTTTGAACATAGGTTTTTTTTCCTTCTTTTTTTACCACATGAATGGTTATCCCATTATCTTTAGATCATAACCTTTTATTTTTTTCATTTGGATCCTTGCTTTTTTTTTTAACTTGATTTTTTTTCTCTCAAATCTTTCATCTTTTTTATATATAAGTTTTTCTGTTTTTTTTTAGCCTCACGAATGATTATCCATTTATTTTTAAATCATAATTTTTTCCCATTTAGATCCGTGTTTATTTTATTTTTTTATCTAAATTTTTTTCTTAAGTTATTCTTTTTTCTAAACTAAGACTTTTTCTCTTTTTTTTCCTTTCTTGTCCATTCAAATCCTTTTATTTATCCAATTTTTTTTTAAAACTTTAGTTTTTATCATTTTTTAATATATGTTTTTCTTTTTTTATTTTTTCACCCTATATATGGTCATTCCTTTATTTTTAAATCACAGTTTTTTCTATTTAGATCCTTGCTCCTTTTATTTTTTTTTACTCTTTTTTTCCTCTTTGGTCATTCATTTTTTTAACATATGTTTTTTCATCTTTTTTTTTGCTCCACCAATAGTCATCCCTTTATTTCTATTATCTTTTTACTCTACTTATTAACTATTTTTTACTTCATTCGTTGGTATTTTTTAGAATTTCAGTGGTTAGACTCATTTTTTATGTCATTAATATATACCATATTTTTTATTGATTTGAATAATAATTTAGTTCAAATATTGAGTTAATTATAAATTTAATAAATATTATATGATAAAAAATATAATTCATATTTTATGGACATCCCGCACATTAGCGCGGGCAAAAAAATAGTATATATATTAATAGGAGTACTTTGGTCATTCACAAAGAGGTGGATGAATAGTAGCGCACAATAATAAGCAGATAAGCAGTAGCTGTGGAGTCTTGAATAAAAAAATAAATAAAGGGATCCTCCAAAAAAAGGACCCAAAAGCAAAAAAAAAAAAAGAAGAAAAATAGAAGAAAAAATGTAAGGAGTTGATTAAAAAAAAAGATAGCAATGGGGGCAATTTAGTCATCCACAAAGAGTCGAATGAACAATAGCGTATACAATATCCCCAACTGATGCTTTATATAATAAGATAAAAAAAAAACGTAGCGTTCTCTAAAATAAAAAAACCAAAACGAAAAAAATAGACAAAAAGTAAGGATTTAAACGAAAAGAGAAAAAGAAAAAAAAAGATAACAAGGGAGATTTTGGTAATTGGATTTGAGATATTGTTCATGAACAGTGCGTGTGAACAGTAACACCAAGCGGCTCTTTATATATATATATATGATAATTATTATTATTTTAATATTATTAATATTATTATCATCATTATTATTATTATTACTAATATAATTATCACCACTATTATTACTATTAATTTTTTTATTACTATTATTATTAGTATTATCAAATATATTATTATAAATTTAAAGTTATTAAAATTTAAAATATTTCTAAGTCATAGTGGGGCATAGTTATAATACAAAATCAATTACTTCGTTGTTATTATAAATATATATATCATATTTTTTATTTTATTTTACTTTATTTTATACTTTTATTTTATTTTTATTTTTATTTTTATTTTTATTTTGAGTTAATCATATTTTCTCCTCCTATAGTTTAACCAAATATCCACTTATCCTCCTATGGTAAAAAAATTCCATTAATACCCCTATGGTTTTGAAAAAAATGAAAAGTCGACGAAATTTAACAGAATTTTATAAAATTAACGTGATATAACGAAGATACATAAAATATCCATTCTACCCCTCAATGCTTTCTCTCTCTCTTCCCCTTCCATATTCATCTTCAACCTCCTACAGCATATCAAAAAAAAAAAACTCCCACTCATTTTCTCTCTCCCTCTCCCTCTCCCTCTTCCCCCATTCATCCAGCAAAAAAAAAAAAAAAAAAAAAAAGCTTTTTGTGATCTGCTGAATGCAAACATGTGGCTGAAGACTAAGGCTAACATGCCCTAAAAATTGATAGCAAACGGGTGGCTGTGCAGATGATTAGCGGTTGCTGAGAAAATGATTGGACAACTTAGATGAACGACAGTGACTATTGGCTGTCAAATTGTTCGTGGTAAAGACTGAGATTGTGATGTTGGCGAATCAAATTGCAAAATCGAAACTTGACGGCGAATGGAAGACGATAATGGTAAATGGCAATCGGTGACGAAGGGGGCACCATGGAAGAAAAATATAAAATGGTACCAGGTCTCAATTTGTGGCACCATGGTTATGGATGCACCAACTCAGAGAAAAACTTAAAGAAATTCAGCTCTTTCCTAATCATTGCATTCATGATAATTATTGGATAATACTTCAATATTGTGTACTGCATAAAGTCAATTTGGATAAATCCTTAACTTTGCTTCTAACAGTTACAACTTGGGGTTCTAGTTGCTGCAACTTGCTAAATTGTTGGACATGGAAGAATTGATTGGGCATGGCTAAGAGTTACTAATGCATATTAGTCCATTAATTTCATATAAAAGTGGGTCGAATGCTAACCAAGTAGATTTCTTTCTTACTAGGAGAAGTGATAGAATTACCTATAATGACTGTAAGATTATATCGAGGGAGAATATAGTAACTTAGTATAGGTTTTTAGTTTTAAATGTATGTGTGCCTAAAAGGTAAAAATAGTGTTGATCATTTATAAAGTTAAGAATTAAGTGGTGAAATCTCAAAGAAGAAAATGTGACGACTTTTAGAGACAAATTAATTGAAATGACAAATCGGTCTACCAATGATGATTCAAAAACAATATGAAAAAAGATATTTAATAATATTATGAGTATAGACAGGGAGGTTCTTGACAGATCAAGGGTGGGGCTCCAATAGGTAAAGAGTTATGGTCGTGAAATGAGAAAATGCGAACTATTAATCGAATCAAACGAAAGTGCTATAGGAATTTTAAAAGTAATAACAGTAGCGAAACATATGAAAAATACAAAGGTACAAAAAAAGAGATGAAAAAAATTATCTAATAATCAAATAGTAAGATATAAAATGAATTATACAAGAGACTAGAAACGAAGAAAGAAATATCTACAAAATTGTCAAATTAAAAGAGAGGAAGATAAAAGATCTAAATAATGTTAGATATATTAAAAGTGAAATCAATAGTATATTTGTAAGGAATGAAGACATAAGAAAGTGTTAAAAGGACTATCTTGATAATCTCTTTAACGTTAAGAGTACAATAGGTAGAGGAAATGTCACAATATCTACGGAAGAGATTAATAAAGACTTTAAACATAAGATTTATTCTCATAAAGTAAATAAGACCCTAAAGAGAATAAAAAATAACAAAGCCATAAAATATGATAACATTCCTATTGAAATGTAAAAATGTTTAGGTGAATTTGGTAATAACCGCTCTTTTCATCAAATTTTGGCGAATCAAGAAAATGTCCCAAATATAGAGAGAAAGTTACTTGTACCACTATATAAGAATAAAGAAAATATACAATATTGTTATAATTATAGAGAAATTAAACTTATAAGTCATACTATAAAGTTATGGGGAAAAATGATAGAGCATAAATTGAAACTAGAGATAAGCATGCTTCAAAATCAATTTGGATTTATGTCGGGATGATCCACCACTGAAATAATTCATTTGTTACGATATTTAATGAAGACATTTAAAGTATAAAAAAAGACCTACATATGATATTCATTGATCTAGAAAAAGCATATAATAGGGTTTCTAGAGACGTATTGTGTAACACCGACTCTCGGTGTATTCTATAGTGAATTCCATTTCATATATATATATATATAATGTTTCTACTACTATGTTCATGAATTTTCACTAAGAAAATTTTCCTGATAAATCAACATTAAATTTTTTACGGTAAAATATAAATCGGATCAATTTTGACTCAAAGAGATTCAAAACCTTAATTTCACATTACATAAATTTAATTAGGTCTAATATAAGATTTTGGGCCTAGTGTGTAATTATGAAAATTTTAGAGGTCAAATTAGAATTTTTATAAGTTAAAGGACTTGTTAGCAATTAACAAAACTTAAATGAAATGTGACAAGTGTATTCTTGTATTGAACAAGTGTTATAGTGAGGAGGACAAGTGTTGGCCAAATGGAGATGAGAAAGGTAAGGTGGGCCAATGAGAACACATGCACATGAAAACCAATGAGAACACATGCAATAGTCAAAATGATCCTATGGTTTAGATTAATTAGAGATTTGATCCTAGAGTGGTGAGTTATTAACACAATAATAAAAGAAGAAGGCCTTAGAATGCTTGTTCATTCTTCCCAATTCGTGAGAACAAGGAGAGAAGCAAGAGACGAAGACCAAGAAAGTGAGGTAAGAAATTTTATCATGTCTCACTCTAAATTTTATTTCTATCCGTAATTTCATCTCTATTTTAAGGCATCTTAGAGCCAGAATTTGAAAATGTGCTAGTTATATGAATTGTAGATCAAAGTCTTATCTTTCCAACGAGATAAGAATCACCAAAATCTGATGCCTGTGCCAAAAGTTATGGCACTTTTCCTGAAACTCGACATAAAAGTATCCTATTTCAAACCTTGACAGTAGTGAGTAAAAACGACCCCTCTCCAGTCTTATTTTGAAGAAACACAAAACATGAAAGTTATAGATATACTTCTTGCCTATAACATATAAAAATTTCAGCCATTTCACACGAGGAAATTGAAAGTTATACAATTTTCCTTAAAACTGTGTTGACAGAAACTTTATGTTTCACTAAAACGTATCAGTCCTGTTCATGAATTTTGTTGAACCCCTTCCAGGCATATTTGGATAAAACTCAAAACAAGAAAGTTGTAGATCTATATCTTAGCTATAACACGTTAAAATTTCATTAGACTTTGGTAAGTAGAATGAAAGTTATGGCTTCTGCACAAAATCTGGACAGAATCCAAAACTTAAATATGACAGTAACAAAATGAGGCTTACCGGGAATTCTGTGATTTGAATCTGAGGAAGTGTGTAAATGTAAAATGAAAGTTATAGTGCTATCTCTTAGCTTTAAAATGAGATAAGAATCATCTGATTTGGACTAGTATAGCCAAAGTTATAGTCTGTTTTCCATGACTACGCAGGTTAAAAAATCTGCAAACTGTTTGTCTCCCTAAGAGTTATTTGAGTTGAACGGAGGGAGCACTTGATTTACGCTTTGTGGAGATATTGGGGAGTGCGTTATCCTCCCCTAACAGTGAGTGGGACTTGACATCTACTTTTAATTGATACTGTGTTTTAAAAAGGTTTTCAAATGTATGATTTAAAATGGTATGATTGACCTATTTCCCTGAATTTATGAAAATGTTTTGTGATATATGGAGTGTCCCAACTTGTTTATATCGATATGCATCCATGATTTTGACACTTGATGATTGTGCCACACTTTGATATATCCACATGATTTTATGCTTCCATTGCATATTGGCACATGATTTTGACATGTTATGGCTTGAGATATATGATTTGGGCTGGATGCTCCTGTGGATACTGTGATGATGATGATATGCTTCCTATGGCATTCCGTAGCTACGAAGGACATTTGGTAGAGGCACCTATTGTGCCCGGATACGCCTCTGCAGAGGGTATCCACCAGATTGTCATACATATTATACGGACAGTCGTCGGTTAAACCACTTCGGGGAGGACCTTGGTAGGTCTAGCACCGACGGGTTTCCATACACGCTTGATCCTTGATACGTGTGCGATATATATATACAGGCTAGTTGGAGTAGTCTATGACCAACGTTGGGGTTAAGAGCCTTATTTTATTACTTGTACCATGAAAACCCCCAACGTTACCCGTCCTTGGCCATGGTTAGCCTTTGCCGGGATATTTTCGGCCAGCTCTACATGATATGACGGACATGCATAATAGATGCATATTTGATTTGATACGTATGCCGTGAATGATTTATTGTGATGTCATAATATTTTTGCCTACAATGGATTTATTGGGACATAATTTTGACACTCCTAATTCACCCAAAAATTAATTGTAGCATGTCATCCCCCCGACTTGCTGAGTACCAACCCCCCTCTCTACGGTACTCACCCCTCACATTTCCCTCTTACAGGTGTAGACTTGGACTGAGAGATTTATGTGCATTGTTGTATTGGATATTCTTGGAGACTACTGGGTTAGGGTATGACTACCCGCTCTTCTGCTATATATATATTGAGGTTATTGTATCATTTGAGGAAGTTAGGATGACCATTATATTTGTTTAAATTGGGATGACTGTATTTATAATTTTTCTGGTCTGTATAAAGTTAACTCTCACTTGTTTTAATTTGCATTGAGGCATACATGTATTATTTTTATTTCTTAGGGATCTCTGTGATTTGGAAACCTGGATTTTGTGAATGTCGACAGTCTTACGGTGCTTCGATGTGCGGGACGTGGTGCTCGTGCATCGAGGTGCCGCGGCGGGTTGGTCACGTGCCCGGCTCGGGTGTGGGTCGGGGTGTGACATATTGTGATCGGCACTGATGAAGAAATAGATTTTCTTGAAATACATTAATGTTATTAGAGACATGTATGAAAGAGCTGTGATCAATATAAGAACTTATAAGGGTCTGAGCGATAGCTTTCCTTTTAACATTATGCTTCATCAAGATTCGACATTAAGCTCCATCATTTTTACAATAGTGATAGATAAAATTATAAAAAAATATCCAAAAAGAAAAACTAGATACATACTTTTTGTAAATGATATAATATTGGTTGATAAAACTAGAGAGAGCATGAGTGCTAAATTTGAGTTATAAAGAGTCACACTGGAATTTAGAAAATTTAGATTGAGTAAATCTAAAACTGAATATTTGAGATATAGTTTAATGACAATCATTAGGATGATAAAGAAATGATTAGGTTAGTAGGAAAAGATGTACCAAAAAGTGTCAATTGCTTCTTAATCATAAAATACTTGCACAAATAGCTATATCAAATAAGAATTATCTTTATATGATTTCCACTGAAATTATCAAATAAAAAAATTAGAAGGGAATAGTTTAAGTGAGTTTATGGATGTGTGGTAAAACTAGAAAAGATACATTAAAAACGAAGAGATATATAATAAGTTGGGAGTTAATTCAATTATGGATAAAATACAAGATTATCATCTGAGATAATTTGGCCATATGCAATGAAGATCAAAAAATGTATCTGTTAGGAGGACCAAGAACTTAAATATATGAGATTTAGTAAAATATAGAGATAGATGATTGTAAACTTAGATACAAATTATCCGTAAAAATATGATAGTTATAGATTTAGTTGATAAGATGGTTTTAGATAGAAATGAGTGGTATAAGAGAATCCACATAAATTAAATCAATACTCTTGTATTTTTTTCGATATTTGACTCTCGAATGATCGATTTCAAAAATTGGGATGGAAGGCCTAACTTCTTGCTGTTGTTGTTGGTTTAACTAAATTTTCATTTTGAGATCACATTGCGTTGTATTTGGAATCAAGAATTGAAATTGATTTGGAAGTGAGACCGTGTAAAATTATAATTCTCGAAATTGCAACTAATTTGGGTTCAATTCTATTACTTGATTAAACAACTAAGATATTCATTTGCAAGTATGTCTCTAGATTTGTATTTAAAAAATAAATTAATATTGATGAATTAAGAAAAATTAAAATATTAAAGTCTACCAATTTCTCACTTTCGGGAGAAAAATCAATAAGATTATAATCAGAGATTCATGAAGAATCTTGCATAGATTCAACTAATTTTGTTCAAACTCGTTAGACCTTTAAATAAAATCAATTGATTCTATGAAAAACTCGTTGAATGACAATGAGGTTGTTTTAGTGGCGAATTTGAAGGGGTAGAGTGAGAGAGAGAAAGAGAGATTGGATCACATATCTGGTAGTAAATCAACTAAAAGCTCACTTGAAGATGAATAGAGCTTCTTCAGGGTGCTTCAGCTGTGTGTGTTGTGAAAGAGAGAGCAAAAGTAAGATCAGTTGACTGTTTGGTTTTGGCGTTTAGAATTAAAGTTTAGCTGATCTGTTGTGCAGTTAATCACTCGTGGAGATGGAGGTTGTGTGATCTTGAGCTTGGCTAATAATTTGGAAAGAATTTAATCTTATCAGAAATTAAAGTTTATAGATGAAGTGATAGTGGAGCCCAAAATCAAAAATCTATCTTTTGATTTGCTTACCAAATGATAAAATATCTTGTTGAATATGCTAAAATTCAATTGATATAAAGAAATAATAAATGCAAAATGGGATTAAGATGAGAATGGAATTTATGAATCACAATGAAAAATTGAATGATTTGTAAACTTGAGATTGAAACCTAGTAGAGTTGTATAGACTCGATGAGTTGGTCAAATTTGAAGCAATTTTTATGTTTTATTGGAGTTTAGGTTAGAAAAAATGAAACAATTGCTGGTATCAGTTCCGGAAGGCTTACAAGGCCTCTTTTCCTAAAAGTCATGCTTTTGACAAACTTATAGCCCAAATTGTCCTTCCTTCCCCCATTACTCCCACATTATGTCAATAGGTCATAATCACTATCCTTTATGTGATTTGCCACTCAATTTACTAGCAATAACTCCAACCAATTGAAGTCAGATAAGCAAACCAAAATTTTCGTATGCAGCACAAACTATAACCCAATTTTGTAAAGCTTCTTTTCCTATGAGAAGACCTTGGACCCTTAAGATGGGGCCATCAACTCAGTTAACATTCCATAGTTTTTACCTCCTAATAAAGATCTTTTAAGACCTCTTTTGCTTGATATACACTTAAGTTCTAAATCACATCTTAATGCTTATAGTGCCAAAAATACTATGCCACATTCAAAATAAAAAAGGAGATGACATTTACAGAAACCCTAAGAATTGGAGGAAAAATCATGGGTGAGAAACAGTTTGAAATCTAAACTTACCTTTACAGAAACCATAGAGATGATTAAGGTAACCACGTCATCTGGAGGTCGAAGGTTTCATTGTTCAGATGACAGGGAGCGTTATCGTAAGCTATTCATCCAAGGAGGCTTTCTTTCAAAGACGAAGAACGAGTGAGAGAAAAAATCTTGAATTAGGCTTAGTAAATGGTCCCATGGATTGCACAAGCATTGTACATAGTCACACTTGCACGCGTATGAGGAGGGCCTAAGTCGGGCTTATGAGGTCCAAACGTGAGCATAAGCACATACGTTGGCATTGAACTATTTGGGGTGACCTCATTGGTCCAGGAGTTCGAGCTAGTTGGTTTTGTATGGATTGGATAACTCTAGTGTTGGGGCAACCATTTGAATAGTCAAAAATCAATTCTGCCTTGATTAGTGTTTTCTTATGTTTGTTTTGTAATTCCTTCCCCAAATTTGATAATTTTTAGAAAGTGTTTAAATCACTGTTTAATTAAGTTATTAGCACCTAGTTATGTATTAAATGGTACTAAATTTACTATCCTGAAAAATGAAAATTGAAAAAAAACTGGGATTTAGTAAAATTGGAGAACATGTTAAAATACTTCATCCATGTTGCTCTATAAATAGAGACCACTTTCCCATTTATTCACTTTAGAATTTTGAATTAGAAGTTTTACGAGAGTAGAAAGCTAGAGAGATGAGGGACAATTTCGAAATTTTTGAAATTCTACCAATTTTGAAGGTTTTTTTGATCTTCAAACTTAGAATTTTCCTGTAGAGTTATTGGCAGGCTTTTATTTTCATCAAAACATTTTTTAACTGCTCGTAAAGGTACACAGAGAAATATGACTGTCACAATTCCTACAATATATGGTTTTGCATATTTTCCAATTTTAAACCCTAACTCTCATGTTGTATCCTTACCTATAAGATTGTCATAATTCCAACTCTTAATAACGAGATTAATGACTTGGCCCTTTATCACACACCTAGTAAAAATAGATTGTTTCATTGATTATCATTCTACTTATGTGTTGGCAATATTATCCTTGCGATGTCAATTTGCTTGTCATCATCTTCCTCGTAATCATCTTCGTTGTTTAGAAGAAAGCCTTCTCATATGTGTTTTTGTCATCCTCATGATTAACCATGTTTGTGGGTATCTTTAAGGATATTAAATGGACTTGTGCCCACCCATACCATATCTATAGCACTTTCCAAATCCTGTTTTGCATAAAGATTCTCTATTATTCTAAGTTATCCCCTTTCAATCACCATTGATGCCATACCTCTATCCACCCTTTACCTTGAAACAATGGTTTTAGGTTGAATATTTGTGGGTATTGAATTCTCCTTGTTCAACCAAATTAAGTCGAGCCTTTGTATTAAGAATTCTCATCGAATAATCAACCTTCCAACTATCTCACTCCTATATCATCAATCTCAGCCCTCTAAGTCATGTTTATCACTATATTGATGTTGTTTAATATCAAACATTCAATTCTTTTCTAAATCTCTAGCCTCAATCCCTAAATATGCGCAACTTATTGTTATACTAGGTTTTCTAACTACTAAATAAATGTTGAAATTTAGTAATGTTCTTGATGATGGACTTATTACCTTACTACACTTGTGATACTATGAAACAAATATCATAATTTGAATATAAAAACCTATCTTTTATCATTTTTTTTTATCGCCTCCCAAGTTCTATAAACTGTTTACCCCCTCTCTTCCTAGAAGCACTCTAACTATCATATCAAATTTGAACCACTTTTGTTTACCTATATGCTATTGTGTTCATAATCATATCACTAGAGATCTCAAAATATTCATAAAATCAATCCATAAAAAAATCTTATATATCTCAATCCCCATTAGAAAGCCATGTTTTAAATAAAAGCCACTTTCATATTTGCAATTTTTATGGTTTTTTTTTGTTTTTTTTGTTTTTTTTTTACTTTATCTCCTTTGTCTCTAGATCCATAACTTGACCTAGTAAATTTTCACGAATTACTTCTCGGATTAGATAACCATGAACATTATCACTATCATGTTCCTCTTCTAGTTTTGATTTGTATTAGCTTGTATTCCTTTGGCTCAGAGTGCAATTGTTATTTGTTTTAGATCGGCTTCGAGTCTCTCCAAGGTCTTTCTATGTGTAATCCATCACCTAACTTAAATCTATCATCCTTCGATCTTCATGGGATTGATTACTTTCCATTACTTCTGTTGAAGCCAAATTTTACTTCATGGTAAATTACCTTTCTAGCTTGAATAGGGAGCTGAAGATGTTATGCTTATTGGGTTGTCTTCAAGGAATAGATCTACAAAAACCCACCAAAGGTGATTCCGATAAATAAGACTCCGACGTTCAAGTCAGAAAGAGTGGTAAAAATAAAAGATTAAAAGAGTCTAAAGCTTGTGTAATCTCTGTGTGTTGTATATAGAGTAAAGAGTGCATACCTGGCAAGTTACCTTTGCATAGTATATATAACATCTTGTGTGTTGAGAGACGTAGAAACCCTACTTACCTTGTAGAGGAGATGGCTGGAGAACTCTCAAGATTGCTGGAATCTTAGTTGTAAACTTCTCGTAGATTCGAATTCCTCTGAGATAGGAAAGTTCTAGTTGTTATTGTAAAGATCAAGAAAAGTCCAAGATTCTGAGGAATTTACTTCCTTATCAGGAGAGATCAATAGATTTGTATCGGAGTAAGGAACGTTTAAGTTTGTAAAGATTTCTTTTCTTAGCAGATAATCGCAACTAGGACCCGTCGTGTAGTGGGAGTTATTTCTATAGGGATCGAAGGAACCGTGAGGTCGAGGGACCAAATATATAGTACATACTAAGAGAGAAGCATAGAAACTAGGTCAAGAGCGAGTCTTTGACTGAATGGAAAACCAAGAGAGTAAAAGTGCTTATCGAGAGATCACTTAGTAGTTTGTGAGCTTTATGATTATGGGCCTACTAAGCCTTCATGGTAATGGGCAGTTAGACCATGTAATATCATTTTTCCCCACTCATGATGTCATTTCATAGAAAGAACATTAGGAGTAGAGTTAAAGTTATAAGAATTAGGAAATTAAACAAGCATGAAAGCGAAACAGTTTTGAATGTGGAAAAACTCGATAGTGAGCATTAAATGTGGGATGTGCCGCTTTGGTTTTTGTGAATCTTCTTCAACATGCTTTTTATTACTTGGCCCACAATTGGTTACAGGCATTGTGGTTTTTATGCTTTCGTTAGTTTACTTTGTTGCGAGAGAATTTGGGAGTTTAGGGTTTAAAGACTAGCGATAACCAAAATGGTGAGGATTACTAAAATTAGGAGTGCAATGAAAAACAAGTTGCATGAAGTGAGGAATGCTCTTGCTTTGAGAGATGATTTTTATTTGCGATTACTATAGGAGGATGGGAGGGTGAATATGGCACACGAGACTTCTCTACTAATGTACAAAGAATACGTCAGGTACGGTTTGAAGGTGCCTTACTTAGGTATTTTCATGCAAATCGGTTTGGAATATATTTTCGACTCTGTTAATCTTAAGCTCCTAGTAGTTGATTCTAGCAACGATGAGTCTGGAGTTTTTGTCAATTCTAGGTAGAGGTTACCATCGGAGGATGGGAGGGTGAATATGGTGCACGAGACTTCTTTGCCGACGTACAAAGAGTACGTCAGGTACGGTTTGAAGGTGCCTTACTTAGATATTTTTGTGCAAATCTTAAGGGTTTGGAATATATTTCCGACTCTATTAATCCCAAGCTCCTAGCAGTTGATTCTAGCAGCGATGAGTTTGGAGTTTTTGTCAATTCTAGGTGGAGGTTCTTCTACAAGGAGAGCACAAATAAGAGTTGATGAAAAAGTTCTTCTCTATAAAGTTTGAGAAGAAGGAACTGGTGCTAGTATTGTCGAGGTTTTTTGGGGAGCCAGTAGTGGCATTAAAGGCTTCGACCCATTCTCGACACTCAGGTTTTGTGTGCTCAGTTGGGAGCTTTTGCCAGTCAGAGGGTAGGTCCATTCAAGTGGATACCCTCCTTGATGATCTGATATTGAAGATGGTTGGGTTGTTACTAAATCAGAAGGTAAAAATTAAAAGGCCTCTCTTGATGAAGAAGGCAACAACTAAGCTGTTTGGTGTTTTTAGCTATGTCGATAGGGATGATCTACGGGAGATCACTATCGACTGAGTAATGAGGGTCCAAAGTAAGAAGAGTGTCAAGGATGGAGAGAGTGCGTCAGGAGAAAGGCCAGTGATGTGCACCCTATCGTTGTCCTGGTTCCCAAGAAGAAGAAGAGAAAGTTAGTGGTCTTCAGTCCTAGCAACGAGGAATTCGAGGCCACTGGAGTAGAGAAGCCTTCCGCACCAGTTTTGGCTATTGAAGGTGTCGAGATTGCAATGATGATGTTAGGGCTTTCAACATTGGAGGGAAGGACATTTCCTACATAGCTCCAGGCACAGGCAAGGAAGAGATGGGATCGGGAATTAGGATCGGATCATTGAGTGCTCTTTCAGAGCACATGTATGTTCAAAAGGGTAAAAGGGTTATGCCCAATGAAACGGCTCCTCTCCCCCTCGTTTTTATGAGGTCCTTTGATCAGTTAAAGGACCTGAAGGAGAAAGGGGTTTTAGCTATATAGATATTGTCGAGGTGAGGAGGTTTGCAGACAGACTGGATTACCATTGCTGTAAACTGGAGTTGAATCGTTTAACCATGGAGCAGGTGGACGAGATTATAATTGCTCTTGGAATTCACCTATATTTTTTTTCTTAGTGTATTGATGAACTTGGTATTTCAATTACGACTGATGTGATTTGCTTCGTTATGTGTAGGCTGCCATTATGGCCGAATTCCAAAGGCTAAGAAAAAATCAGCTGATAGGTCATCTAGAGGGCCTAATGATCAGAAGGGTGAGGAAATCTCCTGGCTTCAAGCCGTTCTCACCAACGGGTGAAGGAACAGGAGGAGGGAATAGTAGTGGACGTTGCCTTATATGAAAAAGAAAAAAGAGATAAGGTGGTTGAAAACTTATCAGAATTCTACATTTAAGCAATGCGATGCAGCCTTTGCAGAATGCAAGAGGTTGGAGCTCTACTAAGTAAGATTGAGGTAGAGCAACTGACTACAGAAAGGTTAGCACATGAATGAGAGCAATCACACCTTATGTTAGAGAAGAGAATTGTGGATCTAAAGGGGAAGGTTAAAGAGATTCTCAAAAATCATCAACGCGAGCATCATGAGCATTCCGAGAAATTGCGGCATATAGAAGAAATCATCCACAGAGTAGACCTGGAGGAGAGTGGTGGATAGTGCTAGTGGTGGCAATGCTGAGGTGTCAGGCCTGAGTCTAGTTGTGCTCTTAGGAGTGGTTTTTCTCAAGAGGTAGTTGATGCAAGCTCCATATTACTACCCTCTGAGCCGACTTTGAATGTTTATGGTAGAGGCCCCCTCCTCCTCCATCTCTTTTGTCATGATTTCTATTTTTCAGTATATTTCTCTTTTACTTGGTTTTCTTGATCTAATTTGTCCCCTAAATTCTATATCCTATAGCTGTACCTTTCATGTAATGAGATGGGCTAAGGTTCTTTCCAAATTCACTTTTCTCCTTAATTGCTTTGATAGTGGAGAGTATAAGATATTAAGTTGCTTTCGCTGACAACATAGTTTTCTTGAGGTCGACATGTAATTCATGTGTGAATTGACAGAAAGGGAAGTTGATCCCCATCCATGTATCTAGACTCTTGTTAAATATAAGACTAAGATAAAGGGAGTTAAATCCCATCCAAGTGACAAATCCATGTGAAAATGAAGGATTTGGTACGAAACTCACATAGATTATAAAACCGAGAGATCGCTAGAATCAGAGCCACCGCCTGCTTGAGAGTTTGATCCTATATATTGGCAATAAGATAAGTGCAAAACCCATATGCGGCACAAAGCTAAGAGATAGTGGGAGTAACCTGTTTGGGAGTTATATCCCGTGTATTGTCATAGGATGGGTGCGAAACCCATATGTGACGCGAAGCCGAGAGATAGTAGGAACCACTTGCTCGGGAGTTTTATCTCGTGTATTGACGATAGAATGGGTAGGGAACCCATGTGAAGTGCGAAGCCAAGAGATAATGGAAGATCAAGAAAAGTACAAAGTACATGGGCACAAGGGCCATAGTCTTTATTGTTTGTTGAAACATCATAGAGAATATGTAAAATTGAAATATTATTACAAGTAAAAATTAAAATCAAAATGACTAAATAGTAACAATAGAGAGCTGTCACTATAATAAGCAATAGATAGAGATTACTAAGTTGGGGCCATCAATGGATCCAGATCGCATTAAAGTGTTTTGATATTGAGAGTGTCCTGAACTTAATCTTCATATATATGGTACTCGATAGTACTTCCAAGTTATCCAGGTTAGGGTGACCCAAGATGGTATTTAAGGGGACATCAGTTTTACCACATTAAAGGTGATTGTGGTGTGGCGTGATTAAGCGGTGCGCCCAAAGTTACCGAAAGCTAGATGGTGCTTTCGTTGTATACCCACTTGCTAGAGAGTCCCTTTAAAGGCCTAAAGTGGGGTTGGAGATTAGTATGTTTGAGGCCTATTTGTTAGAATGCATCCCAGTAGAGGATGTCATAGGCTGCTCCTTGATTGTCAAAGATTCTTTTAATGATGAATTGTCCTATCTTAGTGGTGACAATCAAAGGGTTGTGTTGTCTCAAGTTAGTTCTTGCTAGTTCCTTATTATCAAAAGCTTATTGTTGGTCTTTTCCTCTTCTGTCCGTCTCAACATGAGTAATGAGAACTTCTTGGATGGGGCGTTTCTATCCTTTGAAATGTCAGAGTGACTAAGTAATTGGCAGGACACCGTGAAGGATCTTCTCTCTGCGCCTGGAGGATAACTCCTCAGGCTAGTTCCAGACGTCACCTGTGACATAGGTTTCTACCAATTCGACGTGGCTAGCTTCCGATTGGTGATTACTTTCTTGCCTTGTATCAATGAATTTCTGTAGCCTTCTTTCTCTGACCAAGGCTTCAAGTTTGTCCTTAGTCCTTGGCATTTATCCGTCGTGTGGCCATGTTCTCAGTGGAAGCTGTAGTATCAGGTCTTGTCCCTCTTGGAATCATCTCCTCTCGAGGGAGGAGCCACCCAGTTGATGTATTACCAGTTTCTAATCTACATAAGAATCTTGTTAGGCCTATCATTTAAAGGAGTGTGATTAGTAAACTTATGAGGGGTTGGAGATCCTGCCCGAATCCTTTTTCAGTAAAGGTCGGTGTGGTGGAGGTCATTTGTACTCATTCATTTCTTGGTTGCTTCAACATTTATCGAATGCCTCGACTTCTTCAACCGCAATGTTTTTTTAGCTCAAGCATAAAATTCTTGAATAGAGGTTAAAAAATTCTTGGTGATTGAGATCTTCATTCCTGAAGGCCACAATCCTATAAACAATGTTGCTAAGACGATAGAATGATTTAAGCCTAAAATTTTTGTCATCTCAGTTTTGAATTTGTCGAGAAAGTCACTTAAGAGATCACTGTCTCTCTGTCAGAGGGATATAAGGGAGGTAAACTTCCTCTTAACCCCTTAACTAATCACAAAGTGGGTTTCAAACTACTGTCTAAGTTAGGAGAAGCCTCTAATGCTGGATGGTGGGATCGAATTGAACCATGTCAATGCATTATTCTTTAGGTCATAGGGAAGTGTTTTCACATGGCTGTGTCCAACATGTTTCTCGAGATCATAACCTTGACAAAATGGGCAACGTGGTCTCTATGGCCAACAGTGCCATCGTACATCTCCATATAGGGAAGGAGAATGTTTTGTAGCATCGACTTGACAACGATCGTGGAGTCAAACGACGAATACTTGGAGAAGTAATGGCCGGAATCATTTCAACTTGCGTTGGTTCGCCAAAGCATAGAGGCCATAGGCTCCTCAACTTTCCTTCTCAAGTTTTTTGGCTCCCATTAAGATGTTATTAAGGACTTTGGGATTCCAGGGTTTGAGCCTATGCAAACACGAGTGCACCAAATTCATGCAGGGAGATGAAACTTCTTGTTGAAGGATGCGACTAATTTTTTCCAATTGCTTACTTATCCCTTGTATTCAGGACTCTAATTTCTTTATTTGAAAATGGTGGACCAAATCGGTAGAAGTCAGAGTAGAGTGAGAAGCAGGGCAAGCTTGAAGTTAAACTACAAGAGGTTGGAGATCTCCTTGTGGGGGTAATTCTATCCAGTGGTGCGAGTGGGTGATTGAGGAGTTTGGTTGTATAGACGAGGGTATTGACGGAGGTAGGTTCGCAGGATTAGACTTCTGTCCTCCTATCTTGGATGTTATCTTGGAGGCATTATCTCTATTCTTTCTTTTTGGTGGCATAGTGTTGTGGAGAGAGAGATTGAAATAGGGTGTGAACTTCATTAGCAAATTTGTCGGTCATTATTACAGACGACGCTAATCTGTTAAAACCAAATTTGACTCCACAATAAATTGCCTTTTAGCTCAAATGGGAAGCTGAAGATGTCATGCTTGTTGGATTGTCTTCGAGAAATAGACCTCTAAAAAACCTACCGGAGGTGGCTCCGACGAAAGAGATTCTGACATTCAAGTTAAAAAGAACGGTAAAGAAGAATGAAAGACTGAAAGAGTCTAAACCTTCTGTAGTCTTTGTGCGTTGTATGTAGATAAGAATGCGTACCTGGCAGGTTGTCTCTGTATAATATATATAGCATCCTGTGTATTAAGAGGCATAAAAACCTTACTTACCTTGTGGAGGAGATGGTTAAAGATCTCCCGAGATTGCAGGAATCTTAGTTGTAGATTTCCTATAGATTTGAAATCATCTGAGGTTGGAAAGTTTCAATTGTCTTCATAGGAATCAAGGAAAGTCTAAGTTGATGAGGGATTCACTTCCTTATTAGAAGAGATCATAATAGGTTCGTATCAGATCAAGGAAGGTTTAAGTTTGTCAAAGATTTCTTTCCTCATCGGATAATCATGATTGGGACCCATTGCATAAGTGGAGTTATTTCTGTAAGGACCGAAGGGACCGAGAGGTCGAGGGGCCAAATGTATATAACATACTAATAGAGAAGTTGAGACACTAGGTCAAGAGGGAGACTTCGATTGAACAAAAAATCGAGAGAGTCGGAGTGTTATCTAGTCACCGACTAGTAGTTTGTAGGCTTTATGATTAGGGGCCTGCTGAGACTGGGTTGTTAGACCATGTACCATCAACTTCCAAAGACTTACAGCAAACCAACTTAATACCAATTGACATAGTGAAAGTTTGACAATAAGTTTAATTATTTAAAACCATAAAATTCTACAATAAAATCCATCCCGAATTAGGGAAAAAAAAAGACATTCTCTTATTGAAATAAAATTTTAGAGTTTGCCAAAACAAATGGCTAACAAAGGTTATAGGGCCTAAAGATTTAAAATAAAATAAGAAACTAGGATTCTAACAACGTTAGGTGATTGGGTATTATTTGAAAAGAAAAATAAACAATAGATTAAGAAAAATAACAATTGAAAGAAATTTCAAACTTAGGTTGGCGCAATTGCATGGAGCAACCACTTTGTAGACCACCTAGGTGTTTTACGTGTGACTGCCTAGGGCAGATAGCTTGATGCATTTCTTCTTTCTCATCAAACTAGCTCCATGAATCAATGCTTTATTTTTTATCTTAGCTTACAAATTTACCCTTTGAACCCCCTTTTTGGATAGATGACTTGACTCTTGATTTTACAAACTCTTTGTTGTGTGTCAAATCTGATCTCATTGAAAGAAATCGAAACTGATGGTAGTGGGTTTTGATCTATAGGTACCTTCTTCGCAGACTCAAGAGTGGAACTGGTGTTGAGGGGTCTTTTAGGTCATCGTAGTGATGGGACCTACACTTTTCAGCAGAGAAGACTCTGATACTCAAATTAGAAAGAGCAGTTATGAATGAATGAGAAATAGACTAAGAAGAGCCAAAAGATAGCTCTATATTGCTTATGTGTGATAAGTGTAAAGTTAATGAACATACCTAACTGGTTGCTTGTACTGAATATATAGTAGGTATATATGACAAGTCTGATATGTATTTAGGGGTGTAGAAACTGTAACACCGACACTGCGGTGTCCGTACAAGTATCCTATTCACGAAATTAAATAAAATATTTCGCAATTTATATATAGAGAGAGAAATTTTAATTATATTGATTTCCGATTTTGAGGTATGTAATTTGAAATTTTTGGGATATTTAAAGTATCCGTATTTCTGAATGGTAAAGTAAAGTGAGTATAAAAATATCTAGATGATTTTTTTTATTATTCATTAATTTTCAATTAAATTTTATACATTATTCATTTAATTATTTATAAATGTATTTATAAAAAAGAAATATAATAATAATAATAATAAATATAAAAAAAAAAATAAAGAAAAGTCAAAATTAGGGCTAAGCCCTAATTTCTTCATTCTTTTCCCTCTCTCCCCTCTTTCTCTCCCTCCGCCTCTCCCTCTCCCCGCGGCTCCCTCTTCCCCGCCGCGATCCGCCGCCTCCACCGCGGCGATTACTCTTCCAGCGCCACCGCCCACCTTCACTCTCTATCTCTCTCCTTCTCTCTCTTTCCTTCTTTCTCTCTCGGCTTCTCTCTCTCGCACTCACAGTCGCGCGATCTCTCTCTGTCGCGCTTTCTCTTCCTCCTCCGCCTTCGGCCATCACCGCCACCGCGGTCCTCCACCGCTGTCCACCGTCGACCACCCACAGCCGCCTCTTTCCCGCGCGCATGTGCAGCAGAGAGGCAGTCATGGCGGCACACGTTGGCCCGACTACGCTGCCCAACACCTCTTCTGCGCCGCACCGCCTCTTGCCCTCTGCACAGCGTGCGATTGCCGCTCCCGGCACAGCCCGATTCCTTCCGCCGCGGCTGTGTGTTGCTTCTACGTTGTGCACCTTCGCTGCTCTGAAGCCCTAACCGAAAGCCCTAGGTTGACTATGCCTTGTCCACTGCAAAGGTACGATCAAACCCTAACCCAAATTCTAGGGTTTCGATTCCTTGATGATTATACTAAATTACTGACTTTTGCTTCGGATTGGAAGCATTGTAGGTTTCGGACGAAATCGAATGTCGCACGGACGTTAGGGTTTTGGATCGCAGTGAACCCTAGGTGAGGGAAATGCAATCCTTTCTATATTTGAGTTATTTTATTGAATTTAGAATTGAAATTAGAATTGGAAATTTTATGTATGCTTTGAAATAAGTTAGATTAAAAGGAAATGTACTTTCATGCAATTTCATATGAAATTAATTATGTTAAGCTTAGAAATTGATGTAAATTAGGCTGCAAAGTATGATTGAATGTCTTAGAGAGTATTAGAGTTTTGGTTGATTGGTCTGTGTAGTTTTCCTTGAGATTTGAATTGAAATTAGCATGAATTAAATTTGGATTATGTAAATTCGGGAGAAATTGGTAAAATTGAGGAATATTGTAAATTTAAAGTCGTTGGTGATTTGAAATGATTTCTCTTAGAGTTTAATTTGACGAATGCATGAAAATAATGAGAAATTGAGATTTGAGTTTAAGGATCGATGCAGTCTTTCTCATTATAAGTTGTCTTGCATATAGGCAATCAAAATACTATTTCCATATGATGAAAATAGGTTTCAATACCTTTGAAATGACATATGGGTTGAAGAAATCGGATGAGAATCGAAAAGTGTATGATTTTTCAAAGATTTTCAATCTTGAAGGAAATTTAATTATTTTAAACTTACTTCCGACTTTGAGAAATTGTAGGATTGAAGTTGACTCAAATTTGATTTTTGTTAATTATTTATAAATGAAATACCATTGATGACAAGATTGTGTGGCTAGAATTTGGGATGATTTGAGTGTATTTTGGAGTGTTAAAATGTGGATTTAATGTGCTTGTGTTATTGGCTCTGTATATGTGAAATTGAGGCCAAGAGTGTGAGGATTTATGCATGCTGAATTTTGGATAGAGATTAGTGAGTATGTGGATGTAAAAATGTCTTGATCGAATCCATTGGAGAGATTGGGAATGACTCTAGTAAGCAAGATGGAAGTTTATATGTGTATGTAATAAGGTATAGAAAGTGTATGCATATATATAGTGATATTGGTGTGTTAAAATGATATGAAAATGTGCAATTGTAAAGAATGAGCAAAAGCATGTGTTTGTATTTATATGATAAATGTATAGAATTGTATTGGTGTATTGAAGAGAAGAAGTTGATAAAGAATTTTGAATAAAAGTGTGTTGGTGTATATGCTGACTCTTATGTACGACGAGAGATTGGATTGGTGTAAGTTTTGTGTAGGATTGATTTAGTAATATCACTTGAGTCTTGTGGATATGTTGAAAGCATAACTTCCTCTACACAGCTCCGAATGACGTGAGGTTTTCTGCCTTAGACACTAGACATCCTTAGCTTTAAAAATGAAATAAGAAACCCTTGATTTGTAGAGGGTATTAGAAGTTATAGCCTGTTTTCTATAACTACGCAGGTTTGAAACTTGCTGATTACATACATGCGTAAGTGTTGGATGTCTTGATCGAGGGGAGCACAGTTTCGGCACTTGTTGTGCATTATAGGGAGTGATTGACCCTCCCGTATACTGTGAGTGGGTTTTATTTCAATGTTTTCGTTTAATATGTAAACTCTGATTTACAACAGTTTGATAAATGAGCATGATTTATCGCGTGCTTGAAATGTTTTGACTAGCTTTGAAAATGATTTTGTGAACCGATGGAGTGTCCGAAAATGTGATTGAATTATGAAATATGCATCCATGTGGTTGAAATGTAAAATGTGCCATTTTATGAAATATGTTGCATTTGGTTTGTGAACCTGATTTACGGCACATGTTTTGATATGATATTGATATTGGCCTTGAGGGCTGTGATTTGTACTGTGATATTGATATTGGCCTTGAGGGCTGTGATATGTATTGTTGTGCCGTAGCTACGAAGGACACCGTGAGAGGCGCTTTGGTAGCGTCCGGATATGCCTAGGCCTGGGGTATCCCACGAGTTGTCGGGATTATATTTACTACACGGTACTAGGCAGGTTGAACCCGAAAGGGGGAGGATTTGGACACTCTTCAAATCTAGCACCTGGACGAGGTCCGTCGCCAACGCCGGGGTAGAGAGCACTTTAAATAAAATCGCATATAACACCCCCGGTGCGCCTGTCATAGGTCGTGGTAGACCTCTGCCAGGAGTTTTACTTGTGGCGACTCTATGATTTTGATGACAGTGTTTTGGATGCATATTTGATTTGTTGATGCGTGCAAATGATATATGGTTGAAATGAAAAGCATGATGATTTGAAATCTGATTTGTATACTTATGCTTTGACACTCCAGTTTCACACCCCATATTGCACGATTACATTGACCCACTCACTCACTGAGTATTCTTCCCTGAATACTCACCCCTCCTCTTTCCCTCCCCAGACAGGATTATGGTGCTAGAGCGATGTATTTGGCTCGAGGGCTTGATAGCTCGTTGGCGGAATTGGTGTTTACGACGGTGAGATTAAGTTTTAAATTGAAAAGATGAATTTCATACTTTATGTTGACCCTGCGAGGTCTTGTTGAGGTCCGTAGTTGGCCGTGTACTTATTTTGGGATGACTGTATAATTTATGTATGTTTATTTGCGAAACTCTCATATTTCATTTGCATTGAGGCATTTGTAAATGTTTAAAGTGTTAACTTGGGAATTTGTAAAATATTTGTATAAATTTAGGCCCGCTTGGTGTGGCGGCTGTTCATGCTCTAGTTGGGCATGACAGTAGAGGTCTGTGGCTAGGGTTGTTGGTGATTTGTTAGCCTTGCGTTGTCTGGATGTCGGTTGGGAGATTTGGTGGATTGTTTTGAGGCCGGGATGGCCATGTGTTTAATCTACATGATGATTTTAATTTATACAGGTTTATACAGGTATATTTGTACATGGGAGACCTCCGATTTATGGGGAGGTTCTGTCCGATTTTCTGTAGAAATACAGCCGGCATCCAGGTCAACGGGCGGCTGTTCACGATTCCCGGTTCGGGGCGTGACAGAAACCCTAATTTCCTTGTAGAGAGATTGCTAAGAATCTTTTGAGATTATAGGGACTATAGTTAAAAATCTTTAAGAAGAATCCTGTCGATTAAAGAAAGTTCAATTTGTCACGGAGATTCCTTGTTTTATCAGAAGTGACTATCGAGATCTGTTTCTTCATTGAAAAAGACTTCCCTGGGAGTAGGGGAGGTTCCTATCTGATTAAGAAAGGTTTAGATTTGTTAAAGATTTTCTACCTTATTGGGCAATCTCAAGTTGTACTTATTGTGTAATGAAATTATTTTTGTATTAATGAAACGTATCCACTAAGGAGTGGGATAACTAAGAGACCTAGAGACTAAGAGCTAAGATGACCGGGAGGTTAGGGAGTAGCTGGCTTCCCGAGAGAGTATGATCGAGAGGGTCGAAAGGCATAAGTTAGAGTGCTCGACCGAAAGAGCACACAACCGAAAGGCCAAGAGTGTATTCAAATGTTCATGGACCTTGATGGACTCGGGTAATTCTAATCTCGTGGTCATGGGCCATTGGATCATGTATTGTCATTTGTCCCTCACTCCTAAGGTTAGCTTGAAAAGATAGCATTAGGAGTAAAGTTGACATGATAAGAGTTGGATAACTCAAAAAGATGTGAAGAGAAAGCTATTTTAAGTAAGTGAAAGGGGCGTGAAAGTAGAGCATTAAATGCGATAGATGTGGTTGTTTTGAAAAGTTATGGAACCGAAGGACTTAGAATTAATACATGCTAACGGAACGTAAAGGTCACGAAAATGGAACAGTTGCGTGTGAGTGGCATTAAATAGGTAACCGACTACAACAATTTTGAAGCATGCCATATTATTAGGAGTCATATTTAAGACATTGGTTGTTGTTATAAATAGTAGAGGGTAGTGGTAGAGTTTTTTCAGTTCATTGGATGAGGTGAAGTTATAGGTTAGAGTTTTGATTCATAGGTGACGAAGTACATAAAAAATAGAGATCATAAAGGGGTTGTTCATCACAATAATGCTTGAGTATTAGCGAGTTCAGAAATGAGGAGTTTTGTATGGCAATTTTTTTACATCCCGTTGTTAATGGGATATATTAAAGAGGGTGTAAGTACTATCAATATGAGGTTCCATGAGAATGAGAACTGATGATGTGAGGATCCATCACAGTATTTGGAAACCCAATACCACGGTGGCTTGCATCGGTGATCTCAAGGGAATTTGTAGTGGGTGGAGACATTTCCTACCTTTTTGTATTCCAAATTGGAAGGGGGAAGCATTTCTCTCGTGGAAGATCTCAAGGAGATGGCCGAGCGCTAGGCGCGATAAGTGGCTTGGTGTAGGCATTTCTTGGGAGAAGTAATGAGGATGGGAGAAATAGATATATGAAGATAGAGTAGGGAGAATGAATCTACTCTATAAGGTTATGATTCAAGACAAAGATCGAACCTGAATTAGTGTCTTCCCTTTTTCCACAGCTTCCTGCTTGTATATTTTGTTTTTTCTATATTTCCCACTTTCTAACTTCTGTATTCTTAATATGTAAACATTATGTTACTTCTGCTTCCACTTGTATAAAATGTTGACTTACTCTATAAAGATCTTATAGATAAATAAAGAGGTTGTTTTCTTGCACCTGATGTTTCTATTGCTTTATTCTGCTCATAGACTTGGATGTCCAATTGTCTGATTTCTTTTATGTGAATTTCATCATAATTGAGTTTCCATAGCATGTTGAATCATCTATTGGGTCGTTTGTAATTGCCTCATAATTGAGAGATGGATTGTTTGAACTTTTTTGAGATGTCCAAATTGAAGAATCGAAAAGCAAGTTTAATTTGCATAATAGCCTCCGGGTGCCGAGAGGCTAGAATGGCGCCTTGCTGCTGCCAGCACAAGGCATTTGACTGAGAGTGAGTGCGGAACTTCTAAGGTGCATAGCCAAGAGAATACGAGAGAGGTACAAAACCTAGTTGAGGTGTAGAGCTAAAAGAACGAGGGTAATAAACCCTTTATTGTGTTGTACAGAGATCACTTAATGCATGGCATCAAGAGGGCTCGTTGGCATTACACCAAGAGAGCTTTTGATGGCACTACATTGAGAGTGCTCATTGGTGTTACGCTAAGAGCGAATTTGATGGCATTATGCCGAGAGAGCTTGTTGGCATTACACAAAGAGAGAATTTGATGGCATTACACCAAGAGAACGCGTTGGTATTGCGCCAAGACTGAATTTGATGGCATTGTGTCAAGAGTGCTTGTTGGTATTGTGCCAAGAGAGAATTTGATGGCATTGCATTGAGAGAGCTCGTTAGCATTGCATTGAAAGAGCTCGTTAGCATTGCATTGAGAGTGTTCCTTGGCATTGCACCAAGAGAGAATTTGATGGCATTGCACCAAGAGAGTGGGTTATGTATTCGGTGGGTGTCGTGTCCCGTATTCACAACACGTATAGAGGCGTAGTGCTGAAAGAGTCCGAGTCTACAAAAAAGAGGTGATAGACTAAGAGCTTACAAGTATAAGGGCCAAGCTACTTGTAATTGAATTAGGAAGACAATGACATACAAAAGTAATGATGTTGTGGTTTAATAGATCAAAAGATGACAATCATCAGTACTAATGAAAGTGATAAAGGTTATTACTAGTATATGCATAGGTTCTCGGCATTCTATGTTCTAAACACGATAAAGCTATCCAAGTGATTGAGACGATATGTCCTAGGTAAACAATTGAGCAGACTTGATAGGGGCCTTTCTAGTTTAGTGCAAGTTTGACTCCCAGTTGAGGCTGTCTCGTGGCTTCCACTTTTCAGAGAAACAAGTCTCCTAGTTTAAATATTCTAGTTTTGACTCTCATGTTGTAATATCGAGTCATTTGCTACTGTTACACCACCATTCGAGTGGACAGGGTGTCTCGTAATTCTGGGAGGAGATCTAGTTATTCCCGTAGTGCCTACTCATTTAATTCTAGCCGGTATTGATATACACACAATGAGTGGATTCTAATCTCTACTAGGATCATGGCTTTGTATCCATAAGTGAGGCTGAATAAAGTCTCCCCAGTGGCCTTACGAGGCATGGTCCAGTAGGCCAAAAGAATGCTATAGCCATAGGCCTTTTGCCTCATCCAATGCAGTTTTGAGCCCTTGAAGAAATGTTTTTAAAACCGAATTGATAAACGACTCGGCTAACATATTGGTTTATTGGTTCATTGATCGGACCAATCGAACTGTTTTACGAACCTAATAAAGTCCATATATCTCTATAAAAAATGAATTTGTTCCATCAATAACACCTGAATACAAAAACATATCATAAAATGAGTAACCGGTTACGTTTATTAAATTTTTATCTTAACTTGTTATTTACTGCAATAATGTTAATTGAAAAATTTTAAATCCACATAATAATATTAAAATATTATTCTAATTTTTCAAAGTAAATAAGTAAAAATAATGATTATGAGTTTTAATTTAACAATCCAAAACTGATATAACAATACAAATTCATATTCTGAATTTCAAAATTCAAAATTATCATAAATTATGATTTAATTTAATTCAGTCAAATTGTTTGGAAAATATCATCTCGTTGTTTATAGTTTTCAATTTTTGATTTTTATTTTAAAATAAAAAATCGAGACATTTTTTATGGATACAAGTAAAATATTTAGAAATAGAGAAATTTTAAAATAAAAAATATGATGATATTATCATGAAATTATAAATAAATATAAATTATAATACACTCAAACAACAATAACATACGACATGGTGGTGAAGATTTTGTATGTTATTATTATCTTCTTAGATTCGAATCCAAATAGTTGCAATATTTTCACATATTTTTGATACTAAGAAAATCCATTGGATTAATCGGTTTAATCCAAGACTGATATAACAATACAAATTCATATACTGAATTTTAAAATTCAGAATTATCATAAATTATGATTTAATTTAATTCAGTTTAATTGTTTGAAAAATATAATCTCGTTGTTTATATTTTTTAATTTTTGACTTTTATTTTAAAATAAAAAATTGAGATATTTTTTATGAATACGAGTAAAATATTTAGAATACGAAAAAATTTTAAAATAAAAAATAGGATGATATTATCATGAAATTATAAATAAATATAAATTATAGTACACTTAAACAACAATAACATATGGCATGGTGGTGAAAATTATGTATGTTGTTATTATTTTCTTAAATTCGAATCCAAATAGTTGTAATATTTTCACATATTTTTTATACTAAGAAAATCCATTGGACCAACCGGTTTAATCCAGTTCATCCGGTTTAACCATGAGTTTGATCGGTCTTGACCGGTTATTAAAAGATCCGATTTTGTAATGAAAATCGGACTGGTTGCTAGTCCAGTTCCTGGTCTGCCCGGTCGAATCAACCAATATGGTCTGGTTTTCAAAACACTGCCTTCAAGGATTATTCGGTTAGTGATCTTGGTGAGGTCGTTGGCTTGCGGATAGGCGACAAAGGTGAGATGATGTTGTATCTCAAGCTTGTTGCAAAATTCCCGAAAGTTTTTGTTATTGAACTTCTTGTCATTATTAGTGTTAAGAAATGGAGTAAGCCAAATCTCATAATGATAGATGTCCATATTAAAGTTTGAATGTTGCCAATTGTGATTTGTGCCAAGGGTTCAATTTCTACCCATTTAGTGAAGTAATCTATGGCCATGATGAAGAGCTTGCATTGTCTAGTAGCTTAAGGGAATGATCCCAAAATGTTTATTCCCTATTGTGCAGATGGTTATATACTTGTGATTGGGCAGAACTCAAAAGAAGGTTGGTGTGGCACTGAAGAGAATCATTAACATTTGTTATGCTTTTTGACGTAAGCCTCTGTGTTGGCCTTAATAGTAGGCTAGAGAACCCTTGACATAATGCTTTGTTGGAAAGGTTTCGAGCACTGACATGGTTGCCGCATACCCCTTCATGAATTTTTTTGAGGACGTAATTGCCCTCCTCTAGAGTCAGGTATTTGAGATATAGGTGTATGAAGGATTTCTTGTAATCGATGATAGCGTAATGTGCAGCACGACGTTCCTATGGTGAGTCTAATAATTGACTACTTCTCAAGTAGTTTTGAATGGGGTCTTTCTGGCTCGGTGTGTCATCAGCCATCAAGATTTGTTCTAGTTCATTAATGCTGGAATATGGAAGCCTCTTGATATAGACTGTCCGACTAGTTGTTATAGAATCAGAGCTAGCAAACTTAGATAGTGTATCAGTTTTAACATTTTTAGCTCTAGGAATCTACTGTAAATCGACTTTGTTGAACTCGTCTTGGAGTTTAGAGAGGTACCTTACCATTATTGACTCCTTAATCTCATATGTCCCCTCAATTTGTTTAACTACGAGCTGGTTGTCAATGAAGACCCAAATGTCTTTAACTCCTAATGACTCTATGATTTGTAGTCTTGTCAAAAGTGCTACATACTCGACCTGATTGTTATTGGCTTGAAAATTGAAACGAAGTGCATATTCTGCTTTGATGTCATCGAAACCTATTAAGATAAGGTTGACACCGCTTTATGATGAATTAGAGGACCCATCCACATGGTGGCAGGAGGCATTCTTTCGAATGATCGTTAGTGACTTGCTAAGTTGGGCATTCTTTCGAATGGTCATTAGTGGCTTCTTGATGAATTGGAGGACCCATCTTTCGAATGATCGAATAAAGTCGGCCAAGATCTGACCCTTGATGGCAGGTCTCGGTTGGTATTCAATGTTAAATTCACCAAGTTCGATGCTCCATTTGATGAGACAAACCGAGCTGTCTCTTTTTTATAAAATCTGCTTTAGGGGTCGGTCTGTTAGCACCACAATAATGTGCACCTGGAAATATGGTTTGAGGCTCCAGGCAGTTATGATGAGAGTGGATGCCACCTTCTTTATGAGCCTATAGTTAATTTTTGCTTCATGGAGTATCTAGTAGCATAGTATACTGGAGTTTCTCACCGTGGATGAGTCGAGAGAGTATGGGAGGTGATGAAAGGTACTCATTGAGTTGGTCAAAGGCGAATTGACACTCCAACGTCCATGTGAACTTTGGAGAATTCTTTAAAGTATCAAAGAACGGTTTGTATTTTTCCCCTGCCCTTGACATGAATCGGCTCAAGACTGTGATCCTTCTCGTAAGGTGTTGCATTCTTTTGGCCTTCTTGGTGGCACCATGTCTAAGATGGCTTGGATCTTCTCTGAATCGGCCTCAATTCCCCAATGGGCGATCACGAACCCTAGGAATTTGCCCAACATAATCCTAAAGGTACACTTGATTAAGTTTAGCTTCATGTAGTAACACTCTAATGTGTTTAATATTTCTTCAAAATTTGCTATATGGTTCTCGGGATTGGTACTCTTGACTAACATATCATCTACATAAGTTTCAATGTTCTACTGAGATGTTCACTAAAAATCTTGTTGACTAGCCATTGGAAGGTCACTCCTATGTTATTCAAACTGGAGGGCATGACCATATAACAGTAGGTACCGAACTCTATAATGAAATTGGCTTTGTCTTTGTCTTCTAGAGCCATGCATACCTGGTTGTAACCGGAGTACGTGTCCATGAAATTTAGAAGCTGATGGCCTGATGAATTGTCCATGAGTTTGTTAATGTTGGGAAGTGAATAGCTATCCTTTGGACATGCCTTATTGAGGTCTGTAAAATAGACACATATCCTCAACTTGCTATTTATTTTTTTCACCATAACTACGTTTCGGATATTTCATCTCTATAATGAAATTTGCCAGTAAGAGTTTATAGATTTCGTCTTATATCGCACGTTGACGTTCTAATGTAAAAACTCTCTTCTTCTGTTTCACCGGTTTGTGATTCGAATCCACCATCAATTTATAAACAATCACCAAAGGGTGAATTCCAGGCATATCTTCTGGAGACCATGCAAAGACTCTAGAAATTAGCGTAGACAGTCAACGATAACGTCATGGAGAGCAGTCGGCAAATGGACTTCAATTTGGATAGTCTACCCAGGTGTATCTATGATGGGATTCATGATCACCTCTTTATCTGGTTCAAGCATAGCGACCTATTTGGTGTCATCTCTAAATTCCATGGTGTCTAAAAAAGATTGTTCTTTTCTCCTTACGACATGGGAATGATTGAGGATTGGGATTGTAGTTAAGAGTCGTGATGTCGAGAAAAGTCTAATATAATCTTCATGTGTTTGTGCTTGGTAAGGCTTCTAGGCTATTCAAACCAGGACGACCCAAGATGACATTGTAGATGGATGGAAGTTTAACCACGTTAAAGGTGATTGTGGTGGTAGCATGATTAGGGGGTGTTCCTAAGGTTACTAGGAGTAAAACAACACCTTCAGGAAACAATCATTTCTCAGAAAGTCCCATTAAGGTCCACTGTAGGGCTATAAATATGATGATGTGAGGTTCATTTGTTGGAAAGCATCCCAATAATGATGGTCGTAGTCTGCCCCTTGATCAATGAAACTCTCTTCACAAGGTATTGGCCTATTCTAGTAGTAATAACCAGCAGGTCATGTCAGTTAGGCTCAATCCCTACCAAATCTTCATTTTCAAAACCAATAGGTCTTTTTCTCTTTGACAACATGATTGATAAAGAATAGATAGAGACAGCGTATGAAATACATTTGGCAAAGGAGTCAGTTTGTTTCCATAGACGGCGTCAATCTGATGGAGCTGAGTTTTACTTCACAGATATCTTCTCTGCCAACTTGAGAGTTAAACTAGTGTTGAAGGGTCTTCTAGGTCTTTGTGAGTGATGAGATCAACAAATGCCGCTGAAAAGTGCTCCAGTGGGGAAGGCTTTTATGCTTAAGTGAGAAAGAACGATTGTGAATGAATGAAAAATAGATTGAGAAAAGCGAAAAGATATCCTCATGTTGTCTCTGCATGATAAGTGTAAAGTTAATGAACAAACCTAACTGGTTACCTGTGTTGAATATATAATAGGTATGTATGGCAAGTCTCATATATGTTTAAGGGTGTAAAAACTCTAATTTTCTTATAGAGAGATCGTTGAGAATATTCTGAAATTATAGTGACTATAGTCAAATATCTATAAGAGATTTAGAATCATGTCGGTAAATGAAAGTTCAAGTTATCACGAAAATTCTTGCCTTATCGGGAGTGATTACCAAGATCTATTTCTTCATTGAGAAAGACTTCTCCGAGAGTATGGGAGGTTCCTATCCAATTAAGCAAACTTTAAATTTGTTAGATATTTCCTTTTTTATTAGGTGATCTCAAGTTTTATTTATCATGTAATGAAATTACTTTTATATTAATGAAATGTATCCACTAAGAAATAGGATAATTGAGAGACCCAGGGGCCAAGATGACCGGGAAGTTAAGAAATAGCTGGCTCCTCAAAAGAGAGAGTAAGACCGAGAGAGTCGAAGGACATAAGTGAGAGTGCTCGACCAAGAGAGCACTCAACCGAGAGACCGAGAGCATATTCGATCGTTCATGGGCTTGATGGACCTAAGCAATTTTGATCTCATCGTAATGGGCTGTTAAACCATATACCACTAAAAACTATTTGAGTAGACTTGCTGTTTTGTGTATGTCAAAGTTTATTTTTTAATAAGAGGTGTGTGTTGGCTCGAGCTTTAAAATCGACAGTGGAAAATGGCTATTGAATTCATATCATTACTAACTTGCCCCCTTTCATTTTCACATGTGCATTTTTGTTAGTTTTAAAACTTCAAGGAGCAACTTGTTATAAAAGTAAATCATCGAAGCTCTTTGCAAGTTTTGAAACTAATATGGGGCATGTTGCTAATGTTGCAAAATGGTAGGAGGTTATTTTCACTTTTCCACAAATATTGTATATTTAGTGCATAAAAATGACATCCACTAAAACCCTAGTCGCTGAATCGAAGCGTTGCCAATGGAGGAGAAGCGTGAAATCTCAGTGGTGGGATTGGGTGGCAAGGCTCTTCCCTTTCGGGTTATGTATAAAATTAACCCTAGTTAAAAAGATTAAAAAAAAAAAACCTTACCACCCAACTAATTCCTAATCTAACCCAAGATGGTTGAGTGTTGAACATGACTAACGAATATTATTCCATACTAGAAAATTATTCATCGAGTGTTGAAGATCCGACGAATAGTGTTTGTCAAATGTTCAACACTCGATGAATAATGTTCATTGAGTCTTCAACACTCAACGAACACCTGCCATGACACACATAGAGCTCTTGCCAAGAAATTTTACTGAAAGGGAGAGAGAGAGGGAGAGGAAGGGAGTAGAGTTACAAGGAGAAAAAGGATGACAGAGATGTTGAAAAGGAGTTGCTGAATAAAGAGAGAGAGCAACTTGCAATTTGCTTTTGTGCTATCAAGAGGAAATAGGTTGGAAGGAAGAGGATACTCATTCATGAACACGAAACCCATGTCTGATGGGGAAGAAGTTATTTGTCAAGTGTCCAACACTTAACCAATGTTAGTCGAGTGTTAAACATTCGATCAATTTGGGTTATTTTTGAAATATATTTTTCGTGAGAGTTTTTTCAAGATTTTTTTTTTTTAAAAAAAAAAATTAGTGTTATATCTGTACTTGTCAAGCAATGTACGAAATTGACCTTTAAAAAAAAATTAAAACATCAGAGGGACGAAACAAATTCACAAAATAACCCTTATTTGTCACATGTTCAACCTGTGACATGTTCATGTCGCATGTTCAACATACGATATAATTCTATCCCCCCACCCACTCTCTCCTCTATACACGTTCATACCCAAAATATTTCAATTCTCATATCCTACCTTTTCAACAACTCAAAACTCAAATTTTAAATAGCACAATAGCAACATTTTCATGCCCAACTACAGCAATTGTCATACCCAAAATCTCAATAAAACATAAACTCTACATCCAAAACCGATACAACATTCTTACACCAAATTACACAAATTGTCACATCCAACCCAATAATGCATAAAGTCCACATTTCAGCAATGCAACAAAAGCAACAAAGTAAATCAAATGTAACAAACTACAGACAATAAAACCAATAATCAATAGAACATATTTTTTATTAATGAAATAAAATATATAAAACACATAATACATAAAAAGATCTAACGTCTTCTTCTCCTAGTATAATGTCTAACACCTAAATCTGGCCTAGTATCTTTATTATCGTTATGAGATTCTAAATTCAGATTATCTATCTGTATGATCTGGGAGAGGCTTACATTATCATACTGGGCATCAGTAAAAACTTGAGGAGGCACATGATATACAAGTCATACATCATCTCTCTCATCATGTGTCAGTCCCTAATCTATATGAATACCGGGACAATCTCCCCTTTATGGAGCTCAAGAGTGAAAAATTTAGGAAAATCAAATTCAAGTGTATAGAAAGACGAAAACTCTATATACCCACTTGAAGGTCCCGCGATGTCCTCTGGATACTGAAATGGTTGCAGTGATGCATGTCGTGGTGATCTCCAAGAACTTGGTCTCCCTAGGCGTCGTCCACATCCTCGGCCCTCATCAGCTCCCTCGTCACTATGCCCAGCCGGTCTCGCTCTCAGTCTCGGTCTTAAAAAAAATACACCATGTCCTCTATCAAGACTAAGATGGCTGAATCCACAAGTCCATATACGTTGGCACCCTCAAAGTCTCGAATATAGTGCAAAACATCCCACTACAAAAAAGTATATATACAATAGTTAAATTAAAAAATGTAAACTATTGATATAAATAAAAAATAAAATGATGTACAATTACCATATAGTCCAAAGAAGCTCCTCATCAGCCGATAAATTGACGTGTGACGCTGCGATACCACACGAAGTAGGTATGGTCCACAGCTGCTCCATAGAAAATGTCTAGTAGCATTAAATAATCTAGTCAGTGAGTCCAAAAATTTACGTAGCGAACATACTCAATCGACCAATTAATCACCTCTAGAACACGCATAGAAGTATCGTTGAGTCGATTCTCAGTATCACAGTGAATCGGTTTAAACTAAAATCCACCGAACTGATAGATCACTCTATCTGAAAAATGTCACTCTATGATACTAAAGTAAATAAGAGGTATGCGGGCATACCAAATATGCCTCCCTGCCTGACAATAGTCGGGGAGGGAAGACAATACCTCCTCAGTGTATGGTACTCAAACGACCTGATCCAAAATCTGCCTATCAAACGCCTCTCTATACACTCCCACCACGTGTGTAGGAAGGCTAGTGACATCAAAGTCTGCCTTCCACCATAATGCCAATGGACCATCCCTATGTACGTGTAAAGATAGCCTAATTGGATCAATATATGGAAACCTCTCCTATATCTAAATCTGTAAAAATATAAGGGCCCCTCCTATCTCATGCGAGTCTACGTGTGTAGCTATACAAAGCTATCTATGCAAGTAAGCTAGACATATAGAATCTCAACTACACTCATCAGACAAAGCTAAATAGTCTAAAATTAATAAATACTGTAAATGTAGGTAATATCCTGACTTATCACTAAACAAAACACCCCCGATAAGTAACAAAATATATGCTCATATCCACTGTCTAATATATACAGCATCTGTATCATTGGACAAGTTACCAAAAACCTCTGCTAACCAAGTTATACTCAAATTGTGCCCTCTAAAGACCTCACGTGGAAGTCTCACACCTAATAACCTCTCACACTCGTCATCATGAACATGGTCCAAACGTTGTAACGATGCCTTATGTCTACGACAAACGAGCCATCTCTGGTCATTTCCATCCTAAACTGTGGAAGAGCGGTGCCATCACTATAAGCATAAAAGGGTGTGATCTGTAGTTTCGGGATCCATCTGCAACAGAAAGAAGAAAAGAGACATCATTACTTAGAACAAAAAGACATTAGCACAAACTTTGCATTCACACTAATGATTAGTATATTAACACAAATGCATTAACACAAAAATGTTTCATATGAAATGTAATCGAACAAAAGACAAACTTTGCATTCATAAGAAATGTTTCACAAATACATTAAAACTTAATACATCAACACTTAATGCATTAACACTTAGTACATTAATTGTTACACAAAAACAATCAAACATTTGGATTTGTTTGGGTTAGACAATTTCGTCGATTATGCCCATGTCTACCACAAAGTCCACATTTCATTTGTCTTGTTCATCTCCTCATATTATGACCCTCTGCACTATAGTTCTCATAAGATGTATGCGATGATGATTCCCGAAGATCCATCTCATTCTGATATTGAGATGATTTAGGTCTCCCTTTTTTACGTCTAAGTGAACTATAAGGGATAATGGTTGGGTACGAACCTGTAGGCCATCTCGAATGGTCTCCCATCGGTAAGAAATGATGTTCATATACTTTAAGTTCATGTTCTTATGTATACCATTTTCTAACGATCATATGAACATCGATCATAGTTCATCTAAGTGTCGCAATTGCATGCGAATAAGGAATTCTGCACGTTTGCCACTTCCCACATGTGGAATGCTCATTTATCACATCCACAATTTGTTTATTGCCTCAGTTGTGCCCATACGATGTATGTCTATGGTCTGTCTCTATCTCAAAGATCTCATACTCTCTGCTAAATGAGATAATCGTATGGAGGTTAGTCGTACTCATCCATCTCCCTAACATGGCATTTGCATACTTTGTATACCGCTTCCCCTTCCTATTCCTGCTCTTGCCTCACCAAATCGAGCCTCAAAATAGTTCATCGAATTATAAAAAGTCTTAAGTACCAAGGCAGAAACAGGTAGATTTTTTACACTCTTTAACACGACATTATAGTTTTTACTTATATTTGTCGTGATGTATCCAAAACAAAAACCACCATTGGAAGAAAGAGTCCATTGTTCATGGGCAATATTTGCAAAGTAATTGGGAGTATCTTCTTTTATCTCATGCATTCTTATCATGTATATGTCAAATTTCTTCTGTTGTGGCTGTAATGTAGCAATGGTAGTAACTTTTTTACAAGTTTGATTTTTGTGGTGCGTGTTGAATTACTATCACATGACGCATACAAAAACGCCACATAATATTCGGGGTGACCATCCAAATTTAGGACGAACAGCTGTTACTCTTATCCCTTTATGTCGATCTGAAATCAAACAAATCAGACTCTCCCTATCTCTAACAATATGTTATCGTAAAAACCATGACCAAGAAGCAAGTGACTCCCCATCAACCATCTCAAATGCCAACGGGACAATATGATTCGCGTCGTCTATACTGCATGTAATCAATAACTTATGCTTGTAATTCCCATAGAGGTGAGTCTCGTCTATATTTATCAATGATCTATAACTCATAAAAGACATGATATTAGAACCAAATGCCTAAAACACAATTCAAAAACCATTTTACCATTTGCATTTGATGGACTCAACTTTCAACTGACTTCTGTCCTCGGATTTTTTTGAACTATTACATCCAACAGTCGAGACAGTTGTTTATAAGAGTCATCCTAATCCCTATATACTATCTCTACAGCCCTTCTTTTTATTGCACAAACTCTTCTATGGAAAACTGCATACATGGTTTTCTCACCCATAATAGTTCAAAGAAAAACAACTTTGACACTAGGATTTTCCCTCACATAGTTAAGGAAATGTCGAGTCATCAAATTTGAATCCAATTGCCTATGATCTTGCATCAGCCCGACATTCACACGTGTGTGGTCTCTCAACAATAGTAATCACAAAGTCACCAAATAGTTTTGTTCTATAAATACGCAATCTCTACCTATAACCTTCATTCCTTTGCGTATAGATTGTTGTCCAGAGTGTTGGACTTGATTTTGCAACCCGAAATTGATAATAGTACTCCACATGATGCATTTTGACAGCATGAATAAGCTGATCTTTGAACTCAAATCTCATCCATTTTTTCAATTCATCGCTAAAACTCTAATTATCACATGTCAATCTATAATCTTGCTTAAAAATCACATAACCATCATCTCTAAGTGCGATGATCATCAAGGGAATTGAGTCATTTATAGGCTATAGGTATATCCCTTACAGTCACTGCCACCACCACTACCATAGATTGAGAAGGGCCCGATCATTAATTCATTTGCATCAATATCACCACCACTATTACCACCAACTTTTGTATCATATTGTTTATCGTCATGATCCTCCTCTTTTGTCTCTTTTTCTGTTTCTTCTTTCTCATCAACGTCATTGTCCACTTTTAAGAAAATAAAATTCGCTCGATAACCGTGTCAAGTCATTGCAAGAATTGAATCGTTGTTTGGGGTCAGTTAGGGCAATTGTTGCTTGGAGGCAACGGCTGCAATAGTTTCGCTCTTGGGGAGTGAGTCTATAGCTGAAGCGCTCAAGGAGGGATGTGAAAAAACTCAGCCTTTTGAGAATTCAACGGTGGGGACAAATGGGAAGAACGCAAACGCTGGCAACAAGGGTGAAAAGAAGGTGGTTTTGGGAAAAGGGACAACTGTTATACTACAGCATATAAATGACAGGCGGAAAGAGATGGTGGGAAATATAGTTGAGAGTTTGGCCCTGGTAGAGAAATGGGGGGATTTTATTTCCTCCTTTTGGACCCTAAGGACCCCGACTGTTGTACCTTGCTGGACAAAGTGAAGGAGGCTTTAGAAAGCAATGAGAGCAGAAGGCTGCCAAAGCTTCCAAAGGTACTTAAATTTCTAAAATTTTTAGTATCTATCTATTATGTGTTGTGTGGTTTTCATTTTCTGTCAAAAGATAGTTCTAGTGTAAATTTTTGTCACTCCTTCCTGAGATGTTGGTTGTTTTTGTAACTTACATTTGGGTAACCTTAAATGCCATTCCCCATTGATTACGATACTGCATCTTTAATGTCATATGTTCTTGCAAAGTTAAAAGATGCAAATTTTCTGTCCAAAAAATTAGAACATCCAGGGATTGCCGCATACGTTGTCCCAAGTGGAGGAGTGAGTGTTTCTTTTCCCACTTCACGAGACTCTCCTTAAGAGAGGAATAAATCACTAACTTAGAAGAAAGCTAACAGTGATCATAGAAGTTAATTATTTTTCATTCATAATACTTTACTGCTGGTGAATCAGACCAAGATACAGCCCTTCTCCCTTTGCCTCTTTTTAGGTTATTGTTCATGGGGAATAAAAATGCTTTATAAACACCAATATAAAGCAGTATATTATCAAAACTTGAAAAATAATTACAAGTAAACTAAAGAAGCTGTAAAAGTTTGTTTAAATGTTTGATGCATGACTGGTTGTCTGTTACTCTTTTCCGTTGATGCTTAGAAATTGGGTTGCCTAAACCAATAAATTTAGTGATGTAAAATTGGAGTGATGCTTGCAATGCAACGCAAGCAATTCCATAAGGCCTCGTTTGGGTTTCATGTTTTGGAATCAAGGAATCGGAATGAAACCCTTGTCAATCCAATTCCACTTTCTGGCTGCCATGTTGGGTCTGCGAATGAGGAGGAACCGGAAACTACTTATATGGGTTTAATGATACCAAGTGAAGGGATAGGAATGAAAGGGATTGAAACCATGTCAATCAAAAATTGAAGCACAAATAACTTGAATGCCTTCCTAAAACCGGAAGCCCCTGATCACATCATTCTATAACCAATTTGTCCTCATCTGAAAGAACTGTCAAGCACATCTATCTTCCATGATCAAACTCCGGCACAGGAGTCTATGGATCTGTAGGAAACAACTTTCTCCGTCCCCTTTTGGATTTCAAGCAACAACACTGTGAGATGGAAGCCTGAAACAAGAATAGGCTGTCATCAAGCGAATGAAATACTTAGAATGTACGGACCAAAATTTTGGAATCCATTGAAGGAAGAGAAAACTCTCTAGGAGAAATATTATTTAATTAAAAAGGGCTCATATTACAGTTATTAATAAGGCTATTCATAAGAGATGATTTCGGACAGAAACGAGTGGCGTAGAAGAATTAGAGTAAGTTAAATCATCACTTTTCGTATTATAAGTTTATGTGGATAGTGTGTTAGTGTGTGTGTGTGTGTGTGTGTGTTGTGTGTTGTGTTTGCTATATTTTATTTTTTAAGTATCTTATATTTGTCTCTCAGACGGCCGATCCCAAATTTTGGAATTAAGACTTAGGTTGTTGTTGTAACAAGGCTATTCATGGGCTAGAAATCCTAAAATATAAAAACCAAAATATAGAAACTAAACCTTTAGCTAAAGACTAATGCTAAAATAACCAAATAAGTGTTCTTACCTTACAAGTAAATAATCTAAGACTCCTACAAGACTTTTAAAACAAATAGGAAATGCAATAGATTCCAAACGTCGGAACAATTTTGTATAACAACATTATTCTCTGTAAATTTGACCTGAATGGTTATCACAGCTCCCAAAATAGTGATTCTGTGCTGAAAGTGGTGACTGCCTGCATGAGAATGATAGTTGGACGCAAACCATTTCCGTTTTATACATTTTTTTTAATTTAGATTTGGCCAAACACTTCACAAAACTGACCTTGTGCTCCACATCAAATGCCTTTACTTAATAATAAAAACTTATCCTCAAGTTTAATAACAAGCAAAGGATGTCCATCATTGTTTGGCATCTTGACACTTTTTTCATGTGGTTAGTGACTCTGTATCTCACATTGATGATGTTTAACCACTTTCTTACAGTTCATTGCTTTATAAACACAAAATAGAGTGGTGAATGAAGAGAATAAATTGAACATTTCCCCTCAACTTGAAAAGCTTTGAACCCTTCCTTTTCCATAAGCATTGCTGCATACTTGATCATGATATCTTTCTTTCCCAAGGCAATGGACTATGTGGAAGAACTTGTGGAAAGTCCTGAGAACTTATCCAACTTGTCGATTGGAAATTTCATGGATTCATTTATTCTCAATTCTACAACATTCTCGTCATAACTTTAGTGATAATAAAATCAATTTGGATAACTCATGCAGCAATGAGATTCAAGGATGTTGATTGTTGCTTTAAGATGATTGTTTTGATCAGTTCACTCATTGAAAGATTGGTTTTGCAAACACAGGATTAACTTTTCTTTATCCTTGGAAAGATCGACATGGATTTGCTTATTGTCTTCTCCAAGGCAATCTTCTCCAACATGGATGTACTTTCATTTGTCTTGACTTCTGTGAAGTCTTGTTCTCCCACATTCACAACTATATTAGAAATTCCTTTTTTCTGCATCTTGATCTTCTGGATTATGTCTCCTCCTTCTCTTGGACAATAACTTGTTCAATCTTGGATTGAGTTGTCAATTTGAAACCTCCACAATTTCTTTACCACCGTAGCAATCTTTAACTTTGAAATGACATGGTCATCTTTATGTAGGACAAGTGCAAATCTCTCGTCATGATGCCCGCCAACTATACATCTTTGTTATTACTTGATAGGCTGTGCAGAGATTGATCATCCACTGCAATTGCTCTTACCAACCCCCTAGAGAGTTTTGTAATCCTTTCGCATACTTGAATATCATGCAAAGCTTCTTGAGCCAAATTTTGGAGTTACTTCACTTTTCTTCCTTTGTACCCTTAACCATAGGGAATAACCTCAAACAGTGTCAGTTGGATGTCATTTACGTCTCCAATAATCATAGATCACAACCAAAAGCCTGATGAAGCTAGGCTTTGACACCAAAACGGAAGCATGAAAAAATAGACTACCGTTTTCAAGTATATGAAAGGGATAAACACTTAGAATCCACTGTCCAAACTTTTAGGATTTGTTAGAAGAAGAGAATCCTCTACTGCCATTTTTTTTTATCCCCTATGAGGAGTCTTGTGGTCATCTTGTGGAACTCAAATATCATACTAACCTTCTTGAGCTAAGTTTCAAAGTTCTTTCTCTTTTTCTTTGTGTTCATACCCTTAAGCTCTTTCAATGGATACTGCTTACATCTCCGGTGATCATCGATTGCCATCAAAAGCTTGGGGAATGTGGACCTTGATTCTCAAACAGAAGAGTAATGCTAAAAGTAACCAAAGAATAATTCTTTCTTGATAAGTAAACAATCTAAGACTCATAAAGACTATTTCAACAAATAACTCCAAAGCTTGTACATTCTTGTATTAGAACATTATTTAATTTTGTTTTTGAATATAGTTTGGTACAGGTTGATATTTGCTGTTTATCAAAGTAATAACAATAATGATAAATAATGATAATAAATTGTTGATAACTGTTTGTTTCAGTAAGAGAGAGGTTATATAATTTAGTAGTCTTTTATATGTGATGAAGCCTCTACTAGTATGGGAAACCTCTCCTACGGGGCAACTAGCTCCTAATAAAGTCTCTTAAAAGCACTGGAGACTACCAACCCACTAGAGAATGCTTTTTGTGTTTAAATTTGCCAATGCCTTAGCCTGTGAGGTAGGAAAGTGGCTGCTCTCCTAGATGTGGTATTGAGTGTTGTATACTTCCTGCGAGATGCCTGATGGATCCGCTTAGAGTTGAGGCTGTGTAGCATGCTTTGTGTGTCTTTTTGTTTTTGTTGTTTTGTTATATTTACTCAGAAACGGAAAAATTCTAGCCAATCAAACAGAATTCAAATGGAATTGATTATAATTCAAAAAGATTTTATTCCATTTTGATGTAGTATATTTTTATAGACATTTTTTAGCCCTTACTAATCAAAAAGCCAAAAATCAAACTCAATTATCGGATTACTTTTTTTTTAGTAACTTATCATACTTAACACTAATTTTAATGTAATTTCAAACATAAGTTTCAAGATTAAGATTTTACTCTCAAATATTATGTGTGAACATTACTGAACATTAGGAATGAGGATGGCTTTAAAAACAGATTTCATTCCGGAACAGTTCCAAATACTTATCATAAACCTCATTGCTAGTTTTCATGGCAGCTTGTACTTTCTCATGGACCTTCCGAATATGATCAGCAAATGCTTCTCCATCATCACTCACTCTCTCAGGCTTCTTATGGCAATGACACCAAATCAAGCACATTTTGCTAGTTTTCATATGCCACTTCAAAAGGAGTCTTCTTTATAGTTTTGTTGATTGAATTATTGTATGCAAATTTAGCCTGTGGTACAACAAGATCCTAGCTCCTTACATGGTTCTTAGCCTAGCATCTTGATAACTTACCCAAACTCTGATTAACTTGTTTAGTTTGTCCATCCGTTTGTGGATGCATGTGCTGGAATATTTCAGTTCAGTCCCTAATTTTTGCCATAGAGTTCTCCAAAAGTTTCCCGAAAACTTGACATCTCGCTCTGAAACTATAGAAGTTGGAAAACCATGTGACCTCACCACTTCCTTAAAGAACAAATGTGCAGTGTGTGTTGCATAAGAGGTTTTGGAACAAGGAATAAAATGTGCTATTTTTGAGAATCTATCCACCACAACAAAAATGAAATCATAGCCTTTTGTAGGTTTGGAAGGCCTAACACAAAATCCGTGCTCAAATGAATCCATGGTGTTTCTGGTTGTGGTAAAAAATTGTACAACCCTGTTGAGAATTCACTTTGCCAACTTGACAAATAGAACACTATTTCAAAAATCTGCTCACATCCTTGTACATCCTTGCCCAAAATTGCATTATGTCACCAATGCCGTTGTCTTGTCCCCGCCAAAATCTCCTAGACCATTTCCATGAAGCTCTCTTATAATTCGTTTTTGAAATGATTCCTTCGGAATGCACAATTGATTGTCTTTGAACAGATAACCATATTGTAACTTGTATGACAATTTCTTTGCAGCTTGTGGTCCTTGCAACTCCTTCACAGTTTGACTGAAATATGGCCACTCACATACTGATTCTTTAACTCTTCAATGCCAACAACCTGAGAGGACATAGTAGTTAAGATCAAGATCAACGACCTTCTGCTATATACAACTCTTGTATCTTATATTTCAAAGAGCAATTGAATTCATCCAAGAAGGAGCTACTATTTCATTTATTTATTTATTTTTAATAGCTTTCAAGCTGCTTTTTCCCATGGCATGCCTTTAGGGAATAGAGATTGTAAATATGTTGACATGCTTTTTGCTTTATCATCTTAAATTTTATTGGCTGTGTAATCCATTGTATCTGCACCTTACCTGCCTAATGTGAAGTTAGCAGAGTTCTAGTTGATCTGAAAGTCATATGCTTTTTGTTGTTCATACCATTCGGCCTTCCCCCCCCCCCCCCAGTTTAATGACGAATATATGAGGACCCTTGAGATTCTTAGTAAGAAGCTGAAGTTTGTTGATGTGGATCCCATGGTTAAAACATCAAGCTGAAGTTTGTTGATGTGGATCCCATGGTTAAAATATCAAAAGCTCTTAAAGATGTGCAGCCTGAGCTGGAGTGAATTCGTCAAAAAGCATTCTCAAATGTTCTTAGACCAATCCAATGCTTAATTTGTGGTATTTATTACTCAGTACTGCTATTCCTGATCTCTATGACACCTCAATCAAATTCTTTGTTTTTTTTTTTTTTTTTTTTTCTTTTGAATGTTTACTTCTGTGTATCTAGACTTGTGGAGCTGATGCATGTTTATGTTGTCAAATTAGTGGTTAAATTATTGCATTGCAACAGGTTGTCAATAGGTGTAATTGTGGGGTGAATAAGATATTTCTGCATTCCATGTTATTTCCATTTGGGGCCAACCCCAAATTTTGGGATAGAAGGCCTATGTAAAAAAATGTTATTTCCATTTGGGTTGAATGGTTAACTGAAGATTGCAAGGGGCTGTCTGTAGGTGTGATTATGGAGGCAAATAACATATTTCAGCATTCCATTTGAACTTCCATTTGGGTTGCAATATGTGTTAAAGCCACCACTGCCGCCTAAAGGGTTGAAAGAATTTTTAAGAGTTAATGTTGGCTTTGTTGAAAAACTTCAACCAAACCTCTTGGATGGCAGCATGCTCTATTATACCTACCTTTGCCTAGTTTGTAAGATGAATCATCAATGCACTTGTGGAATATCTATAAGTTTGAGGCGTTGTTTTCATTTGTTAATCTTTAGCAAAAGTATGTTATATATGTTATTATTTGAAATTGGTGACATTGAATATACTCAATTGTGAAATACTAGATTTAACCAGTGTCTTGTAAACCAAATGTTAGCCTTCAAAACCAGGCTCGTGGTCAGATCAAGAAACTGTTGTAAAATTCTTGTTGGGATACCTTCTGAGGCAGAGATTGATTTATTCATTTTTTTCTTACAGCAAAATAATTGTATCAGAGTTATTGGAAAAGAATTCATGAACCTGAAAGGATGAGTAGTTCCCAGAAGCAAGAGAAAATAAAAGAGCAAAACAGAAAACAGTGGAGTGCTGTCTAATCTGTCTTCAGTTCCTGTAAACTATAGTCTCTATAGGCATGCGAAGCATGAGGCTATAGAGAAATATAAGAAACAATCTTGTTTCAAAAAGGAGGAGAACCAATGCTCTTATTTCAAAAAGTTCTAGCTTTACACTCTCTCCAAATACACTAAAGAATAGCTAGAAAGCACATCTTTAAAGTGCATATGTATTTTTCTTTATCCTTCATATGTTCTGCAGTATTTTTTAATTTCCTTTATGCTTTGTATTTCCTTCTCAGTCTTTTGAATTTTGTGTTTCTCCTTTGTCTAGGTAGGTTGATTTATTAGTTTTTCAGATATTCTGTCTCTTTTTTGAATTTTTATGCTTGTGTTTTTGGGTCTATGCTTGTTATTTGTTTCGTTGGATGTTTGACACTTAACTAGAGATCTATAGCCTCTTTTTTCTTTCAGTTTTTTTTTTTTTTTTTTTTTTTTAAATAAAGAAATTATATTCTATGTATTGAAGAATGTATAAAAAACACCAAAGATGAGAAATCCTAAGAAATGGGAAAAGAATGATACATAAGCTAATGGATATATGCTCTTTCAAAATTGTAATAGCACATGACACAGAAAGCCATGACCATGTTCTTCTTCTTTTCCCTTGTACATGCCGGTTATTAAAGGTGATTTTTTTTTTATTCTTTTTCTTACTATTTTTAATTTCCTTAATGTGTTGAAGTACTTTATCAAGCTTTTAGTCTTCTTTCATTGTTTGACAAAAAATTACAAAAGAAAAAATCTAGGTAATGGGATATTTTGACTTTGCAGACTCTTTGCCTTTCTTATATCTGCTAAATCTGATTTGTTTGATTTCTATAGATTCATCCTAAAACTTTGTTGTTATTCAATATAGGCTTTATTGTCAATTGAAAATAGAAAAAAATATTTTTCTTGATGGTCAAGCACTAGGTTTAGTAGAATACCTTGAACTATGTAGGAGGTTATTTTTAAGCAGTAATTTTGTTATAACAGTAGTATGGTGATTTTAGTTTAGTTGGATGAGGACAGGATTTTGATGATCATGTTAATTTGTTGATTTCTATTGATGCTGGTTTTATCATAGTTGTATTATTCAAAGTTTTGAGCTCCATCCTCCCTTTGTTTTGTTTTTCCCACTATATAGATAGAGAATAGAAGGTAAACATTGACCCTGGGATGTACAGAGCTCTATACATTGACATTGAAATACAGCGTGCACCTTTGGCCCATGGGTATTGGCAATTTGATGTTACATTTTCCTTAAGAAAAATTGTACACTTCGTGAAATGCAGGCTTGTGTTGGCTGTATGAATTTATGGAAGAAAAAGCCTGAATATGTGTCCAAGACTAAATTTAGGGACTCCTATCTGAAAAGAAGTCTTACAAACAGACTTGTTAAATTTTCATATGAAGGGTTGTAATGTGATTCTTACTTATAATTTTGAACAGAAATTTGAGGTATAAGTATATCAAGAAACCCATAGCAGGGCCAAGGCTGATTGTTAATTTTGAAGAATGGAAAATACCTTTTTAATTAAATCAGGTGACCATTTAAATTTGTTGGGCTGATCACTGTTGAGAGGGGTCCAAACTTGTTGCAAGCATCAATTTTGCAAAACTAGAATGGTCATAAGCCTGCCAGCACCACTACAAGAAATATGGAGATGGTGCTGTATTAAGAAGCTTCTTGAACTCTGTGTGTCAATAAACTTTACCGTTCATAGATCCTGCAATAGCTGGAGTCCTTGGAACATTTGAAAGTGTATTTCTTTAGTTCTTGTTAGGGCAACACCCTGGTATGTGTCTCATCCATTTGTGCAAAAACTTTAGTTTTATGGTTCTATAGGTTCTCTATTGACGAGGCTCCTTTCAGAATTAGTCAAATTTTATGAGAAGCCAAAATTGATCTATAGAGTTGAATCATCATAGAAAAAAATGATACCCCTTTTTGCCTTTTTATTTTATCTGTTCATTTATTTATTATGACTTTTCAGTTTTAATCTTCGTTTGTCTTTGTATCTTCTGCCATTTCTATTCTGATTTTACTAGCAGTTTCTTTCAAATAATGTGCTAAATAAAGACAATGTGCTCCCTCTGACACTTTCATTACATCCTTCTTGATGGTTGTTGGGTTGCAAATGATTTCTATTTCAGTCTTTACGGCCAGCATGGAGCATCCATACTGTATTTTGGGAAAATATTTAAATCCCATTGGTTTGGCCGAATCACATCTGCTTAACTAGTAAAAATGTTTTTTCAGGTATCTGAGGGCTTATCCTTGTACCTATGTATTTTTTCTTTTTTTGGTATATATTCTTTTCATATAAAAAAAAAACTAGTAAAAATGTGTCAATAGTACCTGATTCTGGATACCTCTATTAAAAATAACAACCATGTAACTGAAGGCCCCACCACGGTTCGGCAGTATGATATATTTATGAAAGCAACCCTCTGGGGGGGGTTAAATGAGATTCTAATCCGACCATGATGATCCAATCTGATGTTTTTAAATTGCTAACAGATGAAAGCACAGTGAATATTTGGCATGTTTTGAACCACACAATGGGTAAGTGACTTTGGGTTAAAGTAGGGGGTGGAGGATTATTAGATGTGAAATTTTCCTTCTATTTATTTTCCTTGTGCCTATTGTGCACCTGTTGTTATAAGAAATTGCATATACTTATTTCATGTGTTAGAATACTTTCATAATGATTGTCTAATGAGGAATGTGCATTGCTTTGATAAGTAGCCTTACCATACATTTCCACCCTAGTTATTTGTCTGATCTTTTAACAATCTTAGATCGCCAGAGGCAGCAATATATTGGCATTTGATTGATGGGTTGAGCTTTCAATTGCTTATTGTATTAAGTTGTGATTTGTATTTTACAAACTTATGAACTAGGAAAAGGAAGACCTAATCGTTGAGGTTAAGTTCACAGACGTGAAGAGGTTGTTAGAGGTTTCTTTATAGGGAAATCCCTTCCTTGAGGACTCTTGTGGACCATTTCATGGTTAGCTACCCTTTCAACTATGTTGATGTAGCTAATATATCTCAATAGGAAAATCTGACCAAGCTTGTCATTAGTTTCTTGCTGTAATTGTGAACTGTGTATACATATACTCTTCTAGCCTACTTCATATGCTTTTCCTTTACCCTCTGTAGCAGGTTAATTTGGTATCAAGCTCCACCATCAAAGTTGTTGAAAATCCAGGGTGGCCATTGCTGCAGACAATGCAAACAAATCTTGATCAACAGCTTCACGAATTCATTTCATCTATTCAGAAGTCAGAATTCAATTTGTTTGCTTTGAAAGAAAATTTATTACGACCTTTACCTAGAGAAGGCAGTGAGTGACAAAATGTGTAACAATGAGTATGCCTCCGTGCTTCAAACTGGGCTTTTGTCATGTTTATTGTTCTCATGCTTTAGTTGCAAATGATTTTTAGTTTACATTTGGTTGACTATGGTAAACTAGAAAATATGCATTCCTTTATAGGTGCCAAATTGTTCTACCTCAACAAAAATATTCATGATGTTAATGTTGTCCTGAGAATGCTAAATAGTTTAGCATTTTTTTTAATTAATTGCTTCAATTTATTTTTTATTTTATTTTATTTTATTTATAAGGAGTGTGGATGTGTAATTTATTTGGTGGTCAAAATCCAAAAGTTGAATTACTCTTTATTTAACCCTAAAATTAGATTTCCCTTGCAAAAAGTCATCTGTAAAATTATGCAATTCTACATCGTAAAAGAATGTGCACAAAATGTGTAACTTCATGATTATAAAATTTTTGGACTATAGGTTTGATTTAAATTGATTACTTTAGTTACCTAAAATTGAAAAACTATTACATTTTCATCTTGTTTGATTTTTTTGTCTACAAAAAAAAAAAAAAATGCCCCTCTTAGTTTATAATTTTCTGAGAAAACATCAATCCATTTGCCCAGTTAGTCTGCATCAGATAGAAAAAGTTTAGGCTGAGTTCTCTGGTTTTCATGTGGTTATCACTTTTTTTTTTATCCTTCATGTGGTTAATCTTCATTGTGCTGCATCTTCTAATGCCCAACTGTTATAGATATCAGGGTTTCTTTTATTCTAGTTTTACTTTATTCATGGACTTAGTATCTCAATTGCAGTTTCTATCTTAGAAACAGAGTGCCTCTGTTGTAGGAAAGCAAGGTACCCTCGCCCTTACTTAGATGTTATCTAGACCTGATCAGTTTTGGGAAATGCGAATTGCTGTTGATCCTTTGGTAAAATTTTCTACTCTACTAAATAGTGCTTAATGCTACATAAGTTATAATAGAACTGGCTTTGGGCTAGGGCTTGTTTCATATGTTTCCAATGGTCCTGTTTATTTTTTTTTGTAACATTGCGATTTGAACCTAAGATTACAAGTTGGGAGAGAGAGTTATGACTACTAGGCTGTTTCTTTGGGGACAATGATCCTATATATTCATCACTTATATTTGTCGTTATGACTTTTGATTTTCTAAGTTCAGTATTTTTAGTTGTACAAGTTGCATTTTTTCCTTTTATTTTTTTTTGGGGGGGGGGGGGGACCTACCAGCTCTTTCAAAAGCAGTGCCCACTTTAGGAGCTCTCCACTTGGGATCTTGTTAAGTCGTAGGCATTAAACTGATTTATGTTTAGGTTACTAGTTGCCTCTTCATGTTTAGGGTGCTTGTGAAGTCATGAACATAGAATCTTTATTTTTTTTTTGGTTGTCCTAGAGGAGAACATTGCCCATTGAGGGGAATGAGGGCTTGAATTCAGAGACTAAATCAAGAGAGAAGTTTTTGGTATTATATTTAAAGGCCTTTCATTATGGTACATTAGTTTAATATAAAGCTATAATATTTAACAAGTCGATCCATTTGTGGAGGCTCTTGCTTGCCATCTGATCTACTAATTTGCCTTCTAAAAAATTTTGATGGTAACTAGAAACTGGGAAAGAAATTATCATTGTCTTTGAGAAGTTTTGTTCAATTATCAAGATTTCATAATTTTCAAGGTCAAGACTATTTGAATGGTTCATAATTCTCAAGGTCAAGACTATTTGAGTAGCTGAAGTATCACTGTATTGTTTAAACCATTCAAAAAATAGAATACTATTATGATTGGTGTTAGTATTGTAAATCATTTGGCCATAATAAACCCTTTCTATTAAAGGCGTATATTCCTATTCATCATTGCAAAGTATTACCAAAATAAAGATATATGATGAAAAGTGCACGGATAAAAGTCTTTCATTACTTCTACCAAAAGCCTTAGCATGGACGCCCCAAGCATAGCTAATGGACATATAAAGGGCTTTTGAAAAGTAGACTTGGAGAGATCAAGTACAAATCTCACTCCCTACACAATAATAACAATAATGTTTCCCTATAAAGGTAACCAAAGGGCAGGTGAATTAGGTGAACATGATGAAACCAACAGTACCAATCCAATCTAATAGTCCAATTTCAACTCTATTACAAAGCAAAAGATTACAGAACATAGAGCACAATTCCAATGTTAAAACTCATTATCCATTTACCCCGTCTCCTGCAGGTGATGTATAGATGTTTCCATATGGATATAATTCAACGCCTATGCGCCGTCTGGTACAGTCATACAATCATACGGCAGTGACTTGGTGTCTCATTTGCATGTGTTGGGATAAAATTGGGATGTCATCTGGATGTTTCCATCAGTCTCCCCCAGATACAGGTGCAAGGATACAATATTTTCACCATTTTCCCCTCATACTCTAAAAAAAAAAAAAAAAAACAAAAAAACAACTGGTCGAGGAAAAAGTTAAGAGCAATAACAGGAGAAGATAAATAACCAAGTTGTTCACTTCCTGCAAAAAGATTTTGTTTTCATGATGAATACAAGCACACACCTCAACTTGAAACCATATAAAAGTACACCCTATGAATTACATTGCTGGGCTAACAACAATATTCTCCAACAATTCTTCCACCATAAAAATTTTTACTTGATGAATAGACAAAAAAAAAAAAAATATGTTAAAGTTCAGCTTTAGTTTCCACCACCAATAGAAATCAAGGATCCATGTTAGCATCTGTGGTAGAAGAAACTAACCTTTCAATGAATACTGAAAAGAAAATTTGGGAAATCCTTCTCTTCCCAAGATTTCATTAAATAGTCTCCCTTTGGCCATTTGAAGGGTATCCCACCTATATCTAGATAACCCATATTATGAACTATGTTTACTTAAAGTCATTCTTGCAGCAGTTACATCAGTGCATTTCCCTCTTTACGACTAAACTTCATTTCTTGCTCGGGCAACAATATTCTGAAAACATCGGGCAACAATATTCTGAAAACAGCATAGTGATGATTCAAGCTTTTCTCTCCCTGAAGTCTGCGAACACTGCCAAGTGCACCAGCATTTGGATTTGGCAAAGCGTAAAATATGCATCGAATTCTTTGATGAACAAAAGCCATCGCACGCCTTCAAGCAAGAAAGACAATTCATGGCACAAAGTAGGAAGTGTTAAAGCAACGAGAGACACACGTGCTAGTTTGAAAAGGTGCATGATCATATGTGTGTAGTGCATGTTAAGCAAAGAATCCATTTTCCATGGCACAAATGTACTTGCAGACTCAACTCCTAGCAAGCAATAGAACATGAACCAACTGAGAAAGATATTGGAAGGAAATTCCAAAAAGGTTCTGTAATTATTTATAACCAATGATTATGACCATTAAGAGAATATTGTATTTTGAGGGTAAGATTATTGTAGCTTTTTGATATGAAAGATTGTTACGGCCCAATAGAGATGCAATATAAGTTACAAGATTAGAAATTTGTTAAAGGGGTATTATATGGGTAAACTTGAATGGAGTTAACTACTGGGACATCTGACTATGCTAAATGGAAGTACTAAGAGGCATGATTTGGTGACTAACATGGCTAGCCCTACTTAATGATAGCAAGACCAAGGTAATGGTATAGTGATTGGACAAACTATGATGATATATGGGTTAAAAGGATAGTTATAAGTATGCCAATAGCTTCATAGTTAGAACTCTATTGCTGTCTGGTTTCACACGACATTTTTACGTTCATGGTTGTAATTTGGAAAAGGGAAAAGCTTCCTAAATAAGTCTAAGCAGAGAAATATATTTATCTTCTAGCTACATAGCTGTTTAGAACCATTGTTTATAGTGTTACCTACTCTATAAATCTAAACTCTAATGTGTTCTCACATGGACATGGTAATGACGTTCTAGACTTTTATTTCTTTTTGAGGTGAATCTTAGTCTAATAGTTAAAAAAAATGAATGAAATGATAATTGTTCTGATTTTGGTTTCCAAATCCTGTGATCAATCTAAACGATGTCTTAAAGCTATAATGCCCTAAAAGTGTATTTCTGTGAGATTCCTTGGCTTCTAGGATTCTCATCCTTGTCAAATCTCTTGTTTCCCCTTACACCTAATGCATCATTTTCTTTTGGTAAGCAAGGAAGACAAATATTTTACTTTTGTAAGCAATGCTCCTATGGCATGTTTATATTGACAAGTGCATTGACAAGCGCCGGTTTGTAGGCAATGATAAATGGATTTTTAGAATAGAAAATGGTTGAATGAATATCTTATAAAATGTATATAGATACATATATGTAGAAGCTAAATTTAGAGGGTGGAATTAGAAGCTATCAATGCTTTACTAAGAAGATAACAATGAGTTCTTAGATAATATGGCGAAATGAGATTGCATATATGAATGCCAAGTGAGCGTATGAAAAGTTTACCCATGTGTAGAAAATGACAAATTAAAGTAACAAGTGTTTTAATGGGTTTTTTCTTGGGTGCTCCAAAGTTCGACTCTATTTTTATTGAAGTCTTACGAGTTATTGAGTTAAATCATTGTTGTCCACTTTCATGGCAGTCAAACCCTCCAATATTTGGTTTGTAGGAGTCTTATCATGATTGATTTGGTAGTCAATGATTGAAATTTTACAGATTTATGTTGTAAAGTAGTTTGAGGAATATTTCATTTTCCTAAAATCCTTACTTCGACAATGATTTAGACTCACATTGTTTAGAATTATACTTTAGGAGGGTGGAGGAGACATCCTCAATGTACTGAATATGCTTGAGAGTTCATAAGGAATTTTTACATAAAGATAAATATTTCCTAAGTTGTCATTTAAGATATTATGGACAGAGATTTTAGATGAGTTATTTCCTAAATATATATTGCGAAAAAGTTTTAGTTGTTTTCGTGGGAAGTGATTCTAGATTTACTTCTTTTAACCAATAGTAGGTAAGATTAGTAGTAATCTAATAAGTGCAAAGCAATCATCATATTATATTGTATGGAGTTTTAGACTTGTTTACCAGTGACATTTAAAGTCTAGTTGTAACTTATGAGATGTAATTAAGATTCTGATTCTTACTCTTGATGTCACGCCCCGAACCGGGAATCGTGAACAGCCGCCCGTTGCCCTGGATGCCGATTGTATTTCTATAGAAAATCGGGTAGAACCTCCCCATAAATCGGAGGTCTCCCATATACAATTTCACCTGTTTAATCCTGCAAAATTCAAAATCATCCTAAAATTAAAATAAAGGGTCATCCCGGCCTCTCCAAAACTAACAAATCCCACAACCGACATTCAGAACAACGCAAGGCTAAATAAAGTACCAGCAGTCCTAACCACAGACCTCTACTGTCATGCCCAACTAGAGCATGAGTAGTCGCTACACTGAGCGGGCCTAAATTTATACAAATATATTACAAATTCCCAAATTAACACTTTAAATATTTACAAATACCTCAATGCAAGTGAAATATGAGAGTTTCGCAAATAAACATACATAAATTATACAGTCATCCCAAAATAAGTACACGGCCAACTACGGACCTCAACAAGACCTCGTAGGGTCAAAAATAAAATACGAAATTCATCTTTCAAATTTAACTTAAGATCTCACCGTCGTGAATCACCCAAATCCACCAAAATCTCCAAAATCTGAAACGTCGCTCCGGCACAACAATAATCCTGTCTGAGGAGGGGTGAGTACTCGGGGAAGAATACTCAGTGAGTGAGGGGATTAATCTCAAGTACTAATAGTGTAGGTGAACATTGGAGTGTCAAATAATATCATTTACAACCAATAATTCAAATTTTTCAACAAATCATGATATGTTCGCTAAAATGATCTCATTTAATCATTCACACGATATCATACATATATGCATCCATTTAAAAATCAAGTATATCATAGAGCAAGCCGAAAGAATCCTGGCAAGGGTCAACCATGACCAAGGACAGGCGCATTGAGGGTTTTGTTATGTATAAATATTTAAAAGTTGCTCTCTAGCCCGACGTTGGCACGTACAAGCAACTCCCAGTGCTAGACCGCCTATTCTGACGGATCTCCCCTTTCGGTTCAACTGGGCCCATACGGAACATCACAATCATGTATAAGCAACTCCCGGTGCTAGACCGCCTATGCTGACGGACCTCCCCAATACATGGTTCAACCGGACCCATACGGAACATCACAATCATGTACAAGCAACTCTCGGTGCTAGACCGCCTATGCTGACGGACCTCCCCAATACATGGTTCAACCGGGCCCATACATATCGCAATCACGACGTTTGCGGATACCTCTGGCCAAAGCGTATCCGGGCAACTCGTGCCTCTACAAACGCCCTTCGTAACTACGGAATCAATCAAGAACATCCGTCCCCCATTGGGACTCAATCACATCATATCAATACAAAACTAGTGGGCATCCAACCCACATAGTTCATCAAAACGATTCAAATCCGTGTGCCAATACATTTCATCAAAATCATTTCAAATCAACAACCGATGCAACGGTAGAATAGAAAACATTCAAGTTCTCAAATCATGGCACAATTTCATTTCATTCAAACATGGATGCATAGTCATAGAAATCATAAGTTTACGACACTCCAATAATCACAAAACAGATTTGAGATTTAATATCACACGTCGAATCAATGCATATCAAAGCATGTTTTGTTTAAAAACAAGGTAAAATCAAGTTTCACTATTTCATGTAAGAGATTAGGGTCCCACTCACAGTATGGGGGAGGGTAGTGCACTTCCCAATAATACCACGAATCGAACCAAACTCGACTCCTCGAGTCTCTAAGAAGTCAACCTAATCAAATAATCACGAATTTCATCAATTTTTCCAACTATTTTCAGGATTTATCATTTTCCTTAAGTTCGTACAAACCCTAAATTTTTTGATTTATAGATGTATTCCAATGTAATCAATTTCTTTCCATTTATAAATAAATAACGAAATCAAAACCAATCTAAATTCAAACACCTAAAACCGTTCAAAATCGAAAACCAAACTAAAATAAATAAATTTCCTACAAGATGGAAAATCTTTGAAAAATCATACACTTTTAAATTTCCATCCGATTTCTTCAAACCATAAGTCATTTTAAAGATATTGAAGTCTATTTTCATAATACAAAATTTGTATTTTGATTTCCAATATGCAGGACAACTTAAAATGAAAAAGACTGCATATATCCTTAAACTTAAATCCCAATTTCCAACTGTTTTCATGCATACGTCGAATTAAACTCTAAGAGAAATCATTCAAATCAATTAAACATAATTCTATCATTCAGAACAACTCAATTCGTGTAAAATCCTATATTTAACCTCACTAATTACATATAAACACTTCAGAAAACGCATTTCCTACGAATTCAACTCATTTTCAATTCACATATAAAGCTTCTCATCCTACATTCAACCTAAACTAAATCGGTCATTAAATGCATTTAGAAATTCCTTTCACCTAGGGTTCCACAATTTGCAGCCTAAATCGAACGCCTCCTCAGTCCATTCCAAAGCCTGCAAAAGTTTCAAATTTGCATTAATTTTCAGAAATCTAAACCTAATTCCTAAGAAGGTTTGAAACCCTAGAATTTGGGTTAGGGTTTGATCTTACCTTTGCAGTAAACAAGGCACAGTCGATCATGAGAGTCACAAAACCAATACAATGCTGAGATGTTGACAATTTGCACCTTCTCCCTTGAAGATGACTTACTCCAAAACTCACTCAACTCAAATTCTCTTACACCTAATCTATCAACCGAATAGAATATTCCTCACATTCCCCTTAGACTTGTGAATCTATACAAAATCTGAAATAGAAGTTACAGAAGAGAAGAACACAATAGACAATAAGGAATACAACAGAAAATAGTAATCGAGTAGCTATTTTCAGATTATGTTTTCTCTCAACTCAAACTTCAAAAATGATCTGTAAAGACTTCTGAATAGGGGCTGAATATTGCTCTCAAAGTTCAATTCATATTCTGTCAAAACTCTGTAAGTTTCAAATTGATATAAGCCTCTCAACACACCTTCAGAACCAGCCAACTTCCAAAAAAACACTTTGCAGATCCTTATTTTCAGCCTTCAGTTCAGGAGTTTCAAAAACCTTTTTTATTGCTATAGCTTTTTGAATTCAAAGTTCAACAACACTCTTATAATGAGGAGAAATCAAAATTCAAAAAGTTTAGGAGGTGCAGAAGATATATGTGACCAAAAACTTCCAAAAAATCAACCTGAATTTCAAAAATATTGAAGTCAAATTCTGAACCATGAGTTTTACCTTCAGTAATTGAATTTCACTTGAATTTGAATCATTAACTTGGATAGGCTTACTGGTCAAGTACAACACCCAATCTGTACTCAGCATGCTGAGCTGGGCCTTGAAAATAGGATAAAATCGCAACAGAAAACACAGTTATGACTTTTGACTGTTTCTACCCTTCTTGCTGCTTCTACCATCTTGCTTCTACCCAATTTCTATGACAGTATTTTCTGATCAGTTCTATATTTTGAAACTTTCTATATATATGCCTGTGTTACATATTCTAAATACCTGCACACTTAATAAATTCATTAGTAACACATATAATGTTTTGTTATCATCAAAATATTAGAGTTCGACAATAATTTTCCTAACAATAAGTATTGAAGTTATTCTTCTTTATTCTTATAATTTTGCATTACAAGTGCTTTTCCTCTTATTTGATATTTTTCCAATGTTAAATATGTGACTACACAGATCACCAACCGAGGCCTTTGAGGTCAAGATACACCATAACATGCTTAGATCGAATGGAAAGAATGAGGAGGGGACTCACATTAGAAGTTTATTTAGAATTTCATTTTGCCCCCAAGTGTAGACATTTTTGTGTGGGACACAGATTGAGAAGGATTTTAACTCAAGATAATTTTCAAAGGAGAGCATTGTTTTGGTAATTAAATGAGTTATGCAAACAAGAGCCTAAATTTGTGGATCATTTCCTTGTTCATTATGCATGGACCGGATTGCTATGAGGAAAATTTTTACTTTTTTACACTAATGTTGGGTACTTTGAGCTCCATATACCGTGAGTGGTGGACTTAGAATGGTGTGAAGGTTTGTGGAGAGTTCCTTGATGGTCTTTGTAGAAAATCTCAATCAAGTGATTGTGCTTTTGGTCCACCACAAAGTCCATTAAATCTTTTTTAAACATTATTTATTTCTTAGATACTATACCATAATAGACCGATAGGGAAGCACTACCATGTCGTTCTTTCACAATTTTTCAAATTTCTTTTACTGTAAGTAAAATTCCTTTTTTCAGAGGATAAAAATAAAAAATATAAAAAATGCAGTCTCCAACATTTATCATGATGGCAAAAAGAACAACCATGCACAAAATATAGTAACCAAAATTCAAATGCACCCTAGCAGACTAATAATAACAACTTGAAATTGTTTCAACTTTTTCCCTTTTTCTTCAAATGAAAGAGAAGAAAAGAAAAAAAAAAAAGTAAAAGCTGTTTTTTTTTTGGGGGCCATGGACTTGGTCCACCACCTAGTATCTAAAGCTTTGCTCCGATTAATCTAAACCGAGTCGCGGTTGGGTCCTCATTTGAAGGGGGCTCTCCCAACGTCGTTTTTGCCACTCCCAAGGCTCGAATCTGAGCACTTGGTGTGGGGTTCTAGTATTCTTCCCACTAGACCAACGAATCATTGATAAGTAAAAGCTGTTCTCATACAATAAACTTGAGGAGATCCATTTGTACTCACCATCTAAACAATCTTGTCCACACTTCTTGGGGTAGTAAAAACTAAAGTATCAAGAAGCTCAATTGCCAAGCTGGAGTCATCTGATGCTGTGTCACATATTAAATCAGAATTATCAATACAAGGAGGCAGCTTCAACATTATTGAATTCAGTGATCCATTAATTTCTGACTGACCCGTGGAGGATTCAGTGATTGTTGGAGCTCCGTGGTCATGATTAACTTAATCAAGCCTGTTGCCACCACCTGCAAGTAATAACTAAAAAAGTTAAGAACTTACCATAATTGCAGAAAAAAAGATTATACTGCATCTCAATTTCGATTCCTGGACTAAAGGGCTTTGGTGCCATTAACAAGGTCTAATCGATCTTCATTCTCCACATTAAAATACAAAGATTTCTAAGCTATTATTCCTCATAAAACTCATTAGAGATTTATCTCTGTTCATATATTCATTCTCACAAGGCACATTAATCACATTTATCCGGTATCTAATCTCCAACGTAAATTACAGAATCTTCATACACATAAACAGATTTGTAGTTAAATGTACTTCACAGAAAGAGGCACCTTATAAGACAAATGTTGTATTGCAGTCTAACAAAGGAATTCTAGTCTTCAACTCATGAGACAAGGAAAAAGACTTCCTTACGAGGGATGTAATACCACAGAAGCAACAGTTGAAAAAAGGAAGTCAAAATGATAATGAGGCACACTTAAATACCAGAAATCTTCCTTTGACTGGAAGAAAATACACCCTCTACAAACTTCCTCTAGTAGCTAATTACCAGGCTGACATTAATACCTTCAAACAATTGTAGTTTACTTTGAAAATCACAGAGAAGAGTGCACCCACACAGGAAAAGAAATATAAATATATGAATATATATGTGTGAGTATAGTCCCATATTAACTAGAACTGATCCCTTCAATAAACAGGAAATATAAGCAAGAATAACATATTTCTAGGTATATCTTGGACCAGTGTTGCATAATACATAGTTCGTCATGGAACGTTACAGAGGTTTGGATATGGGGTAGAGTAATATTTATAATCTGGAATATGGAGGGGGTAGGCTTGGTATGTTTCCTGTCCACAATATGGTGTGTTGGTTTTACTTAATTTGCTTGAATTTCTATACACAAAAATTATATATTCATAGTTACTTATAAACTAAAAGATTATTCTATATTCATTTCATACTTCTAACAAATTGTATTAAAACAGGAAAATAGTCAACAATACTGATCTTAGTTAATAAGAATTTAAAACTGTCTCGACCTTTCTTCTTCTTCTTTCTTTCTTCCTTCCTTCCTTCCTTGCTCTCTTCCTTTCCCATGAACGCCTAAACCCTTCTTCCCTGGTGAGCACATCTCTCTCTCCCCATCAAACCGCACATTTCTCCCCGAATTTCCAGTAATCCTCTTTGATTTTAAAAGCTAACATCATCTTTACCCTTCTAATACATTTAAAGACCCATTCTGCCACCGATTCCATCGCCTGCTGCCAGAATCCGCCATAGCCGCTGCCTGTAAGCATAATTCTTCTGATTTTTTCTTGAATGAATCCATTAATATTCCAACTCCACCTATTTTTTTTCCCTAATTTCAACTTTCTAATGGGGAACAATGGTTTTACCGCTCCGGTACATGAACAATCCCCGTTTAGGATCATGGAGATCATAAGGGAGAGGGGCACATTAAGCAACACTATCTTGGACAATGCTACTTCCCATACATAGGACTGAAATGCCCAGGAATCAAACTTCAAGCCCATACAACAAAAGTGAGAGATCTTTCCGGAGCATGTATGTAGTGTCTAACTCCTTAGAGAAACAAAGCCAATTAAACTTCAAAGTTCAAGCAAACCAAGATAGAAAATTGCAACGAATTCAAATTCATGGTTGAAATTTATAATCGCTAAATCAAGCACCATTTTTGTACAATTGATTGAGGCAATTAACAAGGATGATAACGTTTAATGTTTCAAAATCCTCAAATTCCAATAATCCTTGTATCAAAAATTCTTTAACTCATTAAGGAGGAAACAAAATGTTAACTGAAAGACTAACAAATGTAGAACACAGGTTCAACCCTTGTAGCAGTAATGACATATTTGAGATAGAAAACACCAACACAATGAAAATGAGAGCTCTGACTACTTGATTTCTCAATGAACTCAATACAGAATTGGCCAATGTTTTCCCCTAGTGTCACAGTCACTCGCTTTATCATCACTTCTACCAATATTTTCTTTTATGATCATATCCTTCACTCAGTAGGCTAGGGTTCTGTTCCACGTAAGTGCCAGAAATACAAGTTTCAGCTTCGAACTTTGACAATAGCCAAGAAATGGGGATTCGTAATTTTTCACAGAAAATCAGAATCCTCTAACCAAACTGAAGATTCTAAGAAACCAAAACAAGAACAGAGAGAGAGAGAGAGAGAGAGAGAGAACCTTTGAGTGATGAGATAGAAAGTGTCTCCTTTTATGTGAGCCTCGGCAGTCATTGAAATGTCTCTAATCATCAGTCTTTCTTCTTCGGGGGTCATTGCCGCAGGCCCGCAGCACTACACTCCATCAACTCCGCCATCTCTCTCTCTGCAATAAGTATAATTGTTTTATTAGTTTGAGTACGGTGTGGAGAGGGAATTACAGATCTTGAGATTGGAGTCCTACCTGACCCCTAAGCTTGGGGTTTGAGCTCTGAAACCCGATTCAACCTGAGATATTACAGAAACGACCGTTTAAAAAAAATTAAAACATCACAAGAAATTCTTAAAATAGTTCTCACATATTCAAGATACGAAACATATTTATTATATATTAAACATGCGACATGATGCCACCTCCATCACTTACTCCTCCGTACACATTGATAGCCAAAATATATTAATTCTCGTATCTTATTTTTTCAACAACTCAAAAGTCATATTTTAAACAATACAAGAGTAATATTCTCGCACCGAACCATAGTAATTATCACATCTAAATTCTCAATAAAATATAAAATCTACATCAAAAAATAAAAACAATATTTACACACCAAACTATACCAATTGTTACACCCAAACCAACAATTCATAAACGCTACATCTCAACAGTATAAGAAAAATAACAAAATAAATCAAATGTAACAAACTATAAACAATAAAATCAATATTTAATAGAACATATTTTTCATTAATAAAACAAAATATATAAAATATATAATACATAAGAAAAATCTAACGTCTTCTTCTCCTAATATAATATTTAACACCTAAATTTGACCTAATTTCTCTACTATCGTCATAAAATACTAAATCAAGATCATCTATCTGTATGATTTGGGAGGGGTCTATATCATCGTACTAAACATTAGTAAAAACTGGAGGAAACACATGATACACGCGTCGTGCATCATCTCTCTCAATCTGTGTCAGTCCCCTCGTCTATATGAACACCGGGATGAGCTCCTCTCTGTAGAGTTATGGGAGTGGAAAACTAAGAGAAATCAAACTCAAATGTTTAGAAAGACGAAAACTCTACATACCCGCTTGAAGGTCCCACGACGTCTTCTAGATGTTGAGATGGTGGCAGTAATACATGACGTGGTGGTCTTGTAGGACGTGGTCTCCCTCAGCGTCGTCCATATCCTCGGCCCTCATCAGCTTCCTCGTCACCATGCCTAACTAGTCTCGATCTCGATCTCAAAAGATACGCCATGTCCTCTGTCAAGATTAAGATGGTTGAATCCACATATCTATGTACGACGGCACCCTTGGAGTCTCGAATCTAATGCAAAACATTCCACTACAAAAAATATATATAATCGTTAAATTAACAAATCTAAATTATTGATATAAATAAAAAATAAGGAGATGTACAATTACCATATAGCCCAAAGAAGCTCCTCACCGGTCAATAAATCGACGTGTGACGTTGCGATACCGCATGAAGTAGGTATGGTCCACAACTGGTTCATAAGAAGTGTCTAGTCGCACTGAATAATCCAGTCGGTGAGACCAAATATCTACGTAGCGTGCATACTCAACCGATCAATCAGTCACCTGTACACCATGCTATAAGTATCGTGGAGTCGATTTTCAGTGTCACAGTGAATCAGTCTAGATTGAAATCATCTAAACTGACGGATCACCCTATCTGAAAAGTGTCACTTTACAATACTAAAACAGATAAAAGGTACGTGGGTGTGTCAAATATGTCTCCTCTCTTGACAATAGTCGGAAAGAGAAGACAATACATTCTCAGTGTATGGCACCCAAACGATCTGATTCAAAGTCTACATATCAAACACCTTTCTATACACTCTCACCACGTGTGTTGGAGGGCTAATGGCATCAAATCTACCTTCCACCGTAATGCTAGTGGACCATCGTCGTGTATGTATAAAGATTGCCTAATCGAAATTATGTATGGGAAGCTCTCTCATGCCCAAATTTGTAAAAATATAAGAGCTCATCTTATCTCATACGAGTTTACACGTGTAACCATACAAAGCTATCTATACAAATAAGCTAAACATGCAGAACCCCAACTACATTCACCAGACAAAGCTAAATCATCTAAAACTAACAAATATTGTAAATGTTTGCAATATCCAGACTTATCACTAAGCAAGACACCCCCGATAAGTAATAAAATATATGTCCATATCCACTGTCTAATATATACAGTATTTGCATCATCGGGCAAGTCACCAAAAACCTTTGCTAACCAAGTCATACTCAAACTATGTCCTTTAAAGACCTCATGTGGAGGTCTCACACCTAATAACCTCTCATACTCATCAACCCATCTGACCCCTGTCGTCCTAACTACTTTGGGAGTCCCATCTACACATAAACCTAAGAGTACCTCAACATCCTGTAGGGTGATGGTCAACTCTCCATGGGGCATATGGAATATATGCATCTTTTGCCTCCATCGCTTCACTAGAGCTATAATGAGATGCCAATTAAACTAAATAAACCACAGTCGAGCAACACCCAACAAACCCAACTACTCAAGGAAAGGATGAACTTACTCGTCATCATGAACACGGTCCCAACGTCATAACGATGCATCATGTCTACGACAAACGAGTCATCTTTGGTCATCTTCATCCCAAACTCTAGAAGAGTGGTGCACTCATTGTAAGCGTAAAAGGGTGTGATTTGTAGGTCCGAGATCTATCTGCAAGAGAAAAAAGAAAAAAAAACACCAACACTTAAAATAAAAGACATTAACACAAATGTTTAATCCAAACTTTGCATTCACACAAATGTTTAATACATTAAACAAATGCATAGTACATTAACACAAATGCATTAACACAAATGTTTCACATGAAATGTATTAGAACAAAAGACAAACTTTACATTCATAAAAAATATTTCATAAATATATCAACACTTAATACATCAACACTTAGTACATTAATTGTTTCACAAATACAATCAAACATTTGGATTCGTTTAGGTTGGACAATTTCATCGATTATGCCCCCATCTGCCTCAAAGTCCACATTTCATTTGTCATGCGCATCTCTTCCTATTGTGACCCTCTGTACTACAGCTCCCACAAGATATACGCGAGGATGATTCCCTAAGATCCATCTTATTTCTCATATCGAGATGATTTAGGTCTCCTTTTCTCACATCTAAATGAACTATCGAGAATGATGGTTGGGTACGAACCGATAAGAAATGATGTTCGTACACTCTAAGTTGATGTTCCCATATATACCATTTCCCGACGATCATATGAACATCAATCATAGTTCGTCTAAATGCAGCAATTGCATGCGAACAAAGAATTCTATACGTTTGTCACTTTTTACATGTGCAATATTCATTTGTCATATCCACAATTTGTTTATTGTCTCCCTTATGCCCATACGATATATGTCTATGACATGTCTCTACCTCAAAAATCTCATACTCTCTGCTAAATGAGACAACTGTATGGAAGTTAGTCGTGTTCATGCATCTCCCTAGCATCACATTTGAATACTTGTATACCGCTCCCCCTTCCCATTCCCGCTCTTTTCTTACCAAATAGAGCCTCAAAGTAGTTCACCAAATTATAAAAAGTCTTAAATACTAAGGTAGAAACAGGTAGATTTATTGCACCATTTAACACGGTATTATAGTTTTTGCTTATATTTGTCATCATATATCCAAAATAAAAACACTATCATAAGAAAGAGTCCATTGTTCACAAGCAATATTTGTAAAGTAATCAGGAACATCTTCTTTTATCTCCTTCATTTTCACCATATACATGTCAAATTTCTTCCGTTGTGACTGTAATGCAGCAATGGTAGCAACTTTCTTATAAGTTTTAATTTTTGTGATGTGTATTGAAATTACTGACCACATGATGTATACAAAAACGCCATAAAACATTCGGAGGTTACCACCCAAATTCAGGACGAGCAACTATTACCCTTATCCCTTCATGTCGATTTGAAATCAAACAAATTGAACCCTCCCTATCTCTAACAACATGCTGTCGCACACAACTTAAAAATCACGACCAAGAAGCAAGTGACTCCCTATCAACCAACCCAAATACCAATGGGACTATGACTCGCACCGTCTATATTGCATGCAATCAACAACTTATACTTATATTCCCTATAGAGGTGAATATTATCTATATTTATCAATAGCCTACAACTTTTAAAAGTTATGATACTACCACCAAATGCTCAAAACACACATTTAAAAACCACTTCACTATTTGCATTTGGTGGACTCAACTTCTAACTGACTTTCGTTCCCGAATTTTTTTGAACTATTGCATCCAACAGTCGAGACAGTTATTTATAGGAATTATTCCAATCCCTATATGCCATCTCTATAACCCTTTTTTGCTGTCCAAACTCTTTTACGGGAAACTGCATATATGGTTTTCTCACTCACAACAATTCGGAGGAAAGTAACTTTGAAACTAGGATCTTCCCTCACATAGTAAAGGAAATGTCGAGCTACCAAATTTAAATCCAATTACCTATGATCTTGTATCAGCCCGACATTCACACATGTGTGTAGTCCCTCAACAACAATAATCACAAAGTCACCAAATAGTCTTATTCTACGAGCATGCAACCTCCATTTACAACTTTCATCCATTTGCGTACAAATTATTATCCAAAGTGTTGGACTTAATCTCCTAACTCGAAATTGATAATGGTGCTTCACATGGTGCATTTTGATAGCATGAATAAACTGCTCATTCGATTCAAATCTTATTCCTTTCTTCAATTCATCGTTAAAACTCTAACTACATATGTTAATTTACAATTTTGCTCAAAAGTCACATAACCATCACCTCCGGCTGCGGTGGTCATGAAGAAAATTGAATCGTCTATTCGGTCATAGATATATCCCCTATGGCCTTACCACTACCACAACCACCACCACTGCCATGTGCTAAGAAGGGCCCGATCATTAATTCGTTTGCATCACCACCACTACCACTATTACTACCAACTTCTATATCATATTTTTCTTCATCATCATCCTATTCTTCCGCCTCTTCTTTCTCATCAACATCATTATCCACTTCAACGAAAGTAAAATTCGCTTGATATTAGATACATGGATAGTCATCCGTATAGTTACAATCTTGTTGCACGGACGTTCTACTATCGTATGATTTGATTACAACTCAGGAGTGGTACACCTCTCACATCTTCAATTTAAACTCTATCAAATTCAAAATATCGTTATCATCACTGATCGAAACCAATTCAAAATATAAATAACCATGATCCATGTATGAGATGAAACATCTATGATAAATCTCTACATATTGTGACATATAATTTATCTGAACACCCTTACATACTAGAGTCACCAACTCATTAAAGTTTATATTCTTTTTCACCCTAATCAATTTCGTGGGACCATTGGTCATAATAAACTCTATTCTCACCCATCACAATTTCACCAGTGCTATAGCACAACAATCTCACGATATCCATCATTTTTTTTCTAAACATAAAAAAAATAAACCAATTAAGTACAATCCTAAACATATACTTATAACAATTCAACATACATTCAATAAATATACAAAATTTATATTATTTTACATTAACTAAGCATTACAACAAAACTACCAATTAATAAATTTACGAACATATCCTAAATTTATACTCAATATTCAACAAATTCTAAAATTTTAAATTTATAATTTTAACAATTCAACAAATATTCAACAAACATACTAAATTTATATCAATTTAAATTAATTAAACACTCAATAATTAATAAATTCATTAATATTATCCTAAACCCTAAATTTATACCATAAACCCTAAATTTATATTAAACATTCAAACCCTAAAACCTAAATCAATTTGGGTAATTTCAATGAATGTATTCAGTGAGTATTACATATATCATTCAACAAATATCAAAATATATTAATTAAACATTTCAATTGAGCCAATTAAAAGCAAAGAAAAATTATTCTTTCAGATACGTGTGAGGACTTGCCGCAGAAGTTTTAGGGAAACAATGCATAAGGTTGCGGCTTGGAGAACAAGAGCGTCAAATGTTGTTTCTTCTGCTGGGATGCTTAAACGATCACCACAGTCGCCGCTGAAGGATTAGGGTTTGTCGCAGGAGAGAAGAGAGGAGAAAAAAAGAGAGAAGGAGGAAGAAGAGAAGTGTTCGGCCATTAAGTAGAGTGAATATGTCGCATGTTTAACATGCGACATATGAGAGCTATTTTATGAATTTTTTTCTTCCCTGTGATGTCTTAATTTTTTTTTTAAAAAAAATATCATTTCCGTACATGTCTCAATTGATCATGGGTTGCCTAGAATACATGTATTTTATGTTTTGGAATCTTAACCTTACCCAAGTTTAAAATTAACAATAAATCCGTGAAACGTTCAATCCCCTGATAAAAGAAAACTGAATTTGGCGGTTCTCTCCATCCTAAAAGCATATGGTCCCAGAGTGGACTGAGGTGTGACTTTTAATGCGCATGCTTAGTTACTATGGACCAGTTGATGTACACACAATGATATTTTTTTTCCCTTTCACAATTGATATCCAAAATCATATTTTGATTAGGACTTTATTTAATATATGACTTTCTTAACGTAATTTTTTGCTTTCTCAAATTTTAAATCTAAGAGTTGATTAAAAAATCTAATATTTCATCTCAATAAATCGATTATCTGCTGATACCGACAATGATATACATACAGGTTTCTCAGTAATATCCATCATGCCAAAATTGCTATGCGTATTAACCAACATATTATTTACCGTATATCATTAATTTTTCTCATGTTCACAAATTAACACCCGGTATGATTAAAATATAGATCGGAGAGTTACTTGAGGGACATAAAACTCATTATCTTCTCCTTTTAGGTGTCTAATGTTTCGAAATTAATTGATTAAAGTAATACATTAACAAAGTTATATAAGACTGAGTAATTTAAAATTATTAAGATGGACGTGTTTGATTAATTTAGATCAAATACTTTTTAATCTTGATATAAAATGCAAAGGTTAAGTGAAGGAAGTAAAAGGAAATGGTCAATACTTTATAGTTTAGGATATATTTCTTTATTTTTTTTCTAAATATTAATTTTATTATTTTTACTTCCTATTGATTACTAATGATACGTATATTTGTATATTATTTATAGGAATTTAAGTTGTTTGAGTACAAATGTTCTTCTAATGAAGGTAATTTTGAATTAAATCTTTATTTGGAAAAGTCAAAATTGAATCATCATCACAATTGCATTTTCTCTTGTTTGGAAGAACAACGCAATGCAAAGCAATTTTCCAGATATTTTTATCTTGACACATGATGTATTGAGTATCCAAATTACTACACTTACTTCGGAATCTACGTTCTATATGGACGGTTGCATTCTTATGAAGTACAGAAGTTGTATCCTTCTTAATTATATCTAAACTTTATCCACACCAGGAATTGGTTGCATGCCTTTGATCCAACTTCTACTAGTATTATGTTATTAACTTTTGTGTTAGTAAGTTGTTTTCTATTGAATTTATTTATTTAGGTTTAGGTATATTGCTTGCTTGTCATTTTACTACTAATTATTTTATTTAATTTTTCAAATGAGAATCTTGCAATTAAAGCAATTTTAATGTCAACATATTCAAAAGGATTCCCATATGCTTGAAGTTAAAGATTGATAAAAGAGAGCAATGGCGGCGGAGAAGTTTGATGGCCCAAACTTAAAGTTGTATATTGTGTGATTTTGAAAATTGATATTTGAAAATTTCTAATTGTAATATATAATTAAGTTAAAGTTTAAAAGTTAATTCCAATATTAATGTTAAAGTTTTTTATTTTAATTTTAATTTCATTTTTTTCTATTTGCTATCTCTAGTTATTGAATTAAACTTTTTCTTGACTTATCAACTGATATTCAGAAATGTAATCTCATTTTCAAATAATAATAATAATAATTTTGTCTTTCTAATAAAAGAACGGCTCATCCCGTCCCGCATTTCTTGGTGGGAGTGGGACAAGATGGGTTACTTTTTTAGTGTCTCACTATTACGAATTTCATATTGAATCTATAAAAAATCATACAAGTTTATTTAAATCCGATAAACTTTGTTACCTAACAGATTGATTTTTTATGTTGACTTCTCCTATTGGGTTTGAATCCATCACGTGAGTTTATAATAAATTGGGGTATCAAAGCCTTCGATCCAATATGAAAAAGGGCTACTTGGTGTTTGATAAGTTCCAGAGTGAAAGTCGTTCAAAGAGAAAAATGGTTACTTGGTGCCGTAGAGAGTTCAGAGTAAAAGTCGTCCAAAGAGAAAAAGGACTAACTGTTGCTATAAAGAGTTTAGAGTGAAAACCGTCAAAAGGGAAAAAGGACTACTTGGTTCCATAAAAAAGCCCAAAATGAGAGCTGTCTAAAGGGAAAAATGGCTACCTGGTGTCATAACAAAGTCCAGAGTGAGAACCATCCATGGACATCCAACTTCTCAAGAGGTAGGCAATGTTACAAATCCCACATTGGATCCACAAAAAATTATAGAAGTCCACTTAAGTCCAATAGACTATTTCATCTAATAGATTGATCTTTTGAATTGAATTTTACTATTGGACTTGATTCCATCACATGGATCCATGAAATATTACGAATCCCACATTAGATTTTTAAAAAAAAATCACAGAATTCTACTTAAATTCAATAGGATCTCTCACATGACAAATCAATCTTTTTGGTTCAGTTCTCTTATTGGGTTTGAGTCCATCACGTGTCTCCATGATAAATTGGTATCAGAGCCTTTGGTCCAATATAAAAAAGGGCTACTTGAGAGAGAGCTACATGATGCTTGAAGAGGTCTGGAGTGAGAGCCGTCCAAAAGGGAAAAATGTTACCTGGTGCCGTAAAAAAACCCAAAGTGAGAGCTGTCCAAAAAGGAAAATGGTTACTTGGTGCCATAAAAAAGTTCATAGTAAGAACCGTTTAGAGTGAGAGTCATCTATGAATATCCGATTTCTCAAGGGGTGGGCAATGTTATGAATCCCACATTTGATTTACAAAAAATTTTAGAATCCTACTTAAATTTAATAGACTCTTTCATCTAACGGATCGATTTTTTATATTGAGTTTTTCTATTAGATTTGAATTCATCACACGAATCAATGACACACAGCTATCCAAAGGGATGAGGTAATTACGATTTGGGACAAAAAAGACATGAATCCCTTATTGACAGCTTTAACAATAGTTATGTTCCTAAATACCAATAAATTTTATGTCGGACACGTAGCGAGGTATTTTATGTCGGTAAGCTATTTATAACTGTTAGAGGTGGGTTTTGTCTCCACAAATCTGGCTCCTTGTAACTCGAATGAACGCTCAATGAGGAGGTTTGAAACCTGCAAAAGACCGCCGAAGGGTACTCCGGCGGGGAGACTCCGACGCTCAAGTCAGAAAGAGTGATTTTTAAAAGGATAAACAGACAGAAAGGAAGGGAGGACAGATCTTCTTGTGACTTTTGTGTGTTCTGTATCGAGTCCAGAGAACTTACATGACTTCATATATCTAGAGGCTTTATATGATGCTCCTCTTAGAGTCCTACGATCTGGGGACATCACAACCCTAGTTTCCATATGAGATGATCCGAGGATTCCGGATCCTAAATGTCAAAGATTTGAAGTTGTTATCTTTTAGGAAATTAGATTATACGGGGAGATTCTTTCCCTTATCGATTAGTTTCTCAAGAGATTCCTTCCTTATCTGAGGGATACATTTCGTACTAAAATAGAAAACTTAGTCAATGGTGAGATTCAATTGAGTGTTATTCTCCAGAGGTTGAGGCGTTTGGTTCCTTAAGTATTCGGTAGTCGTTGGTTGAATAAGGGAGAAAGACAACCGTTCGGTCTTACCGAATGCTCTTGTAGATTGGATCACACAAACTTCATCGAAAGTCAGCTGATCAGCGAGTAAGATACCACGGAGTTAGACTCTTTCAGACAGTTGGGGCGATAGAGGTCCGTTTGGGGAGATATATCCCATCGGTAGAGCGGGACGACAAAGACCCATTTATATTTGAACATGTTAAATACATTGAATCATAGGCCTTGTGTTGTCTATTAAACATGCTCCGTTCTATATATTGAGCCATTTGGAGAAGGTCCCATCATTTACCCCCAACTCATGGTATCGTTTCGCGAAAAAGGCACCATGAGTAACAACCATTGGAAATGGAGAGGCTTTTACAATATGTGTCATTTTGTATTTCGTGAACCGTCTTTAGCGATTCTCATAAATGTTTTCATGGGAGAGAATTTGATGTTCTCATTGTCTCGTGCTTGTCTTTTCCTTCCTTTGAATTGTCTTAGCACACTAGAGAACTTCTATAAGAGGAATGGCGAGAGGCTCTACTGTTCAAGCCATTAATGACATTAGGAGCATCATGTCAGTATTGGAGCTCCAAGAAGTTTAGACCGCCATATTAGTGGGTGATAATTACACCCTGGTATCAGCCACAGACGATCATGGAGCGAATAGGGCTCTAGAGGTATATGTCCCGATGTGCAAACAAATGGTGAAGTTTGGTTTGAAGGTACCATATATCGATCCGTTCATTGAAGTGTTACAGTGATGGAATATATTTTCAACTTTGTTGACTCCCGACTCTTGGCGTCTGATTGTTGTTATGACTTCTCTGTTAGGCTTTTGTCATTTTCGTTTTAATTTTGATATTCTAGCGGCCCTCTTTTCCTTGGTAAGATGTACGAAGAATGGTTTGGTTCGAGATTGCTATAAGTTGTAGACTCGTCTTGAATCTGATTGGGGATTTCGCTACAAGAAACCCATTAGTAGTAACTGGATGCACAAGTACTTCTTTATGGAATTCCAGAACAAGGATCTTATGTCAATGCTTCCCAATGTTGATGAAAGGCCCATGCTTGGATTGCAACCTGTAAACCCTTCTCGTCACTTTCGCTTCGTGCGTTCGATTGGTAGTTTTTATAAGTCTTTGCGAAGAGTCATCTTAGTCGATTATTTGACGGACAATCAGATGTTATCTCTAGTGGGTCTACTGATAAGAGAGAAAAGGAAGATTGATAGGCCCCTTTTAGTCGACAAGAAAGAGATTGGGTTAACCAATACTTCAGGTTTTGTGGATGATACTTTGCTGAGAAAGATTACGATTGATCGGGATGCATATATAGGGAATCCTTCGGCGGGGACCAATGGGGCTTCTGAAGCCCGAACTTCATTAGCACTTTCCTCAGTGAAAAGGAGAAAAATGGCTTAGCCCGAATCTTCATCAGGGGGTGGGCACGAAGCGGAAGGGGAAATCGAGCAGTGTACACGCGTTAAAAACATTCAAGGTTAAGCCAGAGGAGTTTAATAAGGCAGGTCATTTGTTACCAACCGGACAAGAGGGAGCTCCATTGCCAAATGCGCTCACTATAGAGAGACTCGAAGGAGATTCATTATTTTTTACGGAAGTTAGGACACCAAGGGAGACAGGGACTCAAGTTGCACTGATCGAAGAACTATCTGGTCCATCGTGCGCGGTTCCCCTATGGCCTTCTCGCAAGGGAAACGTAAGGTACTTGATGGGATTGTTATCCCTCCTTCCATCCCCATCTGATCCTTTCACGATGACAAGGGATCGAAGGAAAGAGGCTCGGTGGCCATTAGCTCTAGAGATAAATAATATAGCTACGTGGACTTAGCTGAAGTAAGGAAGATAGTCGATCAGCTCGACTTTCATCATTGCGATTTAGAGTTGCATAGGATGTCCATGGAGCAAGTTGGTGGAGCTCTTAAGTCCCTTGGTCTAATGGTATCATCTTCTGAATTCGCCTCATTTTGTTTATTTCTTTATCGTAAAGTAATCCAGTATCTCTCTTTTCGTAGACAATGGCTCTGGCAGAGTTTCAGGAGCGGTGAAGGAAACAGACCGTTAGACATCTGAAGGAAAAGTTAATCAACTGAATGCTTAAGATACAATATTGTGGGGTGCCACCAATTGGAAGGAGAAAGGCACGGGGACAAAGGAGGCATTCAAGACCCCACTAGTCGAAAAAGAGGAGGTAAAAAACCTTCGAGGTTATTGTGAAAAACTGAAAATTGAGAAGAAGGCCCTCGAGGCACGATTTCATACTGCTGAATTGTTAGCTCAGTTGCACGAAGAGTCTCTCAAGGTGGCAAAACAGAGGACGATTGAATCATAAAAATCTTTACTCCAATGTGCTACTTCCTCTAGAGATGCTCAGCGTGAGTTGACAGAGAGATTACGATGCGCCGAAGAGGTAATCCATCAGTTAGGATTGGATGGACCTCTGCTTCCGGTCAAGGAGGTTGCCAGTCAAGATACGACAGATCAGAATGCAATTCCCATCAGATCGATTGGTGTTCCAGCCGAAACGAGTGCGGTTACCACGAGGACCTCTTTTCAGGAGGCTTCTGTTCCTTTGAAGTCTATATAATTCTTATACCACTGTATCAATGATTCTTAATGAGAGACTCTTTTATATTCTTTTTCATTCGATGGGTGTTGACAACAAGGGACATTCCCTTTAGTGTCTCAAATGGACTTGTCGGCTGTATTCAGTTGTTCTGGACTTTTCTTGGGAACGTCGGCCTGTCTAGGGGGGTTCTTTAGATGCGCATTTTCATCAGTGCCTCTGGTTTTCCAATAAGTAATATCTACTAGGATTTGTCTGAAAAAGAGGAGTTGGAGATGTCCTTCGCTAGGTCAGGGCAACAGAGACCCGTTCGGTGAGATAGATCCCTTTGTTTGGTCAGGGTGACGAGACCTATTTGGGGAGATAGATCTCTTCATTTGATCAGAGTAACAGGGGCTTATTCGAAGAAATAGATCCCTTCGTTCGGTCAGAACAATGGAGGTCCATTCAGGGAGATAGATCCCTTCATTCGGTCAGGGCGACAGAGGCTGGTCAGGGCAACGGAGGCCCGTTCGAGGAGATAGATCCCTTCATTCGGTCAGGGCGACGAAGGCCCATTCAGGGAGATAGATCCAATCGTTTGTGTGTTTCTTTCCTATACACGGTTGGAGTTCGATGGAATGCAAACAATAAGGTATACGTGTGTTTACTACATGAAGGAAGAATATCATGGTGATAACATAATGAATGTGTAGGAAAATCGAAACGTAGCGTGTGACTATTTCAAAGTAGAAGCCAAAGGCTCTTGATCATAAGACAGTGTCCCAATCCCAAGTGGAGTTCTGAACTTAAGTTTCATGTGTTTCGTGCTAGGTATGGTTTCTAGGATGTTTAAGTCCGGCCTTCCCAAGATAGCATTATAAGGCAATGAGAGATTGACCACATTGAATATCGTTGTAGCTGTCGCTTGGTTGGACGGCGTGCCCAGCGTGATTGAGAAAGGAATGATCCCTTTGGATTATATCTATTCACCGAAGAGTCCGTTGACTGGGCGACCCATTCGTTTGAAGGTGTCCCAATATAGGAGATCAAACCCCGCTCCTTGATCGATAAAGACACTTCGGACTTCATACAGGCCCATTTTGGCAGTAATAATGAGGGGATCGTGGCGATTTAGGTCAACTCCAACTAGGTCTTCATAGGTGAAACCTATGATCGATCGCTTGCCTTTAGTTTTTGTACCAACGTGAGTCGTAAACACTTCTAGCGAGATAGGGACAAGAATGTTAGGCGAATAAAAAATTGGTGCAATCAGACATTCAGCTTTGTTTCCTTATGGACTGCCAGGGGGATCTGAGATATCTAATAGGGGTTGGGACGTTCGAGAGGTTCGCTCCTCATTAATTTGGAGGATCACTATGTCTTGACGATTAGCCGGTAGTGGAGAGATCAGTTGATCGTCCGGCCCAATCCACCTTGATAGTGCCTGTCAGTTAGAATTCGACACGTCTCTCCTTTCTCTACTGATGAACCTTTGTAATCACCACTTCTGATGAGGAATTTAAGCTCAGCTTTGAGCCTTTTGCAATGATCAGTCGTGTGACCGTGATCGCGAAGAAAGTAATAGTACTTGGTTCTGTCTTTCTTGGGATCATCCTCCGTAGGTTGAGGAGGCCATCTGATATAAGGTTAATCCTTGATCTGAAATAGAACTTGACTGTGGGTTTCATTTAAAGGAGTGTACGTATTGAACCTTCGAGGAGGTGAAGGACCTGATCGGTTCCTCTTTGGTGAGAGCCGTCGAGGCGATCGACTACACTCTCTCCTATACGATCGGTTTTTTCTTCAGTTGAAGGCCTCGGCATCTTCAGCCGTGATGTACTTTTCGGCAGGAGAGTAGAACTCTTGGATAGTGGAGGAAAGATTTTTTGTAATTGAGGTTTTTATGCCGGAGGGGCGCAATCCAGTAAGTAGTGCTGCTCGCGTAATAGAATGGTCCAAGGACGGAATTTTCATCATCTCTGTCTTGAACTTCTCTAAGAAATCTCTTAGGGGTTCATCCTCTCTTTGATGTAATGACAATAGAGAGGTGGATTTTCTCTTTGCTTCCCTACTTATCACCAAGTGAGTCTCAAATTACTGTCAGAGTTGAGAGAAAGTTTTTATACCTAACGGTGGGAGTAAATTGAATCATGTTAATGCATTCCCCTTGAGAGTGGTAGGGAAGTGTTTGCACATGGCGGTGTCTGTCATGTCTCTTGAGACCATTACTGTCACGAAGTGTGCCGTATGATCACGAGGGTCGATCGTTCCGTCATATCTTTCCATGGGAGGTAAAAGCACGACACGGGGCATCGATTCCGAAGAGACCTTTGGGTTGAAATGTGAAACGCTAGTAGAGTAGAGGGGGGCCTAGTTTTCTCAAGCATTGGCCCGTTTGAGTTTATCAGCAACAAGTTATTCAACTTTTTTTCTTAGGTCTTCGGGGTTACTATGGGAAGTCATCGAGGGCTCGTAGCTGAGCGGTGGCATTTGTCATCGAGGACATTCGCATCCATATCCTCCTTAAGAAAAATGGCTCTCGGGCTCACGACGCGATTAAGGTCTTCCAACTGTTTGCTCATATCCTAAATCCTGGACTTTAGTTTGTCCATTTGGGGCCGACTGACTCATTCAAGGGTACCAGCGCAGGAACCGTGGCTAGGTGTTCTTGAAGCACAGGTTGTGGGACCTATTCCGAGTGAGTAGGTTGAATATGAGTGGGAGGATTGTCAATAGGGCGAGTGGGTGCCACAGGAAGGGTTGCATTAGTAAGGGTAGCGGTATGGCCATCTACGACGGATGCGACCCTTGATGCAGTTCTGGTTCTCCGCTTTGGAAGCATATCGGTTTGGTAATCCTGAGTACTCAACAAAGATTCTCTATTTTATTTCTTACTGAGGCACTAATCTGTTAGAAGTGAGTTTTGGTTCCACAGATCCGGCTCTTTATGACTCGAACGGATGCTCAATGAGAAGGCTTGAAACCTGCAAAAAACCACCATAGAGTATTTTAGTAGGGAAGACTCCAATGCTCAAGTAAAAAAGAACGGTTTTTGAAAGGATAAACAACAGAGAGGAAGGGATGATGAATCTCCCTATGACCTTTGTGTATTCTGTGTTGAGTCCAGAGAACTTACCTGACTTCATATATCGAGAGGCTTTATATGATGCTCCTCTTAGAGTCGTATGATCTCAGGGTGTCACAACCCTAGTTTCAATATGAGGTGATCCGAGGATTCCGTATTCTAAACGTCAAAGATTTGAAATTGTTATCTTTTAGATAATTGGATTATACGGGGAGATTATTTCCCTTATAGATTAGTTCCTTAAGAGTTTTCTTCCTTATCTAGGAGATACATTTCGTACTAAAATAGGAAACTTAGTCAATAGTGAGATTCAGTTGAGTGTTATTCTTCAGAGGTTAGGGCATTCGGTTCCTTAAATATTTAGTAGTCGTTGGTCGAATGAGAGAGAGAGACAACCATTTGGTTTTACCGAATGCTCTTATAGATTGGATCACACAAATCTCATCGGGAGCCAGCTAATCAGCGAGTAAGATACCACAGAATTAGACTCCTTTGGATAATCGGGACGACAGAGACCCGTTCGGGGAGATATATTCGATTAGTAGAGCGAGAGATATAGCCTCATTTATGTTTAAATGTGTTGAATACATTGAATCAAGGACCTTGTATCGTCTATTGAACGTGCTCTATTACATGTATTGAGCTTTTTAGAGAGGGTCTCGTCAATAATCCATATATGAAATGATTTCTTTCCGTTTTGTTATGCATGCGTTGGTTTATTTTGTAAAGATTGAATTTTTGTTAGTTCATATTTGGAGATGTTTTTGAGGGTTTATATTTTCAATATTCGAATCCACTCATGGATATAACTTGGTTCATTACAACAGTCCTCAGGTATGCACCTATTAAGAGTTCTCTTACCATCGTTGGGTGACTCACTGATGATATTAATAATAATTTTAGTAATAGTATTATGAAAATATTTGTGTTTCAATTTTTAATATTAAAATATTTTAGAAAAGAATTAAATGCGTAGAATCTCTCTCCGTGGAATTTTCAAGGTGTTAAGAAAGATGCATGGCATGGATATTGTTGATTTCCTTAAGCATTTGGGAATACGGGGGGAGTTCTGTGGTTTTGAAAAAGAAAAGAAAAGAAAGGAAGTGCTTTCTTCTGCGAAAGCGAAAGCCGGTACAGAAGGAAAGCACAATAGCTTTGACCCACCAAACCCAACCTTCTTATCATATTCTCAGAATAACAAGCAGGAGACTTTAGTTCAATATTGACCAAAAATCCTAATTTTTGCAGAAATGGATTCAATCCCATCCCCGACTGGAACAATTCCTGTTGTCTCAACACTTAGCTCTCCCTTTGAGAGGTCTCCTCCACCCCCTTGTGATAACTGCGAGAAATCTTCTGCTGTGAGAAAACCGCTGAGTTTGTGGCCTGGGATGTACCAGTCCCCTGTAACGAATGCTCTGTGGGAAGCGAGGTCGAAGATATTTGAGAGGCTTCTTGACCCTCCTGTGGATGCTCCTCCACAGAGCGAATTGCTGACCAAAACGCCGGCGCAGAGCCGGACAAGCATCCTCTACAACTTTTCGACAGACTACATACTGAGGGAGCAGTATAGGGACCCCTGGAATGAGGTCAGGATAGGGAAATTGCTTGAAGATCTTGATGCCCTAGCCGGCACCATTTCTGTCAAGGTATTGATTTCTGTCGACAGTTTTGAGTTAATTTAATTTGATGTTTACTTGGGTATGTGGGGTTGTCTTAAAACTTAATTATGTTTAAATTATTGTAAATAGTAGAGGAACTGATGAGGTCATATTTGCAAGCTTTGTTGATATCTGGCGTAGGCATTTCTGCGTATGCTTTTTTTGCCTCAGGAGTTGAATTTCTAGAATCAGAGCTGTTTGCTATTTTCCACTGGAAGGATTGAGTTAGATTGTTAACTTACAGTGCTTATGATGGTAAAGCAACAAGGTTGATATGTTTTGTACTATTAGGGCTTCGACTGCTAATTTTCCTTAGATCACAGCAATTTTATCAAGCCAATTTCATAAAGCCATTACCTTTGTGTCCCCTTTCATCTGTTGCTCCCCATCTGCTTAATCCTCACTAAGCAGCATCTAGTCAGAATCTACTCCAGTCAACTTATTTGGTGTTTGCTTAGTCAGTATCGGACTAGGTTTTATGATATTAAATCTAAAAACCAATATTGGGATTATTCTTAATTTTCCTGGAAGCTAAACTAGTATTACCAACATATAGTTGGCTTTTGTATCATACTTGCCCAAAACCCTTCTGTGATTAATCTATTTTCTTGTGTATCAGCACTGTTCTGTTGATGATAGCATGATAAGGCCAGTCTTGTTGGTCACTGCTTCAGTTGACAGAATGGTTCTGAAGAAGCCAGTCAGTGTTGACATTGACCTGAAAATATCTGGTGCTGTCATATGGGTTGGGAGGTCATCGATTGAGATTCAGTTGGAAGTCACTCAGTCCACCACCAAAGGTATTTCAGTTCTCATTTAGGATGGAATTCATGTTTACAGAATCCAACTACCTACTATAAAAAAATGGTGACAAAAGTTGAATTTGAGAGGAGAAAGGGTTTTTTATTATACTGCTTTAGGTGGATTCGAAATGGCGAACAACAAAATAGTTAATAATATAAGATTTTAATGTTCACAACTTGGATAAGGAGATATTTCTGCAACCTTATAAATCTGGAGTTCGGACTACAAAATGTTAAATACTAACTCACATGCCATAAAAATCTTCTGATGGTTTGTGATAACATGGTTAGTCTTTACTTCCCCTCCACCAAATTTGTGATAACTCACATACCATAAAAAAGCAGTGCTCAAAATTTACTTATTGCTGTCCATCCAAATCCCCCATTAGATTATTGCTTCTCTTCTTTGTTCAATAGTGAAGTTTATACCCACCGTTAGAAAATCTTATATTGCTGCAGACAGACATTTGAAATTGTTGCTGCTTAAATTTCCATTAATACTAGCCATACTTCTTGTGCACTAAATGCACCCACTTTTGACAAATCTTTGTGTTGCTTGCCAATCTCCCAACAAGTTGGTACCTTATAGGACCTCAAATCATAAGAAGACAGTCAGTCAGATAAGGGTACACAAAGGAATGAGCCTTTCTCACTTGCTGATTTAGTTGTTGCCATATCATTGCCCGAAAATGAGAAGCAAATGACAATAGTGGACTTCCACTTTTTCATTTTTGGTCTGGGATAAAGGATGTGCTTTTTTGTGAAAGTTTGATCCCAAAAGTCCCACAGATTAAAGGGCTAAAGCATCTGTGGTGGATCTGGATAGCTCATAATGCTACCCAATGGAGATTGGATCCCTGATCAATCAGGAGTTTTGGAACAACATAGGATGCTCAAATGGGCATTGGTATGGAAACGAGTCAAGTTCTGTGAAAACTTGACTAAACGTTATATCATCTGAAATATCAATTGTGGTGGGTCCAATTTTACAATTGGTGTGGAAGGTCTCAAGCATGTTCAAATGGTGCTATTTGAACTTTGAGCAAATGTGCATTTCCTTACAACAACCTTAGCCAATAGACATGACATCAGTATGAAGTTTCTTCCTTAATAATTGTGTGCATTTGTGTGAGATTTATTTTTCCTCTGGATAGGTGATGTAGTTTTGTAATTTATTATTGTTTCTTGGTCATGAATTGGTGGAGCTAAGGTTGCAAGTAAGTCAAATTAAAGTGGAGGTGGAAGAGGCTGAAACTAAATGCACTGTTGCAGTAGTATTTCATCCCTCTGAATCTGAGAAAAAGGATGGTCCAAGAATTCTTATGGAAGAGTCTCAATGGGAAAGTTTTATTTCAATGTCTAAGAGTGAGTACTCTCTTTGGGACTGTGTGTTATGCTTATACCAAGTGAACTGCAGGTTGAATCTGTGCAATAAATCCGAATATTCTCATCTAAAGTAGGTGGTGACACATGAGGATATCTGATACTTCTCAGAACCCCAACTACAAATCTGAAAGCCAAAAAACTAGAATAGAGGATAAGAACTGAGTTCAAGGCATACAGTTTAGAGTTGCATGAATCGGAGTGAGACAAGCAGACCTTGAATCAGGTTAGAAATGTAGCTACTGGCTCCCACTATATTCTTGAGACATCATCTATTGGGACCCAGGCCAGCTTTGAGCTTGGTCAGGCTAGTTGAACTGAATTGACTGGGTTTCAACCAAACTGAACTCAGTTCTGATGTAGTCAGCTCCAGAAGCCATAAAAACTTCCGTCAGAATTGACTGGCACTGCAATCAGTTGCAGATAGACTTGCTTCTGCCTTTCACTTGAGCTGCTGGAAGAAATGGCTAGGACCATCCCGGAGTGATTCTTCAGTGTTGGTGTTTTGTCAGAGCACAGTTGGATATTATTGATGACGTTAGTAGTGTTGTATCTGCATTTGGACAATACTGCAGTTGTTCAGAATGAGGTCCCTTTGTTATTGAGTCAAACTTGTTGGGACAAGAGGAAACGACCCCCCCCCCCCCGGCCCAAAAAAAATGCAAAAAAAAGGAAAGGAAGGGAGAGCTATCTACTTTGAGCTCTAATAGTAATTGATGTTGAACTTGGTAATGGAGAGAGGTTAACAAGAGAGAGATGCAAAAAAAATGATAAAGTTAGCAAGAGATGAAACTGTTCAATGTTCTAGACTTTTAGTGATGCAAAAACCTTTTAATGTCATTTAAGCACATAAAACAGAACACTAAGTTGCCTAACATTTAAACAAGGAAAAGACTATGAAGCACAGATATGGATATGGTATTGTTGATATGATATAGATAATGGGGATTCGACAAAATTTTCATAAATTAGGATACAAGGATTTGGGGATAATGTCATTTTTTATTTTCAAAAGTTTATTAATGATATATTATGCAAAAAATAGTCTTGATTTTTTTTAAAAAAAAATTTTAAAGATCTTAAATCTAGTAACGAAGAAGCATGGATAAGGATATGGGTAAACTTGACAAGGATTTATGATGATATGACAAATTTCCAAAATTTAGAATACGAGGAGGTTATGACTTTAAAATAATAAAACTAATGTATTTGGATTGAATAATTTTTACTATTATTATGTAATATATATTTATAAATAAGTCTTTTGCAGCAAATTAGTAATTTAAATATTTAGAAGTGGCTGTTAGTTAGAACTGGTGGATAAAACAACTGTGGTTTGTTATGCACGTATCTTCTAAAATAATAATACATAAATAAATTAAACATGTCATAAATTATTCTCGAGAAAAGTTCATATTGAAGTATCCACAAAGTGTCTGACAAATATCCGTGAATTATCCATCAAGCATCCAAAGTATCTAGTATAAAAAAATAATAAATAAATAATTAAAAATAGCTACGACGGATGGAGTATCCAACATGTGTGCGAGACGTGTTTGATATGGGTACAACTTCCATTTTGAAACATCTGTGCTTCCCAAGGAAAAGAAGAAAAATTGCTAAATTAGCATAGGCAAGATTATCATGGTTGCCTCTAAGATGATTCCAGAATGATGTTTTCATGTGCTTACAATCATTTGTCTAGTAGCATCCTCATATTTGCAAGCAGTTTCAAATCTTAGTTAAAAAGTTGCTTGCCAGTACAGTTTACTGCAAGTGCATAGTCACAATGTTTATTTACTTCTGTTACTTCTACTATCAAATTTGACCCATTAAAAAGCATTGTTGTTCATATCATCTCCTGTCAGCATCAAGTTGGTAATGACACTTCAATATTATATCTCAAATGATTCAAACAACTTCTTCTGAGATTTTGTCATTTTCCACTAGTTAGTAATGGCATTGAGAATTCTATCTGTGGTTGTTAGTTACCATTGATATATCCCTCTTTTTTTAGAGAATTCCAGTGCTTCAGGCTCTGTAGCTCTTACAGCCAACTTCATTTTTGTCGCACGAGACTCTAAGACTGGGAAGGCGGCTCCAGTGAACCGGCTCTCTCCTGAAACTGAACAAGAGAAGTTACTATATGAAAAAGCAGAAGCAAGACATGCACTAAGAAAAAGGAAGAAGGGACAGGACAGAAGAGAGATTGAAAATGGGGAAGTAAGTAGACTCAAGGCAATGTTGGCTGAGGGTCGTATCTTTTGTGACATGCCAGCCTTGGCAGATAGAAACAGCATTTTACTGAGGAATACTCGCCTTGAGAACTCATTGATTTGTCAGCCACAGCAAAGGAACATCCATGGGCGGATCTTTGGAGGATTTTTAATGCACCGAGCCTTTGAACTGGCTTTCTCAACAGCCTATGCTTTTGCCGGAATGATGCCTTCATTCCTAGAAGTTGATCACGTTGATTTTCTAAGACCTGTGAGTTTCCCAAGTAGTTTGCATGCTGCCTACTACTTTACATCTTTAGCTATTTCTCGTTGACATTAGACTGCTAATGATACAGGTGGATGTTGGTGATTTCCTGCGGTTCAAATCATGTGTCCTGTATACGGAGCTTGAGAACCCAGATCAACCTCTAATAAATGTTGAAGTAGTTGCTCATGTTACAAAGCCGGAGCTTAGATCCAGTGAGGTGAGATTCCGCATGTGAGATATATCGTACTTCTTCATTGATAAACATTCCCATGATATATATCCCATGATTGGACCCCATGATCCTACACAACAAAACACAACTTTCAGTAATCATGAAAATCCCAATGTGGTTTTCTAATAACTAAATCCTTTTGTCTACTTTTTGGTGTTTTATTTATTTGTTTTTTGGATTTTGTTTCTGCGATATAGGTGTCAAACACGTTCTACTTCACCTTCTCTGTCCGTCCAGAAGCAGCTGCCCAGAACAATGGATTTAGGATCCGAAATGTAGTTCCCACGACAGAAGAGGAAGCACGAAGAGTTCTAGATCGCATGGAGGCTGAATATTTACACTGATTGGGCATGCCATATTGGAGAAAATCAATTATAGTTTGATACTTTCAAAGAAAATCCTCAATATCTGGTAAAATTCATGAACAATTTACTACAAGCTTATTGAGCAAAACAATAGTATTAATAGTAGTAATAGTAGTAGTAGTAATAACAATAACAACAACAACAACAACAACAATGACAATTTACTACAAGCTTCTCCCCATTGAGGTGGTACGATATAGCTATTTGAAGACCATGGGAATGTATTTGCAAGAAGAAACATCCGTACATAACTACTAAATTATTCTTGTGTCAAAGATAGCTGGTATTTTCCATTATACAAGTGTGTCCAATTATTGTATGTTCTCACTTGGTCCCAGTGCTGTTTTTCTTTCATTAAGTACTAAATTGTATGAGACTCATATTTGCTTGCATACGGGTTCAGACAAGATTGGCAGTTCACTGCCTCAGTAGGGGGGGATTTTGTCTTCAATTCTTGTCCCTCTTCTAATCACCTCCCAAAAGAATCGGTCTGCATGTGGAACAGAGTCATGTATTATCATTGATTGTTGTAGTTCCAATAGGGAATTGCTAATTGGTGTTGGTGCGTTCAGCCTGTAAAAGACTTGAAATCGGTCTTGCTCGGTGTATGGATTAGGAGAAAAATCACCTCCTCTAGCTCCTTATGTTCCCATATATTTCAAGTTAAAAACCAAAACAATGGCAAAAATCTGCAAGATTGGTGAAGGTGAAAAATCGTAGAGGATACTAGTCCCAATGATTGCTCAATAATGAAAGTAATCAATGTAATATAAACATGAATGCTTCATTTACCTAGTAACAAATTTAACAGTAAGTTTACATTTAAGTATGGAACTAGCACGGATACCTTATTCCTCCCACTCAAGATCACCCCCTGTATATAATCTATAGAACAAAAAATTTACAAAATCTTTTACATGGATTTTATACAGGTGCCAATATTTTAAACGAATTACTTTAAAGGTAATGTAAATACCGACATCCAAGCTCCCAGCATACAATAATCATTCAATGAGAAGAGGAGCTTTCCTCGGCTGAGTTATCCTGTCTCCTTCCATTCAAACCCATAAAAACTGGATGCAGCATTGGATTTACTGGAATGGGAAATTTGTGTGCAGAACTGACTATCGTTCGCTCATTTATCATTCCCACTCCCTTGCATACTCGATCAAGTATCGTGAGGAAGTCTCTTACCACCATGAAGATTCTAAATGGATGAGCTTCTTCTTTAGCTGAGTCTCCATGGAAGTATTCTGTTATTTCCTTTACTAAAGACAAAGCAACACTCTCTTGGGCTTGAATCCTTATAATCTCCTCCTCGGCCTCTTTCATGAATCCATGCATAGATTGGGAAAACTTTAAGCTGCTTTCTTTGGAACCAATATCTTCAATCAATCTCACAACATCCCCAACATTACAAAGTCCTTTTGAAAGCTTTGATACGTCACTGCTGAGCACTTCAAAATCCATCGCAGCAGCTTTCTTTACATTGGTGAGCTCTGAACTCAGACCTGACACAACTTGCAGGCCAAGCTTCCTGCATTTGGCATCATCACTGGGAGTGGGTTTTGGAGTTTGGTTGGCAGCTGAGAGACGAGCTCCTTCGGTTCTTATAATTTCCTGCACGACAAAGTGCAATAGTGTTGTTTTCCCATCAGTGCCCTTCACATCAACAAGCTTGAGGAGTGTGTCTAGCTTGAAGGCATGGGCGTCACCACGGATAGTGCCAACGTTCATGCGATTCCCCGTCTTAAGAACGGCTTCAAGAAGCTTGAGGAACATCCTGCTGTTCCTTAACTCTTCACTCGCAGCCTGTCAGATCAAGAAACCATGATTAGGCTAAAGACCCAGGTTCCATTCTAGTGGTAATTTTGCATCGGTGATCTTCTAATGATGAATGTTGTACGGTAAAAGTCATTCTTCAGTTAATTAAAAAAAAAAAAAAAAAAAAAAAAAAAAAGATGAAAAAGAAGAAGCTTTCCTAAACAGTAGCAACACTGGATGACGCAAATAGTTATGAGGAAGCTACATTAATCAAAATTTTGAATACCAATTGATGAAGCACACATTGAATAACTACAGATGGTATTTGTAGGTAAGACGAAGCATTTGCATGCATTAACAAACATAAAAGCCCTCGGGGAGACAACCTAATGGTAACCTAATGGTCATAACCCCTTCCCCGTCCTGAA